>OX637462.1:25437466-25917382 GCA_951799995.1 Trifolium subterraneum
AACAACGCGATCAAAGAGTGTTGTGAAGAAGGAGAAGGTAACGAAGTCTCCTGCTATATCGAAGAAGATTTCTAAATCGAAGCCTAAGAAGAAACGTGGTGAATCAACTGCGACGATAGGTCTCTCTATGTCAGACCTCTATCTTTCTGAAAATCCTTTCAAATCGCGTGATGTCGCAACTGATGTTGGCGCTTCTGGCCATGATACAAAAGGTAACAATGCTATACCCTCTGATTCTGTTGTTGATGAAACCAAAGTTGTTGAAAAATCTGTTGAACTGGAAGATCTAGTGATATTAGGAAATCTGAAACCCTAGGTCAATCTGATTTAGAGACTGAGAAGAATACTAATGTCGTTACTGATGGTGATGACTTTGTTGCTAAGAATAATCCAAATGTTGCGATTGCTGAAAAATCTGTGGAACTTGAAAATTTAGGGAAAACGAGTCAAACTGACACCCTAGATACTGTTGATCCAAATACTGTGAAGAACTCTGAAGTTGTTCCTGATATTGCTAATTCTGCTATTGAGAACAATCCTAGTGATACGATTGAGAAAACTAGGAAGGTTGTTGAAGAAGTGGTCAAGTCTGTTAGTGAACCTGACCCTGTAGTCAAGTCAGATGTTGTGCCAGATGCTGAAGCATCTTTGGACCAACAGGCTCCTCTTACTGATACTGTAGCAGAAGTGTGTTCTGATTCTGGTTTTAGTAGTAAAAACAATGATAAGACAAGTACTGAAGACGAAAAGACTGATAATAATATGTTGACTGATGGTATTGTTGAGAAATCTCAGACTGAAGAGAGTGAGAGAACTGAGACTAATGTGGAGAGTGAAAGGAAAAGCTCCTCTAGTGAGTCCTCAGAAGAGGAGAGTGGTTCCACTGAAGAAGATGATTATGATGGTGAGTTGGGCGTTAATGCTGATAAGGATGTGACTGATGAAGGGACGAAAAGTGTGTCTACTGAGAAGAAGGTGATTGATGTTGATGAGCAAGGCTCTGAGTCTCCACCCCTGGTGAAGACATTTGGTGCTGGTGTGGCTAAGAGACTGAGGAGCAGTTCTGGTAAAGCTATACCATCTATACCCAAGTCTCCTGTTGTGGAATCCATGAAGAAACCTGCCAAGAAAACCATGTATGGTCCCTCTAGACCTAGAAGTCGCTTTGATACTCCTGTTGTCCAGAAGAAACAGTTGAAGAGAAAGGCTGTAGAGAGTGACTCTGATTTTGAGGAAGAAGTGTCTAAAGGTGAAGCATCTGATGGAGCTTCTGTTGGCAGAAAAAGTGTAGGTGGAAAGAAGGTACCTGCTAATGTACCTGAGGTTGCTATTGATAATATTTCCTTCCATCTTGCTAGCTGTGTAGGCAAATGGAAATATGTTGTTCAGAGAAGGGTAGCTCTAGAGAGAGCTTGGAAAAGAAGCCTTGGAGTGTACTGATATAGTTAGCCTGATTGAGGAAGCTGGTTTGATGAAGACAGTGTGGGGAATAGGTGATTGCTATGAACAACTTGTGAGGGACCCCCAAAGTCCTGAATACCATAAGGTCTTTGTGCATGGTCTATGTGTTGAGTTCTCTCCATCTTTAATCAATAAATTTCTGGAAAGGGATGATGATTGAACCCCTGAAGTGGAGCTACTGATGGTGAATTGGCCAAGGCAATTACAAATGGCAGTGTGAAGCAATGGCCCAAGGGAAAGAAGGTGTCTTCGAGCAAACTGTCTGTGAAGTTTGCTTGTTTGAACAAGATTGGTACTGTGAATTTGGTGTCCACTGTGCACACTTCTGATATTTCTACTGACTTGGCACGTCTGGTTTACACCATTGGATCCAAGGTCAAGTATGATTATGGCACATATATTTTTAATCAAACTTTGAAGCACGCTGATAGTATGGCCATCAAGAAGCCTATTGCTTTTCCAACTTTGCTATGTGGTATTATTCTGAGTCAACAACCTGGTATTCTGAGGAGTTCTGATTTCCCAATGAAGAGGAAAGCTCCTTTGATTTTGCATGGTAAGCTGTTTGAAGGGACACATGCTCCAGACATTGCTACAACATCTGTCCAGAAGTCATCTGCTGTACTGACAAGGAATGATATGATTGCAGAGCTGAAAGCTGTCTGCAAAGGGTTGGAGGACCAGAAGCTGAAGCTGGAAGCTGTTATCCAGGCCCTGGAGCTTGAAGAAGCCGGTGTTGGAAATGATGATGCTGATGATAATGGTGAACCTGTGATAGAGGGCTCTGATGAAAGCCTCTCTGAATGATGTCTTTGCTCCTGTGTTTTACTGCTCCTATTTTTTTCTTCTTCTGTCTGTACCTTGAGGGCTATGCCCAGGATATTTTGTGCAGTTACATGTGATACTGGTCTGTAATAATGGTACTCTGATGTGTTGCTACTTCTGTTTTTCTTCCATCTATGCATGAAGTATTCTGTTTGTCAAAATTATGGCTAAAAAGGGGGAGTAGTAGTAGTAGTAGTAGTAGTAGTAGTAGTAGTAGTAGTAGTAGTAGTAGTAGTATCTGTTCGTATCTATCTGTCTATGTGTGTGCTATGTTTGAGGGGGAGCAAGTATTCTATATCTGTATGTATGTTCTGTTGAGGGGGAGCATTCTCTACTATGTGATATATGCATGAACTCAGGGGGAGCAATCTACTTTTGTTGTGATATATGCATGAACTCAGGGGGAGCAATCTACTTTTATTGTGATGTATGTTGTGTGTGACAGATGTCATTCCAAATGCTAAGGCATCTTGTCTATTTCAAAGGAATCCACTTTTACTTGATACCTGAGAATTTATTTTTCTCAGAGCTGTACGAATTTATTTTTCCTATGATGAATCATTTTGTGGGAATTTATTTTTCCCTGATTTAACTGGTTAGCGCTTATGTGTGAGAGTTTATTTCTCTCCTATCTTGTACCCTGTCAGGCTAAGTTGTGTATTTCCGTTGTTGCATGTCTCTGATGCTGCTTGTTCATTATTTCTCACTTGAAGACCTCTTTTGAAAATAATGTGACAATGTATTATCTTCTTCCTTAGCTGTGTGTTTGTGTTGACTTGAAGGAAGATATGTACTGCATCTCTCCAGAACTGGTCTTAGTTTGTTTTAGCCAAAATTTGCCAAAGGGGGAGATATATTCTTGGTGTTTTGTATATTGGCCTCATTTTGCAAAAACAAGTTCAAGCAAGATGTTGGACCAGATGTCGTAGCATGTGGGTACAACATCTGTCATGCCGGTAATTAATGTTCTATTTGCGCGCCATATCTTTGAAGATTCACTGAAGCACTATTTTCACCTTACTTGCATATCAAGATGCACGTTTTAAACAAGGGTTTATAAGGCGGCTGCACCAAGAAGTATTTTCCAGAAGATGCTACGCCATTTAAGGAAACAAGTGATTCTTTCCATTTCATATGTGCTGGACTTTGCGAAAGGACAGCTGAAGATTAAAGCCCAAGATGAAGACCTAGCCCATGCTAACTCAGGTCATATATATATGTGAAGACTAAAAACCTAAAGACCACTGAAGCCGTATTTGAAGAATATAGTTTTAGGGTTTGAGTCTTGTTAATTGTGAGCCTTTCTTGTGTCTACTTGATGTAAGCGTAGGACTGTTTTGTGCTGTATTTTTGTGTAACTTCTCCTAAGCTTTTAAGTACGGAGATTGTTTGTTTTTGGTGAGTGAAACTACATTGTTTGTATTACTATAATAATCACAGGGTGTGTGATTGAAAGGAAGTGAGACGGGGTCTTAAACTTAGGAGTTCCTAGGTTGAGTTAGCACGGGTAGAGTCTAGGAGATAAGTGTAAACTTGTATGTTTGCTGACGACTTAGATCTAGATCTATTATAGTGGATTCCTTCCTGGCTTGGTAGACCCCAGAGTAGGTCGTTGTGTATGCCGAACTGGGTTAACAATTCTCTGTGTTATTCACTTCATTGTCTGTTGTTTGCATTTGTTTATTATATACTACTATGGACACACGCTAGAGCATTTGTCTTAGCATTACAACTGGTTACGTACGACAATTGCTATAGCTTCTGTCTTAACATTTGTCCCTAGTAGGTGCCAGAATTTCAATATTATCTGGCGAATTTAAGTACCCAACAAAACCGTGTAAGTCTAAGGCATCGGTTACAAAAACAAAATGCAAGCACCACCATGTAAGTCTAAGGCTTTGGTGAGTGTAATCATCTGGTAAAAAGAATTATATAATACAAGCACTGCCATGTAAGTCTAAGGCTTTGGTGAGTGAATTATTAATGCCGTCATGTAAGTCTACGGCTTTGACAAGCGAAGTTATCAACACCGCCATGTAAGTCTAAGGCTTTGGTGAGTGATTTATTTAAGGCCGTCATGTAAGTCTAAGGCTTTGGCGAGCCGAAATGTCAGGTGAGCAAAAAAGGAATCACCAGGAGTTATTCAAAAGAAAAAGCAAGAGGCGAGTCACCAAACAGGTAGAACCTCGCCAAAGAAGAAAGGTATTCTTATTTTTATTTTTATTTTTAGCCATTATCAAGACATATATCTTTTCATACATTTGATTAAGCAAGAAACACAAAATATCAAGAAAAATAAGCATGCAAAATAGAGATAAAAGTAAGATTTTATTGAGTTCATTGAACATAACGTATTATTACATAATAGTCCTAATATTCTACAAAGATCTGAAACATAAACAAGGTTTATTATCACAATGAACCTAAAATTAAAAATAAAAAACAGTCGTCGGATTCTTATCCGAGCATAAGAGTTCACCACAATTTCCTCCTCGCCTAGGGAAAAACGGGCTCGGGTTTCTTCTCCAACTCCGGTATCCCGGATCTAGAGAGAGAGAGGCAGGCTCTAGTGGCTCCTCCACAAGGGAGGTTCTAACGACGGTTTCCCCCGTTACAAGTAGAGTCTTCCCCCTTTCTACAAGGGGAATTCTTCTCCTTCCCCGAAATTAGCTTGGATTCCACCGTTAATTGGGAGGTTTCTTGATCTGAATCCCAAGATTCATCTTCAGGACGGTACGTCCTTAAATATTCAACATAATATGAATCAGCTTTATGAGAATCAGAGGATTCTACCTCCACAATCTGACGTTTAAGTTTCTTGGAATTTTTGGTTGTGAAAGAAGAAGTTTTCTTGGAAGATTTGGGTTTGGAAAGAAGGAGTTTAGAAGAGTTAACCCTATTACTTCTACGCGTTGGAACAACGCTTTGTTTCTTGGAAGATTTTTCCATGAATTCTAAATAAACAAGGGAAAAAAGATAGAAAAGTTGTTGAGTGTGAAGAATTAGTAATACGAATGTCTCTTATTATAGAGTTTTAAAAGAAATTACAACATAGCGATAAAACAATAGGCGAGAATCAATTAACATAAACATAATTAATTAAAAAGCAAGTGTTCGGGAATTAATCACCAAAAGGCGAGCACAAAGTCACAACAAAAAATTACAACATATAGGCACATAGGCCCAAGAGAAAACACAGCAAATTAGATAGAACCAGGGGAAGTATAGGGAACCAGCTTTCCGTCCACTATCTGATTAAGGGAGTCCAGGCCGCCAAGCTTGGCGGCATCCACATCAGGGTAGACTACCTTCATCTGATCGACGGCGAACTTAAACTCGTCATTATACTGAGTCGCCATCTCCAATTCCAAGTTCCCCACCTGAGCAGTAAGAACATCTATCTCCTTGGACATCTCATCACGCCGAGAGTTGGCCTCGTCCCTCTCCTTGGTAGCCACGACATGTTTTCCCTCCAAAGATTTAGCCTTCTCCTTCAGAGAGTCTATCTCATCATCCTTAGCCTTTACGGCCACCTTCACCGCCTCTTCCTGCCAAACCTTCATCTCCTTTAAATCACCCTCAAGCTTGGTCTTGACAGTGGCGTACTCCTTTTCAAGAGAGCTCAAACTAGAATCCGCCGCTTCCATCTTATTCCTAGCATCAATGGACTCTAGCTCCTGGCGAGTAGAGAGATAATAGCTAAGCAGGGCACCCTGGATGTGACAATCCATGGCCGCTTTCCTCAGATCCTCAAAATCAAGCTCAGAAATGATGGAGGAGCGAGCAAACTTCTTGAAACCCTCATCAACATAGGACATGGAGTCAAAGTCCTTGGTCCAAAAGCTGGGGGGAGAGGTCCCTTTCTTCTTCACCTACTCAGGATTGGCGATGCAGCAAGTAATAGAAGGAGGGGGCATCTTTGGTTAGGCTCTCCAAGTCGACATGGCTAACCTCGCTAGTTAAAGGAGACATTAAACTTCTATTCTTTGGCATCCTTTTCCTTTACAAGGGCTCTCCATCGTCCTCCCCCTCCTCTTCAGCATTGGCGGTCTTCTTCTTCTTTGGAATCTCAATAGAAATCTGAGAGGATTCCTCTTGATTCTTCCTTTTGGTGCCTTTAGCACCGCCCTCATCTAGCTGCGCCATGGCATCGGCAGAGGCGGCAGCAACAACTGCTTGTGCTTTTTGTTCCCTCGCCGTGAGAACCAGAGCCGCCTTCCTCTGAGCCGAGAGAGTAGACATGGATGCTACAAAAACCAAACACACATATGCAAAAAGATTAGCGAAATCATAGTAATAAGTCAAAGTTATAACAGTAGAAGGGCGAGCGAAAATCACTTACACATATAGTCCCCAAGAGATTGAGGTTTATTTTCCCTAGGAATGAGATTGTTGGAACCTACTGAGAAACCCAACAACATCCCGCTCATATTCATTAAGGGTCTTCACGGCTGAAGACCAGTAAAAAGGGAACAATGGTTTCCCAGACGCATCAAACATAAGTTTTGGACACTCTTCCCCACAACGAAAACGGACAAAAGTATCCTTATAGTTTTTGAAGTTGGAGGCGAACAAAGCAAATCGCCCCCGATTGGGTTGACTACTGATAGAAATGAGAGAATGGGGAGAGACATTTTTAACATGAAAAAAACAAAAGAAAATCCCAACAGTGGGAACTATTTCTAAGTAATCACAGGCGATTTCAAAAGCCTTCAAAAAAGGAAGCCAAAGGTTTAGGGTTTGGAGGACGTGAGTGTACATATAAAAATAGTGGGGCTCCCGTTCGTTGACAGTGGTCACATACTCGCCCTCGGCGACAGGATCAACTATGACACGGTTCTCACTATCTAAACCAGATACCTTAATAACTTTCCTAAAGGTGGAGACAAATTCGTCGGAAGTAAACCTAGAGGAAGTCTCCATAGATGTAGAAATCGTTGCGACGGAGTCTGCAACAATTAAAGAGCGATTGTTAGGGTTTTTCGAGTTAAAAGAAGACGGAGAGATAATGACACAATCACTATCATTCCCACTACCATCACTATCACTACTAGACTCAGAATTACTAGAACTATACGGGAACCCAAACATTTTTTTCATAATAACCGTTAATATTTAGGGTTTCGTCGTCCCTAGTATAATGGGCACGAACTTGGAGTTCCCAATCGTAACCCACAGGATGAATTACTAAAGGATAATCTTTCGCACCATCAAGTTCGCGTAAAAGAACCATGATTAAAATAAGAATTAAACACTTAGAAAGAAAAGGGTAAGAAACAAAAATACCTTGAGGAGTTAAACGGTTGAGAAGCAGAAAAAATGGAGGAAGTAGAGCGTAAGCGAGTTTTTCGCTGGAAATCTGGTAGGAGAAAAGAAAGAATACTATATCTGAGAAGAATGCAAGAGATTTTAGGAGTTAGAAATATGGGAGAGTTAGAAAAAGTGTTGAAGAAGAAAATATGATGTATTTATAGGAGAAAAATCGTCGGCGAAGTGGAAACATTCAGTTATCTATTGGTTAAAACAACGTCTCGAAACGCGTGGCAGCGTGGGGAACACGTTTGTGATAGTTGACAAATTCGAAATTAAAAGTGAAGAAGAAATTTTTAATATCTCACCTACGGCGTGATATCTCAACACCTTAGCGTATTACAAAATCTTCTCGCCCAATGGCGTGACATCTTATTCGCCCTTAAGAGGCGAGGTCTTCTATATTCCTTTATTTTTATTATGTGTTATTTGCTAATACACATGCAAGCAGGATTTAAAAAAGGAAATTCATTTCATTCTTCCAAAAGCAAAGTACAATAAGGGCAATACATGGAAAAGAAAATTACTGAAAGGAAAACAACAACTGAAACTACGTCAAAGTAACAAAAGCATCTAAACATCAGGAGCCGCATCCAAAGCCATGGTTTGCATATCTTCCAGGGCGCGTTTGTATTTCTTAGACGTCGCCAAGTCTTCATTAAGCTTTTTGAGTCCTTCTCCCAAGGTCTTTGTCTTGACTTCAAGACGAGCAAGTTCACAACGCTAGAACAACAAAGCAGAGATGTCATCCTTGTTACTCACACGGAGTTCCTCTTTCTTCTTGGCCAGAATCTTCAGTTCATCCTCCAAAACCTTCATACGATACGTCACTGTCTCTTCTTCAGTGAAAGCCAAATTCAGGAGTTCCTCGTGAACTCTCATTCTCTCTTTCAGACGCCAGGTCTGATCAAACAAGTCAGAAACCAACTCATGATGAAGGTGGTGAGCATCCTCAACAGATTCAATGAAAACAGCATCGTTGGTTAAGCTATCCTTGAGGTGCATCACCCTCTCAAGAAAGCGCAGCTCAGCATTAGTTAGCCTCTAGGAACCTGATCTAAGCTCTTCAACAAAATCAGAAAAATCATCTGCTTGATCAATCAAAGCATCTATATCATGGCGAAGCAAGCCTTTCAGAGCCTTAATGACTCTGACCACAGGAGATTCAAGGACGGAAGTTGGGGAATTCATGGTTGGATCAAAGCAAAGAGTATGAAAAATTTTTGTGTGATGGATGTAATTCAATGACTTCTTATTTATAGTGCTCTACGCCAGCAGGCGGAAACATATCGTGGGATACATGCAAGTCTGAAAGGTTCGCCACGCACAGCAGCAGTTATCTGCGAGAAATCCGCCCATTATCACCACTTCGCCTCCACTGAGCCTCGTGCTTGAGGGGTTGTGGACCGGGTGTAAATATAAGGGGTGTATTTAGCAAGGCCCAAACATTATTTGATAATCCATACAACGGCTCATTAGCAACGGCCCAACGCATAAGCAATATCCAGTCCTACTTCACATAAAGGCGCGACAAAAAGGGCGAGACATCTGTTCCTGATAGGGCAAGATAGGCGAGATGTCCATGACCCCATGATCCCACGTTCTACCAATGTAACTGTCATACTTCCATGATTTACCTCATTTATCTCCACATTCCTTACGACTAGGAGCATGATTTAAATGAAACTGTAATATTCAACCCATGTTCCCCATAATCACCTTACGAATAGACATGTGATTAAATTTATAGAAGGAAACGTGGGAAGGCCAACGAAGAAAAAGGGCGGGAAGAATTCCCTCCCTGTGTAATCTATAAATACCTATAACATTGATGAGAAAACGACCGATAATTTTTTATCACAGACTGATTATCTCTATTATCGACAGTCTAATTTAATTACTTTGCATACCCCTTTAAGTGTTCACCAGAACAGTATAATACCCAACTTAAAAATAAAAACAAACATATGAATATAATTTAAGACTTTTATAATTTAACGAGGTAAAATGTAATTAGATATATGTGGGGCGGATTCAAGGACGGGTTCGGGTGGGTATCAATATCCCCATTACCCGCCCTACACCCAGTCAAATTGGTTTTCCCCCATCAAAATCGGTGTGGGGCAGACGGGTACCCACGGGTATGGGTTACATTTTCATGCCTACGTTCGACCTATTTATCTGGAATCAAACATGTGAGGGGTGAGACAGCCACCCCATCTCAACGAGTTCCTACTAAATCTATTGTGGCCAAAGGGTCCTAGGAATAATCCCTATCGGTTGATCACCAAATACACTTTTATATTTAATCATATACAAAAAGGTGTATCACACAAATAATTAATTCTTATCAATTTTATATTCCTGGAACACTCTGAGGTGAGCTAGTCTTAGAAGCCTAAGTAATCTAGTTGATGTAAATGTATATCGATCTCAGATCCCTAGCTCATAATTATAAAACATGGCCTAAACAGAATACCTCATCCCTTAGGAAAATTATTTCATAAATGTGGAATACCTCATCCACATTTTCTATGATCAACTGACCAAACATAAAGGGTTCGTAATTCAACTATTATCATCAAAATTAAACATCAAGTTCTACGATTAGGGAAGCACTTAGCAATATTTAAGTCAAATAAGTCGTTACACAACAAGAAAAACAGCATTTAGAGTCGGCCGCTAAAGGGCAAAAAACCGAGGGTAACACCCTTTTAGCGTCGGATTAACGTCGGTGTCGGGCCAGAGGCTAAAACGTTGGAAGCTAAATTGCAGAGTCTGTTGTTTCTCTCTAACGCTAATATAGCGTCTTTTTAAGCTGAGTCTAAGTCCAACTCTAATCGTATCTGACGCTATGTATATCAAACCTAGAAAAGTCAACCATTTTGTATAGTCTCGGTACATCCGACTCTAATGTCAAATACATAAAAAGTCAACTATATTCAATAGCGTCGAAACGGCTGTCACTATACATTCTGCAAATTCCAACACGAATTTGGTATCCTGGTACGACGCTAAATTCCAACTCTAAACAGCTGATTTCTAGTAGTGTTATACTTTTTTTTTGTCTTAGATGAAGTGGTAATCCACTGGAATTAAACTCACGTATAATATTGAGATCTCGGGTTCGAACCCGGGTCACGACGTCCGGCCTAACAATTTCGGCATTTTTGCCAGTTGAGCTAGAACTTATGGGATGTATTGAAAATGTTTGCCAGTCCGGCCTAATATCATATACTTATTAATACTATATGAAAATTTTGAAAGAAAAATTATTTGATATGTTATTAAGATCCATCAAAATTAACGATTTATGAGTTTTTATTGAATATCGTTAATCTTTATGACTCTCAATAACACATCAAATGATTTTCAACTTCTTTCAAGTAGAATTTCTTTCAAATGATCTATATGATATAAATTTTCAATCTTACGGCAGATTTTGTAAAATTTGTATGGCTAAATTGCAATTTTGGCCCCCTAAGTTTTAGGAAGTTGCGATTTTGGCCTCCTATGTTTTAAAATAGCACTTTTGGCCCCCTAAGTTTCAGAAAGTTGCGATTTTGGCCCCCTATATTTCAAAATAGCACTTTTGACCCGTATATTTACTCCATATTGCAAAAGGTCAATTTTGACCAAGTCAAAACTGATGTGGCAAGTAACTTAAGTGACTCAGCTGCCACGTCAGCTTCTTTTCCCATCTAATAATTAAAAAAAAGAAGAAGAGGGAAGTCACGTGAGATTATGATGATTTATATTATAATTAATGATTTATGTCTCTTTTGTATTCTAATTCTGAAATGCATGATTACCAAATATACATATATTCATGAATTAAAAACAAGTTGTAATTATAGCTTGAAAAAGAATTATCATATCAAAAGTAGCGTCAAAATTTGAATAGTATAAAAATTTAATTTTTTTTTAAACAATTTAACTTTTGTTTTAAGCATTAGCATATAGGCTATTATTTTTTTATTCGCTCCCCAACAAAATTACCAAACAATAAGAGCAAATAATAAATCTGTTAAACATAAATTGCAGAAGCAAAATAACATAATTAAAATAACATTACAAGTCAAAGTCATTACATAATTAAAATGACATAACAAAAAACACGAAGGCTTTCTAATTTTCATTGTTTCCTATTTTTAGACTTGAGATTAAGTTAATTTTATTTTTTATGTACAATTGAGAAATCCTTTTGAATAAATGTCACGAAGTATTATGTTAATTATTTAGGATTTGGGATTATATATGCGTGTTAGTGAAAGAATAAATTCAAAGCACGTGATTTTTTCCTTTTATTTTATTTCATTTAAAATTATAAGATGACAAAAAATGCTGATGTGACAGCTGAGTCACTTAAGTGACTTGCCACATCAGCTTTGACTTTGTCAAAATTGACCTTTTACAATAGGGGGTAAATATAGGGGAACAAAATTGCAACTTTCTGAAACTTAGGGGGCCAAAAGTGCTATTTCGAAACATAAGAGGCTAAAATCGCAACTTTCTAAAATTTAGGAGGTCAAAAATACAATAGAGCCAATTTGTATTCGTTACGGTAAAATTGCTAACTTGTGCATCATTCACCGCTTAATCAAGTGGTGAATGTTAGACAAAGTCTTAGAGTAGTGGGTTATGATCAGGATGATGTTCTGAGACATTGTCTATAGAGGTCTATAGAGGTCGATTGAACACGTTTTTGTACGTTATTTGAGGAAAAAAAATTAGTTTCTTTGTTGTCTTGTACCGGTTCATTGTTTTCACTAAATCCTAGAAAATTATGTAGAAACTTATTTCAACCACAACTCTACCATTTCAAACTTAAAATTCTTATGGAGTAGTCTCAAAATATCATATGCAAAAGTTCCAATAAACTTGATACACACTAGGGAAGAAACTTATCCCATCAATTTGAACCTAACTCTTAATTTAATTTTCTAAATTAAGCCATGAATACAACCAAAATCGGATTTTTAAAAAATCCTTGCGTGTGGGGAAATTTGGTAACATAGCAAATACAAGCTGAATGTAAAATATATCACCTTATGAATCGTAAGAACTTCTAGTTTAGGAGTCTTTCGGAGAATATCCAATAATACATCATTACTGCTTTCGAGAATCGAAGAATACACAAAGATGTGTCAAAATGTGAAATGAAGGAAGGAGATGGAGAGTATCCCTGATATGGTAAACACACTAGTAATTGATATTCTTCTTCGTATTCATTGCATATTCTATTTGTATCACAATAATGAGTTTGTTTTTGTTTCCTTTACCGGTGTCTTAAGCATGCAAAAGACACTTTACTTCTCATGACTTCGTTGCACAATTTAAGGCATCTGGACATGTTTTTGGCGAGTACTTTTCCCACTAGTGAATTTATCGGACATTCTCCGTAAGAATCCTTTTTAATGCATATGAAGCTTAGGAATTGGAGAAAGCAAAACATGCAACATAACCAAATCAATACCCAAATTTAATTTGTGAAAACTCTTTAGTCTTCAAAGGATCCAAACCATGTTTTGGGTAAGTCACAAATTCTTCAACACAAACGCAGAGGATTGGAGCCATTAAAAAAAAAACAACACGCAGAGGATTGGGGATGAACCCAAAAAAATGTAGAAACCACAATGGAACACCAAGTCACAAGCAAGAACGGTGAAATTGGGTCAAGTTTAAAGAAACATGTGGTTAGTTAAAGTCGGAGCTCGATTTCTTATACACCCGCTTATTCACCTTAAAAAGTAAAGTTCTATAAAAAGCTACAGCATATTATGATTGGAGTATATGCAACAAAAAAAATGTGAGTGTACTTCCCCTTTCAGTTTATTTTATGATTGTCAAATGCAAATCAATAGTTTTCAAATCAATTCTTTCAAATTCATCCTCCAAATGTGTCAAGAGAGACCAAATTATATCCCCTCATATATAAAAAATGAAATTCCTAATAAAGGTGGTTTATAAAAAACCTTTTTAAAAACTTTAGTTAGAAAAGTATTACTTTATTTTATCTTTGATTTTCATCATCACAACTTTTCTACAAAAGACTGAAAAAAAACTCCCAATATTGACAAAATATGGAATATAAACATGGCATCTTCGTAACTAAAACTGAATATCAAAAATAAAATCAGAATCGAAACATCCATGAACTACGAAAAAATCACAACTTTCCTTCTCACACAAAAACTTGTCGCAATGATTTGCTAATCTGAGTTTTTATCAGAAATTTTGGTAATAATGAAGCACAAACTTTAAGTATCTGGGAAGGGAGGCCTATAAATTTAAGTACCAATAAATCACAACACCCTTGACTATATAACTTCTCTCCAAAAGGAGAGACAAAAAAGAGAGACTCAATAAATTCAGACCATAAGATTGAGGGGAGGAAAATGAATTAAGGACCATGAAAAACCACATGAAATTGAAACCCTTTTTCATCAGGCACTAGGACCCCAAAACAACTTCTAGAAGCATCATAATACTCTGATGAAATAAACTATTGTTGCTTGCACTCTGGTGGTCTTTCTCCCTGCTGACCATCACCAAGCTGAGCTGCTACTCCGCCCTTCTGAAAATATACAACACAAAATGGAAATAAGGAATGTTGTCAATCGTGGATCGCAAAAAAGAAATTTGTTCAAACCAATGTTTTAAAAACCAGACCGGAGATCAAACCGTTTTGACCTCCGGTTCATGGTTCAACCGCTATTAAACTGGATAATAAATAAATGAATATTAAATTAAATGTGCATAACTCATCAACTTTTTTTTTTTTGAAGTAATAACTCATCAACTTAAGCCCACATGGAGAAAAAAATACAATATGTCTAGCCCAAGCCCGTTCACAACCCTAAGCATAAATAGTTACAACACTATATCACAAACACATAATGTATTGCCGAAGAATGCAGCCACCGCCAGAGCTTTCTCACAGCAGATTTATCCATTCCTTTTTGCAACGTGAGTTTGTTGTGGCTAAGAACTCCGTTGCCGAGATGGAGGAACACGGGAAGGCGTAGGAAGGCAGCGGTGATGACGGATTAGGATGATGATTTTGGGTAAGGAACTTAGAAGTAAAGGTGGAGACTGAGTCACAAATACAATTTTGAATCTGAACGTGCATAGAAGAGGAAAAAAATAATTTTAATTGATAAAACTCTTAATTGAATCTGAACTGATAAGGATGGCGACGGTGCAAGCGGAGAGAATGATATTTACGCGTTTCAGTTTCAGAGAAAAACAAAATAGGAAAAAAGAAAATAAAAATGTGTTTTTTTATTAAAAAAATAAGACGCTGGACCATCCGGCCCACAAGAACCGGGGCCGGTTCACCAGTTTTAAGCAGTTTTACTAACGGTTCTGCCCTTTCTTCCGGACCGGTGCCGTGTCCGGATCACAGTCAAACCGGCCGGTCCGGCCGGTTCTTACAACATTGGTTCAAACTATGCTATGTTACAGTGTTATAGTGCCACTATTTGACAGCAGTTACCACTAAATAGCATATTATACTTGTTAAAATTCTTCTACGTCATAGAGCTACTATGGTTGCAGTTTGACAAAACATTGAAATAAAGACAATCTTAGCAAGAGAAGTGCTACCACCACACTCATTGACACATTCTTTTCGAGATATTAGTTGCAATTTATGTTGGTCCCACCATTTAATATAAGGGTGGAGAAAGTGTCAAAGAGTGTGTTGCTAACATGAGGGATAACACTCCTGTGTTATCATTCAGCATCAAGAAAACAAATCCAACAAGAAAGAACATGTCTCTGATATGATTTAATTAAGATTACAAAGTTAAAATAGACTTACCTTACTAGCAGATGACTGCAGAAGTTCCAAAGGAAATTAACAGCACGGGACAGGCAAAAAAAAAACAAACAAGTTAATTCATGTTCAAACTTCAAATAAAAAATAAATAAATAAAAAAACAAACAATTCAGCACTTCAAAATTGCAATTTATTTTAATTCTGCT
Organism: Trifolium subterraneum; assembly: GCA_951799995.1. Lineage (NCBI taxonomy): Eukaryota > Viridiplantae > Streptophyta > Magnoliopsida > Fabales > Fabaceae > Trifolium > Trifolium subterraneum. Next base: position 25,453,052 of record OX637462.1, read on the forward strand.
ACGCTAGTCTAATAATAACGCCACTATATGACAGCACTTTGTATTGAATAGTGTATCACAGAACATTGTTCAAATTGTGCTACGCTATAATACTATAATGGTGCTATATATTTGACAACACTGAAATAAAGACGTTAACAAGAGAAGCGCTACCAACAATCTCTTCGAGAATTTTCAACAATCACTATTATTTATTTGAAATTTATGGCTCCAACATTTTTTGAGCCAATACTAGAATGGAGGGTGTCTCAAAGAGTATTGATAACACTCCTCATGTCAAGAATACTGCATGAGGCAGACAAATTCAAAAGGAGAGAATAATTTTATTTAGACCACAGTTAATAAATCTTTAACTTACTTGCTGATGGCTGCAGCAACATTTGAAAGGAAATTAACAACACAGGACAGTTGACAATACAAAGAAGTTAATTCGAGTACAAACTTCAAATACGTGTAAAATATACCAAGATTTTGGAACTTCAGATGAATCGAGATTATACCTTCTTTTTAGTCTTAGTGTCTTCCTCCTCTTCATCATCATCATCCTCCTCCTCCTCTTCATCCTCCTCTTCGTCATCCTCATCATCATCATCTTCATCCTCCTCTTCATCATCCAGGTCTCCAAACTCCTCTCCCTGAGCAGCCTCCCCAGTAAACCAAGACACAGCATGGGGGATGATCTTATCTCTTATTGTTGACCTGAAGAAGCATCAAAGTTCAAAAAAGCATCATGAGTCAACAGTTATACAATAACAGAATATGAGCATGATACAGGTTAGACAACAAGAAAAATACAATTGAGCTTACCCAATGTCATAGTCTTGTTCCATCTGATTCTGAAGTTCCTCAGCCTGTTACAAAATAAATTAAATTGTTCAAGCAATTGTAGAAAGTTTCAAATTTATATTTAGCCTTGAATTATATAGATAGCCTGACATACCATATCTTCATCAATGTCTTCATCATCTTCAGGGACTTCTGGTGGATTGAAAAAGTTGAAGAAGCTTTCACAAGTTTCAGTTTTGGTAATTGGCTTAGCATTCTTTGAACCCTTCTTGGGCTTTTTCTTCAAAACCTTTTGAGTCAGGCATTTTCCAGGAAGCCATTGAATTTCGGTCCTGTAAAACCAAAATGCAACATGTAAACATTATTCATGATCAGCCAGATGCTTTGACAATATTATAAACTTTGGAAAACTAATACCACAATAGCATCAGGTAAAAAAGAGTAGCTTTACCCAATTGCTTTCTCCAGTATAGGTTCATCCTCATCAACCATATGATATGTCTTTGTCAAGACCGAGTTTGAAAAATATGGATTGGAATCGAAAAAGAAGTCAAGCTTGAATCCCTTGGGGTCTTCGATCCTGGTCCACTTGATATCTTTGAGGAACTTCAGAGCACCTTCATCGCGCTCCGTAATCTAGTTTGTAGAGAAGCAGGGAAAACATCATTACAAAAGGAAATTTTATGGCTAGAAAAACTCAAGCATTTAAGGGCAACAAGTTAGCAATTGAACCCATTTTTCAACTTACCTCTTCAGCTAAGACATCATTGTTTTTCATAGCATTGAGCCAAAATGAAGGAACTCCTTTCTCTGCACAAGCCACAATAAAAAAAAATTAACAAGAAGTCGTAATAAAATTGTAGAATATAAAGAACTGAAACAATTAAAGTGTAAGGTGTCGGTTCCTAGTTACTACCTTCAGCCTCAGCTGTATCGGCTGTAGCTTCCTTTGCTACCCCTTCCACTTCAGCAACGCCATTCACAATTTCAAAGCGCTGCATCCATTCATATATAAGTTCAGTGATTAAAATATTACATCAAACATTTCCATGTAAATCAGATTTGATAACTTTAAAAATAATACAAAAATTAAACAAGATTAAATTCAACAGTGGAACCAGTAATGTAACATCTGTCTCATTAAATAGCATCACGTCTGATATGCTATTTTCTTTCAATACACAATCAATCAAAGAATCCTCAGCATACCTTTGTGTACAGTGGTTGATACAATATTTGGTATTTGGCTTCAAGAGCTGCTCTCTCTTCCAAAAACTTCGCCTCCAACTCATCATGTTCACCCTGTACAGTCATAAAACAATTTGAGAAGATGGGTAGCTAACAAAAAAAAGCAATAACAGTTTAATATAAAGGGTGAAAAGGTTTGATCAACCGAGAACAAAATCAAATTTGAAACTCAGGAAAAAGCTACTTTAACCACACAAGAAACATAATCAGGGTAAAATTTTCAAAATTTCTAAAATAATAGATTAACAAACTGAAATAATGGAATGATTGTGTCCCAGTTGAAACAGATTTCCAATTGCATAAAAGTTAAGATCAAAAGAAATACAAATTTCAGAAATCAGTCGGAGCCGATGTCAATGTGACCAGCAGTTCAAGTCACAAAACCAGCCTCTTACAAATACTATAAAAGACTGACTACAACACAAACCCACAACGAATCAACCCCATGACAAGAACTTTATAACACCAAACCATCCTATCATGATTTCACTAAATCTCCCATCCATTTGACAGATTCCCATTATAAAGCAGCACTATTGATAAATAGTAACTTATACACATATGAGGACAAATTAAACAAAACAAACAAAAAAAAAACGAAAACACTATGTCTGATCCAAGGACCAACTAATCCAAGGGACACTAATCCCACCATCCACTAGCAAATGACCCATTTAACTAACTGGCACAACACAAAAAGTGGCACCAAAAGGATTCAAACATGAGACCTTGAGAGTAGCACACTCCAAGGTCCCACTCCCAAGGCTTTACAATCACAACCCATGTGGGTTCAAATTAAACAATTAAGCATAGAACAACAACACATTCAAAAATCCAAACAACCAACAAAAACTAGCATCAAAATCAAAACAAAACTAGAAAAATTTAGTGAATATACCTGAATCTCTCTGAGAACCTCAACACGCTTCCTGACAACAGGGGACAGACTCTCTAGAACATCAGAGTGCTGCCCAGCAAGGCTCTGTATCTTACTCTACACACAAATACAACCGAAAAACAAAAATTAATTACTAAAAAAATAATAACTCAACAAATCATCAAAATACAAACCAAAACTAACAAAAAAAAAACAAAATTAGGGTTTAGTCAAAATTAGGGTTTGATCAAAATTAGGGTTTTTGATATACAAAACAAATTAAGTAACTGATAAAGAAACACGCAAACCTTGAGAGCGTTAACTAGGTCTACACGATCCTCTTCATTGAGAGCTGCTAAGAAAAAATCAAAACTAAATTAAAAAAAAAAAATTGCATAAAAAAAAACATAGAGCGATTAGGGAAAAACAACGAGTGTTGAGAAAACGCGTACCAGAACTGAGATCTGCGATGTTGAAAGCTTCTTTGTTGTTGTTAGTCATTGAGAAAGAGGAAGAAGATGAAAGGGATAGAAAAAGAGAGAGAGAAAGGGTTTTGATAGAATGTGTGCTGTGAGTCTGAAATGAAACTGACTCTAATCCTATGTTTCCTTTCCTCCTTTTAAAAGCCCTTCTCCCTCTCTTCCTTATTTAATTAGCATAATTAGGGTTTCCTAAACAATCATTATTTTATTTTTTTCCAAATTAAATTGATTTTTAGTTTTAAAATAAATTAAAATTTAGATACAGTTAGTTGTATATATCGAGTAAATTTTTTTTTTTTATAATATATATATATATATGTGGAGTAAAATTATTAAATGAGTTTAATGGGTATGCACCGTCAGTGTAAATGAGTTTAATGGGTATGCACCGTTAGTGTAAATTAATTTTACACTGACAACCAATAGAAATAGTTTAATCTTCCATGTCACATTAAAAAAGTGGAGTGAAGTGGGGATGTGGCGGAAAACATGATGGTGATTGGTTGACAGTGTAAAATTATTTTACACTGTCAGTGCATATTCATTTTTCTCTTATTAAATTAGTTTATGATTTCCTGGCTTTAAAAAAGTAAGTATATGATTTGCGGACACATTTAAATAAGTTTTTTTTGCTGCATACATAAGTTATTTCGTGGTCCATTAAATAAGCAATGGAATTTTGGTCCCTAATATTAGATAATTGGGCGAAAGTCTTTAGTCTAGGTCTCATGTTTTGTGTTGAATGAAACCTTAATAATGAAGATATTGGAAATACACCTTGGAGTTGAGTGACTTATTTTGGCGACTGTGTTAATGCTTTGTGGAAGGATTAAACGAATTGGTGTTTAATCAGAACTTCAACCTTCAGCAAAATTGGCTTCTTCATATAGCTAACCAAGAGTGCGTTTGATCTGCTAAAAAATAGGGGACTGGACAACTTTTTTGTACCTGTTTGATTCAAAAACTGTTTATGAGACTGGACAAATAGGTAGTAAGGGACCGGATAGAAACAAAATTTGTTGTCCCCACTAAACCACCGCACAACTTTTTGTCTACAATACAACTATAAAAAATACGAAAATACCCATTTTATTTTCGAATATAAAAATATTATCCTATATCTCTCTCCAATGCAGTTTTGTCATGTCCAGTACCTACTGTTTTGCAAATCAAACGCACCCCAAGTGTAAATGGTTTTTTTTTTTTGGAAAAGCAAAATTTATTAAGAGTGAATTGTGCCCAAGATGTGTCAAATTCACTAGTCAAGATGTCTGATACATATACACTGGTACTTATATATATGCCTTATGCCTCCCAATCAACTAAAACGAATACAACTCCAGGGACAGAAAAAACCAGCACAGATGATACACCGGAAAATGTGCTATTTATTTAGTTAATTTAATATAATATTTCAATTATTTTTATTTCGATTTCGAAGTTTTATGTTATGAATCGTTACTAAATGCTCTTATTTTATATAAACAGATAAAAATTAATAGAATTGAAGAAAATAGCGAAAACGGACTAAAAAGGGCCACACAAGTGCAGCCCAAGCCAACAAAGCAAGGTGGCACACGCCACACATGCAGCTGGCGCACGCCAGCCTCACAACAACACACGCCACACACACAACATGCAGCATATGGCGCACGCCATGCTGCTTTATGCTCAAGAAATGATCTCTGGCGTCCGCTAGAGATCCAACGGTGGATGTAGTTTCCGGATTAAGTCCCACATCGCCCAAATGCAGCTTTTGTTCTCTTGTATTTCAATATAAATAGGTCCTCATTCCAACATTCTAAACACACAACTTTGAACAATTGACTTGTAAAACGAGCACACCACTCGTATAGTCGGTTGGAGAAAGAGTACTCAGGCCTTAGTGCAGGAACTCTTTCTCTTAAGTTGAATTTTATTTTCTTTTGTACCGGCATTATACTTGGAGTTTATTCAGATTCTTATTTTATTATTTTATTGTTTTATCCTCTTTATTGCTTTTATTTATTTATGCTTTATTTATTTATTTGTTTTATGTTTTTATTTCCTGTTTATTTATTTATTTCGTTTTTAGTTTTAGTTTTAGTTATGTCTAGCTAATTTAATATTGCTAGGATGTGTAATTAGGAGCTAGTAGGGGTTCGGTAGTTATTTCGCGCGCCCGTTTTTAACAATCGGTTTTTAATAATACGTTTCATAATCTGTCATGAGAGTGAGGATTATTTAAGGCATAAGCCAACATAGACGAGAGTTGAGGTTTATACCGGATAGTAAAAACCGAGCATTAATTCTAGAATCCGCGAGAGCTATTTAGGATTAATGAACTAATAGTTTTCTTAAGCAGTTTTTAATTTAACGATGATTATAATTTGTCACGAGAGTGAAAATTAATTAAAGTAAAAATCAATAGAGCGAGAGCATGAGATTTCTACTAGATAGTAAAAACTGAACATTGATTCTGATTCGGAAGAACACCACTTAGGATTAGAGTTAATTAAACTATATTGGTTTTCAAAAAGTACTTTATTAGCGGATGTGAGAACGAGAGTTAAGCATCACTTGTATAATCTACAATACTAGTCAAGATTTGCGAGAGCTGAGATTAGTGTTTTTAAATCAATATAGTTTCGAAAACTATCCCTTTTATCAAAGCGCGAATTAAGTATTGAACCCTTCGAAGCAACTAAGAGCTCATCCTAGTAATACGCTTTATTATTTTAAAATCCAAAAATATTTTATAATCCAAAACACTCTTATTCTAATATTCAGCCTTAGATTTACAACGTAGCATTAGATAACGGTAGGTCGACTTTTGGTCTCTGTGGGATCGATAATCTTTTATAACTACACGATAATTCTGTGCACTTGCAGAAATATCGCATCAAATTTTTGACGCCGTTGTCGGGGACCAATTAAGTCAATATCGTAACTCCAGTGTTACACCGTAGAGACTAAGGCAAATTTTATTTTCATTTTATTTTCCCAAGCGTCTTCTTAGTATAAGACGCCGAACACAAGAACATCGTACTAGATACGAACTTCCCGATCCTAATATTCATATTCCCGAAGAGGTGGTTGAACCAGAAAATGACTGAACTACCTCTAAATCGACCATTACGGTCTTACGCTATTCCTTCGCAAGAAGAACCGCATAATAGCATCGCTGCCCCCGCTATTGAAGCAAACAATTTCGAGGTTAAACCTTCATTGTTGTCTATAGTACAACAAAACCAATTCTCCGGAAACCCCACGGACCACCCTAATCTACATTTGTCCATATTCTTGCAATATGTCGATATTGTCAAAGCTAATGGTGTCAGTCCCGAAACTATAAGACTTCGTTTATTCCCGTTCTCATTACGAGATAGAGCTAGAGCTTGGCTCCAGTCTCTACCATCCAACTCAGTCACCACATGAGATGAGTTGAAGAAAGTCTTTCTAGCTAGATATTTCCCACCCAGCAAAATTGTTATGCTTAGAACCCAGATTATGGGATTTAAATAAAAAGACACAGAGTCTCTTTTTGAAGCATGGGAAAGATACAAAGACATGATTAGGCAATGCCCACATCATGGACTCGTAGTATGGTTAATTATCCACACATTTTACAATGGTCTCTTGTATAACACAAGATTGACAATAGATGTCGCAGCTGGCGGCGCACCAATGGATAAAGACTTCAATGGAGCTCATCAGCTTATCGATAACATGGCTCAAAACCACTACCAATGGGGAAGCGAAAGAACACTCGTAGAGAAATCTCAAACGAAAGGCGGTATGCACGAAATCAGCAACTTAGACCACGTCTATGCCCAAACCTGCGAATTGTGCGGAGCTCAAGGACACACTATCACTGAATGTCAAGTTTTGACGGGAATTTCCTCAGATCAAGCGAACCACACCCAAGGAAACCCCTACTCAAACAATTACAACCAAGGTGTGAACAACCATCCGTACCTTTTGTACAATAACAACAACGCTTCTTATGCACATGGCCAAACACCTTCTTCTGCACCACCAGGTTATCAACATACTGCCTACCCTGCTCCAAATGCTCCTAGGAAGTCTAACCTTGAAATAATGATGGAAAATTTCATAGCTGCTCAAGCTCAAATCAACGAGCGCTTACTGAATCAAGATATACACACTAATGAGTAAATTAAGCAATTAACAAGCAAAGTAGATGCCTTCGCCACACACAATAGAATGTTAGAAACACAAATCGCACAAGTGGCCGAACATCAAGCATCTACTTCTGCTCCTGCATGCACATTTCCTAGCCAGCCTCAGCCAAACCCTAGGGGACATGTGAATGCTGTTATATTACGAAGCGGAACACAATACGATGGACCAGCTGATCCTAGAACCGAGAATCCAGCCACACAACCCAATTCTGATAAACCAGCCGAGAAGGGAAGTGAACCAAACAAAGAAGGGAAGGAAGATAATGGCGAGGAAACCATAGAAAAGAAGAAACCTTATGCGCCTCCGCCACCTTATAAACCACCCATACCTTATCCTCAAAGATTCGAAAAATCTAAAAGTGCAAGGCAATACAAGAAATTCGTAGAGCTTCTAAAACAATTAAATATCACGATACCTTTCACGGAAGCTATTACCCAAATGCCCTCATACGCTAAGTTTCTTAAAGAAATATTAACTAATAAGAAAAGAATCGAGGATGATGAAACCGTTATGCTTACTGCCGAGTGTAGCGCCATACTTCAAAATGAAATGCCTCCTAAGCTAAAAGACCCAGGAAGTTTCTCCATACCCTGTGTTATTGGAAAGTACGTCATAGATAGAGCCCTATGCGATTTAGGAGCCAGTATTAGCCTAATGTCTATGTCCTTATGTGAAAAACTTAATTTAGGAGAATTGAGACCAACTAAAATGTCAATACAATTTGCTGACCGTTCTGTTAAGTACCCCCTAGGTATTCTAGAAAACGTGCCAGTACGTATAGGTCAATTCTATATCCCAACTGACTTTATAGTTATGGACATAAGGGAGGATTCCAATACACCCATCCTTTTAGGAAGGCCGTTTTTAGCTACTGCTGGTGCAATAATAGATGTAAAGAAAGGAAAGCTCACTTTTGAAGTGGGTGACGAAAAAGTAGAATTTATTTTAACACAACTCATGAAAGCACCAGCTATAGACGATAATTATTACATGTTAGACGTCATCGAAGAATTTAGAAAAGAGATGGAGAAGGATCAAACTAAATATTATGAAATTTTGAAACCTCCCTACTGTTGAGGCAAAATCCCAATTTGATGTTTTAAAGATAACAAACCGCTTAATATTTTTAAGTGTAATTCTAATCTTTTTGGTATCTAACAAGTGTTCTTGAGTGTTTTAATTAAGCTAGGAACAATTGAGCAAATTAGATCAAATATCATATTTTTATTTTGATAAAAACAAAAGCTTCGAGAACAGTCTCAGATTGATCTCTGAAACCTGCGCCACATCCATTCTCACACAATCAATGCAAAATGACTTATGGACAAGTCAACCATGTACAAGACAAATGGACACTTTTATCTTGAGCTTAACTCACAAAATCTTCACTGTTTGAAAGATCATTTAAGGCATGGAATAAATGAATGACTAGTGAAGTTACCACATTTGTCATATTCAAGGATCAAGTATATGCACATGGTCAATTGTGAAAGGAAACATTTCCATATTTTAGGAGGAACTGATTTTGTATGGACCATGGAGAATTAGACAGCACAACCTAGTCTTGAAATTGACTTGTACTTGAAAAGAATAAAGAAAGAACATTCTCCAATGTTGTTTCTCTTTCTCTATGACACTTGTACTTGCAACAAGGACATCTTGGAACATCAAAGTACAACTCCCAACTGCTAACTCTATCCATAAACAGCTGGCTTTTACGTGCTCTAGCTTCTTTGCATCATAGGGAAGAAATTCATTCACACCCAGAATTTGGAGAACGGTCTCAGACCAATGCTGGAAAGAGAAAACATTCACTTGGAGTGATACCAGCTTGCATACAGCTGTTCAAAGGTTATCCTAAAGTTGCACAACGGTTATACTTGCTTGTTAAGCAACATACAGCAACATTACAGCTCATCACACGCTCCTCTTTCAAGAGTCAGAAGAAGAAACTTTGGAGATCAATCTCAGACTGATCATCTTCAACACTTGTCTTTGTGATACAAGTTTTATTTAGAGCTCTTCTTTATCTTTCTCACTCAGATTTGTAATTCATATATCTAGGATCAGAATATCCATTGAGTGTTTTGAGAGTTTTTCCATTCATCTTCAAAGCTTCTCAAAGTGTATTGAGTGAATAGGCTTTGATTATCATGAAGGTGAAAAACACAAGAAGGGGGGTTGAATTGTGTATTGAAAAAATAATTCTTTTCTAGTAAACAGATTGTAACGCAGCGGATGAATGAAGCTAGTCAAAGCGCAAAACACAAATAAGACAATGAGAGAGAGAGAGAGAAGAGTGCACACACAGAATTTTATACTGGTTCCTTTCACAAAACGAGAGTAGTCCAGTCCCCTTGCACTTCCAAGGGATTTCACTATAATCACAAAGATTACAATCCTAATGGTCAAGCACACAAGCAAGAGACTTCTTTGCTCTAGGTCACACAAGATAAAGAGACTTCCTTGCTCAAGTCACACAAGACAAGAGACTTCCTTGCTCAAGTCACACAAGACAAGAGACTTCCTTAACTAACTTAATACACATATTAAGTAGGACTGAAAGTTCTAAGCTAGACTCTCTAAACACTCAGTTCAAAGCCTACAATATCAAAAGATATTTGACTTAGAAAGTTACACAAGAAAGAATGAAAACAGTTCACAGCTTGAATGCAATTTAAGTCTTTCTCCGAGTTTGATAATCTTCTAGTAGTCTTCTCTCAAGCAAAAAGTCTTCTATTTATACTCTAAGTATAAAGACGTTGAGAAAGGACCGTTGGTAGTACAATCTTCTTTTTGCTGATAAGACCGTTGTACTATTCCATTAGCTTTGAGCTGTCTTTCTTCAGAGAGTGTCATTCAGAATCTGGTAATAACATTTCATTTATCTTCTGAATGTTGTACGCAAGCTTCAGACTGTGTTTCTCTCTTTGACATCTGAGGACTTCTTCAGAGGCTCTGAAGCTTCTTGCTTCTCAGAGTCTAAACGATTCAGACTGTGTCCTTCAGAGGCTCAAATGATGATCTGAGTGAATAAGATTTTTACTTTGTTCCTGCACACTAGATCATTCATTAGTAATACCAATTGTCCATTTAATACATTGTTATCATCAAAACTTAGGGTGTTTTATAACTAAAAACTCATTTTGTTCCAACAATCTCCCCCTTTTTGATGAAGACAAACATATAGTATTAAATACAATTGTTGTTGATTAATTTAATTATGTCAACATCAGGTTGTTGAGGTTTGTAAGCTCCCCCTGAGTCTGATAAACCATTAGGGTTAGGTTTGCAAGCTCCCCCTAAGTTTTATCCATAATTAAGTTAAATCAGTATAAGAACAATTTGATAAACTTGATTGTATCTACATACTTAACTCTCAGAGTGTGAGGTTTGCAAGCTCAACTCCTGAGTTTGATAAAAATAATTAAGAGCACAATCTTAACTATCTTCATCTATGCAAACACAATTATGTTTATTAATTCTCTCTCCTTATCAATTAAGTTCATAAACATTAAGCATAGATATGAAAGAGATTAGATTCTTATTTTTATGACAGTTTCAGATTCTTATTGAGTAGTTATTAAAAAAAGACTACTGACAATAGTACAACATAATTACTCCCCCTTTTGTCATTATCAAAAAATTTAAAAACAAAGCAAAAGGATAAGTAATAATAGAAGGTGCAAAAAATAGAATCCTAAGGGTGTTTGGACAAGAAAAGAGTGAGAAGCTGTTGAGTCTTGGATTTAGATGCTCTTGAGTATGCCACAAGCTCCAGAAGCTTATCCTCTTGTTGATCAAGCGAATGTTCTATTAAGTTCAGAATCCTTGACTTCTTGTCTGAATTCCCTTCCTCTTTTTGTTCCTCTTCTTGTCTGGTTGACTTGGACCACTAGGTGAACGAGTCACATGATCATCTGGAGTATCAATTCTATTATTTATTGTAATAGCATTATCTATAAGCATCTCAGGAGGTGTTATAGGTGATGAAGGTTTTGGAGAGTCTGATGGAATTGATATGGTTAGTTCAGATGATGTGTTATTTTGTGGTTCAGAGGCTTCATGGATAGGAGAGACTCTGAAAGATGTTTCCTTCAGAATTTCTTCCTCAGTGAGAATTGTGGGTGATGGTTGAGGGGTTTCATCATTGGATGGCTGAGCCATTTCCTCCTCAGGAATATGCTTAGCTTTGGCTTTATGTCGTGCAATATCAGCCATGATTTCATTATACAATGAGTCAGATGAGGCTGATTCAGACGATGATGATGAAACATTTATGTATTCAGGTTCAGAGGTTGTGAGATAAATGGTATTTAGAGGTTGGACATTTTCTACGATAGATGCTGCAAATATTTTATTGCAATAATTAAAAGAATGGTTAATACCTGCATCTGACCTTTGTCTCTTCTTTCCCCTAGTGATGCCATGCTTTGTACGAGTTCTTCTGAAAACTTTTGCACGCAGCAAGTCTTCAGTAACTGGTTCTGCATCCACATGATCTTTACCATCTTGTTCTTCAGCCACAATATCTTCAACCGCTTGATGGTCATCCTCTGACCTATTAACTGTAGGTTCTGCCATTGGTGGTTCCTCAACCATGATATCCTCTTCATAGTCACTGAAAACCTCTTCCTTAACAGCTCTCATAATTTGTGCAAAAGTAAGACCATCACCTCTTCCAATATCCTTATGAGTGACTGTAGTTCCTCTTTCCTTCATTAACCTCATGTATTCTAAGATGACTTCAGGAGGTTCATTGTCAAAGATGAAAGCTTCACTCATGGGTTGAAATTTAGCCTTATTTATCAGGAGAGACTGTTGAGGGTAAATTAGCTTTCCTGACTTCTTCAAACGTAGATTCACCAATACTTTAGCATCAAGAATTGGTGCTCTGACTTGTTCAAGATCTTCAGAGACCCCAGCCACCATGAATCTATCTGGAAGACCAAGTTGCTCAAAAATGAAGCTTAAGAGCCTTGAATGTGAAATCAACTTGGAAGGATTGTCAAACTTTTGAGCTTCACAAATTGTTTCACAAAGATGTTGAAAGATATATGCAGGTAGATTCATTTTCCTTTTTGCTGAAAGGAAGTAGATGAAGTGTCTCTGATCCCAATTCAGAGAGTCACTACCAGTATCCCTAGGAAGAATTGAAGAGAAAACAATCTTGGCAAAAACTTTTTCTCTATCATTCAGATGACCAACTCTATTTGACATTGTCTGATTCTTGAAGCAGAGTCTGGCCATGTCATTGAGATATACAGACTTTCTTCCAGATGCTGCAGTGTAGAGTCTGACTATTCCAGAGTTAGGAAGATCCATCATCTTGGCCAAATTGCTTCTTGTTAAGATAACTGGAAATCCACCAATACTAGAACGTATCTCTGTTTCTGTGAATTTTCTCATACCCAATTCCACTCTTGATTTTCCCTTATTTTCACTTGGATTCTGATCAATTACCCGTTGAAGTTCTGCATTTGCATCCACCAAAGTAACTATTTCACTTTTTCTCCAGAAGTCATACACTAAGTTTAAATAGATAGGACCATTAAGCATATTAAAGTAGTACCCCCATCCTTGTTCAACAAAGAACTCTTTATAGTCATGCCCATTGACTCTTAAGGCTTCAAAGTCTATTGGTCTTTCCATAACCAATTTAATTTCTTCAAAGCGAAGATCCATTGTGGCATCTTTAAGATAGGAATCTTGAGCGTAGATATTGATTGGGATGTCCTCTGGAAACCTTAATTGAGAAGATGAACTTGCCATTTCTGAGGTTTAAGAACTGGGTTTTGCTAATATGGGGGAGAAAGAATATGTTCTCGGTTTTAGAGAATGAAAAGTGAGTGAACTTGTGTGAAAGTGAGTAAAGTGATTTTGAAAAACTCTTAATGAAACAATCATGAGGGAGTACATTTGTTGCATTAAAGAATTTCGTCATAAACTGCCTTTACTCTAACCAATCACAGACTGTGAGTAAAGACAAAGTAATTGACACGTGTACTCCACTTGGCTGAAACACTTCAGAGTTTAAAACTTTCAGCTTCTGAAAACCTTTCAGATTATAAAGAGTTCAGAGGCTGAATTCACAATTTTGACTTTCAGAGCTTGGTTTCTTCAGAGACTAAAGACATGTTCAGATGCTTTTTAATAAAATCTAGTCTTTCAACTGCTAAGGGTTTTGTAAATATATCAGCCCATTGTCTTTCAGTTTCAATGTATTGAATATTTACACTACCCTTCTGAACAAGGTCTCTTATAAAATGATGTTTAATTCAATGTGTTTAGCTCTTGAATGCAAAATTGGATTTTTAGAAAGCTGAATAGCTGCAGTGTTATCACAGAAAAGTGGAATATTGTGACTATTAACTTTGTAATCCTCTAACTGATATTTCATCCAGAGTAGTTGTGTGCAACACTTGGCTGCTGATATGTATTCTGCTTCTGCTGTAGACAAAGCTATAGTAGTTTGTCTTTTGCTAGCCCAAGATATGAGATTCTCTCCAACAAATTGACAATTGCCACTTGTGGATTTCCTCTCTATCTTGTCTCCAGCAAAGTCAGCATCACAGAATCCTATCAACTTATAATCATTTGTTTTCTTATAAAATAAGCCAAGATTTGTGGTTCCCTTCAGATATCTAAAGATTCTCTTTACAGCAGTAAAATGAGATTCTCTAGGATCTGATTGGAATCTAGCACACAAACAGACACTGAATAAAATATCAGGTCTTGATGCAGTTAGGTAAAGTAAAGAACCTATCATACCTCTGTATAGCTTATGATCTACTTTGCCTTCTAAATCATCCTTGCTGAGACTGCTTGTTGGATGCATTGGTGTTGTCATTGGTTTGCAGTCTTCCATGTTGAATTTCTTCAGCAGCTCCTTTGTATACTTGGTCTGATGAATGTAGGTTCCATCTTTGTTTTGGTTGATTTGAATTCCCAGAAAGAATTTTAGCTCTCCCATCATGCTCATTTCAAATTCTTCCTACATAATCTTAGAAAATTCCTTGCACAAAGATGGATTAGCAGATCCAAAAATAATGTCATCAACATAAATTTGAATAATTAAAATGTCATTCTTAAATGTTTTACTAAAGAGAGTATTGTCAACTTGACCTTTTTGAAAACCTTTTTCAACTAAGAAATTGCTCAGCCTCTCATACCAAGCTCTGGGAGCTTGTTTCAGACCATAGAGTGATTTCTTTAGCTTAAAAACATGGCCAGGATGTGAAGCATCCTCAAAACCAGGAGGTTGTTTGACATATACTTCTTCAGAAATGTAACCATTTAAGAATGCACTTTTAACATCCATTTGATATAAAATTATATTGTGATGTGTAGCATAGGAAAGGAGTAATCTAATAGCCTCAAGTCTAGCAACTGGAGCAAATGTTTCAGTGTAGTCAATCCCCTCTTGTTGACTATACCCTTGAGCTACTAGTCTTGCCTTATTACGAACAACTTCTCCTTGTTCATTTAACTTGTTTTGTAGACCCATTTTGTTCCAATGATGTTCTACTGAGAAGGTTTGGGTACTAAGCTCCATACTTCATTTCTTTCAAATTGGTTTAGCTCTTCTTGCATTGCTACAATCCATGCATCATCAGCTAGTGCTTCATCAGTTGAACTTGGTTCCACTAAGGAGATTAATCCAATTAATGAGTCTTCATTTCTGAAGCTTGATCTAGTTTTCCTTAGACTGTCCTTGTTACCCAAGATTAGCTCTTCTGGATGTGAGGATTTGTATTTGAAAGAATGATTTGATTGTTCAACTCTGCTTGGACTACTTCTGATAATTTCTGATGCTGAGTGATCTTCAGAGTCCAAAGTTTCAGGAGTTGAATTTGTTTCTTCAGAAGTTGGTTGAGATGGTTCTGATGTTCCTTCAGGTTCTGATTCTTCATCATCTGATAGTTGTAGATCTGAAAAGTTCTCAACTAGCTCTGACACTTTGGCAGGCTGCTTGTCATCAAATTTTATGTGCATACTTTCTTCCACTGAGTGAGTTTCAGAATTATACACTCTGTATGCTTTTGAGCGTTCAGAGTATCCAATAAAGATAACCTTATAAGCTTTAGCATCAAATTTCCTTAGATGAACTTTTGTATTCAGAATGTAACATGTACAACCAAATTGATAAAAATAGGATACACTGGGTTTCTTTCCCTTAAATAATTCATATGTTGTTTTATTCAAAATAGGTCTAATATAGATTCTATTTTGAACATAACATGCTGTGTTTACAACCTCTGCCCACAGATACTTGGCAATGTTAGTCTCATGCATCATGGTTCTGGCCATTTCTTGCAGAGTTCTATTCTTTCTCTCTACAACTCCATTTTGCTGTGGAGTTCTAGGAGAAGAGAACTCATGTAAGATGCCATATTTTTCACAAAATTTTTCAAACATTTCATTTTCAAATTCACCACCAAGATCACTTCTAACTTTTAAAATGTGTAAACCTTTTTCTTTTTGTATCTGTGTGCAAAAACTACTAAAGACATCATATGCATCATCCTTATTTTTGAGAAATTTAACCCAAGTCCATCTACTGTAATCATCAACAATGACTAGTCCATATTTCTTCCCATTGATTGAGGCTGTGCTCACAGGACCAAACAAATCAATGTGAAGCAGCTCTAAGGGCCTAGAGGTAGAAACAACATGTTTAGGTTTAAAAGAAGTTTTCACACTCTTTCCTTTTTGGAAGGACCCACAAAGAGCATCTGAGTGATAGTGAAGCTTAGGTAGGCCTCTGACAAGGTCAAGTTTGCTAAGCTTAGAGATTAACCTCCAGTTAACATGACCTAACCTTTTATGCCATACCCACTTCTCTTCACTCAGAGTAAGCAAGCATTTAACCTCTTGGTCTGCCAAATCAGAAAGGTTTATTTTAAACACATTGCCTACTCTCTTACCTTTGGACACTATGGACTTGTCAGATTCTCTAATTACAGTACATGATCCTTTATCAAAATTAACCACAAACCCATTGTCACAAAATTGACTAATGCTAAATAGGTTGTGTTTGAGTCCATCTACAAACCATACATTCTTAATTAAAAGGGAGGAGTTACCTACAATACATGTACCTTTGATCTTGCCTTTCTAGTTACCTCCAAAGCCAACTTTTCCACCATTTTCAAGGTTTAAAGATGTGAACATTTTCTTATTACCAGTCATGTGCCTTGAACATCCACTATCCAGATACCATGATTGATTACCATTTTCTTTTAGTCTGGATAGCTGCAGAATAAACAAGGTCAATCATTGTAATAATACCCTTTACATTCATTGTGAAGTTGCCTCCAATATTCATTAGCTCTGTCCACTTCAGCAGCTTTGGAAGTAAAGTAATGTTTGGGAACATAGGCTTTCCTTCCACAGCTGATCACTAGCCTCCATTCATCTGATTTGAAATGGTTTTTCCTACAATGAAAATTTGAATGGTAGACAATTTTACATTTTGGTACCCATTGCTTTCTGGGTCCAGTTTGGTTAGTTCTATAATCTTTAGTTCTTTCTTGCCTCTGTGAAAAGCTTTGTGGACTTCTAAAAAATTTCTTTTGAAAGTTAGGTCTTTGAAAATTGACCTTCTTAATCGAATGATTTTGAAATTTTGGCTTTGATCGATAATCACTATAGAACTTAGGTTGCTCTTCTAATCTAGGATTAGTTTTGCTTACCAGAGTCTTATGTTGATTATTTATCATCAACTTAGTTTATTTTAGAGTCTGATTGGATGAGCTTCTGAGTCCCAAAGTTTTTAGAGTCTTAGACTTGACAGTCCCAGGTTCTGAATGCTTAGGTCCAGAGTTGCTTTCTTTGGGGTTCAAAGAACCAACCTCTGAAGTGACTTCAGAGCTTGTTTTGCAGATTCCAGAGATACCCTCAGAGTCTGAAACAACCACAGCTTTGCCTTTGCTTTTTGCAGGCACAAAGGTTGAATAAAGATTATCAGGAGTATTATTCAAACAAATATAAGAATTTTGTTTTCCATATGATTTACCATATGAGTAACCAATTCCTTCACCTACATTTTTGCAAACATTATAAATCATTGACGCCATCTTACTTTTGTTGACGTTCTGATGAACAAACTTCTGAAGAGCAACCTCATGCTCATCAGTAGGTTTGTTACATCTTGTGCACCCATTTTCAAGTTCTTCAATTTTGATTAAAGAATTTTTATATAGAGCTTGAAAATGTTCAGCTTTCTTTGTTAACTCATCCTTCTGTGTTTTTAAAAGTTTTAGTTTAGAGGATGATTCAGCAAACTTGCTTAGAGACATACCAAGATAGGTTAAAAGTTGTTCTTTAGAATAATTTAAAAATACCTGTTCAGATTCATCAGAGTCTGATCCATCAGAGTCTGATCCTTCAGAGTCTGATCCCTCAGAGTCTGATTCTTCAGAGTCTCCATCAGCTGTAGCCATCAGAGCCACATTTGCTTCTTCATCATCACTGTCTGAGGTTGTTTCCAGGTTCTCAAATGTTGCCATTAAGCTCTTCTGGAATCTCCTCTTATAGCTCTCTCTCTTGCTACTGATCTTCTTGTTTTTGTTCTTTGATGATGCTTCAGGACACTCAGCAATGAAGTGTCCTGGTTTGTTACACTTGAAGCAGTTCTTCTCTTCTCTACTGGAAGCATTCCTTGAGCTATTTCATTTGTGACTCTTGCTCATTCTTGCCCATTTTTGAAAGTTTCTGGTGAACATGGCAAATTCCTCATCCTGTTCATCTTCTTGATCATCTGAAGAAGAATCCTCCTCAACCTCCAGAGTTTTAGCCTTGAATGCTTTAGAAGATTTCTTGGTTGAAGTTAAAGCCACTGACCTTTCCTTCTTCTTCACTGCATCAACATTCAATACCATCTCATGGCTCTTGAGATTGCTGATGAGTGATTCAAGAGTGATTTTCTCAAGATCCTGAGCTTCTTCAATAGCTGTGACCTTAGGTCTCCATTTGTCAGTCAAGCTGTTCAGGATCTTCCACACATGATCAGAGGTTGTATAGCTTTTCTTCAGAATCCTGAGATTAGACACCAGAGTCTGAAATCTAGAAAACATAGTCTATGTCTTCCTCAGGTTTCATGGTAAAATGCTCATACTGCTGAACCAGTAGTCTTGCTTTGGCATTCTGAACTTGCCAATTACCATCATAGTTTGAGCAGAGAGAGTCATACATAGCTTTTGTTGTAGATCTATCCATTATTTTGGTATATTCATCATGAGATA
Organism: Trifolium subterraneum; assembly: GCA_951799995.1. NCBI lineage: Eukaryota > Viridiplantae > Streptophyta > Magnoliopsida > Fabales > Fabaceae > Trifolium > Trifolium subterraneum. The sequence continues at coordinate 25,471,876 of OX637462.1, forward strand.
TGGCTGACATCATGATTTGTTTGACTTTGTTGTGTTTAGAAAATATCTTCTTGTTCTCAATAAACAATGCTCTCTTCTAAGCTAACGTAATCTTTCCATCAGGACCTATTCCATCAATAGGTACTCCTTCTTCTATCAGGTCCCAAAGCTCATTATCAATTCCATTGACGTAGTGGTAAATGCTATCTTTCCACCATTCAAATCTTAGAGCATCACCACTAAAAACTGGAACCTTTTTATTGCTGGAATCATGATTAGACGCTGAAGAGGTAGAAGTCATGTTGTCGTAGTTGTATTGAACTTGAGAAAGATCTGTAACAGTAGGTGTAGGTGTGGATTCCACAGACATACAGTGTTTTTCAAAGATCTTTTACTGTCTCACTGTGAAGTGATTAAAAAACAGAACTGGAGCTCTTGATACCAATTGAAGGTGAAAAACACAAGAAGGGGGGTTGAATTGTGTTTTGAAAAAATAATTCTTTTGTAGTAAACAGATTGTAATGCAGCGGATGAAAGAAGTTAGTCAAAGCGCAAAACACAAATAAGACAATGAGAGAGAGAGAGAGAAGAGTGCACACACAGAATTTTATACTGGTTCCTCTCACAAAACGAGAGTAGTCCAGTCCCCTTGCACTTCCAAGGGATTTCACTATAATCACAAAGATTACAATCCTAACGCTCAAGCACACAAGCAAGATACTTCTTTGCTCTAGGTCACACAAGACAAATAGACTTCCTTGCTCAAGTCACACAAGACAAGAGACTTCCTTGCTCAAGTCACACAAGACAAGAGACTTCCTTAACTAACTTAATACATAGATTAAGTAGGACTGAAAGTTCTAAGCTAGACTCTCTAAACACTCAGTTCAGAGCCTACAATATCAAAAGATATTTGACTTAGAAAGTTACACAAGAAAGAATGAAAACAGTTCACAGCTTGAATACAATTTAAGTCTTTCTCTGAGTTTGGTAATCTTCCAGTAGTCTTCTCTCAAGCAAAAAGTCTTCTATTTATACTCTAAGTATAAAGACGTTGAGAAAGGACCGTTGGTAGTACAATCTTCTTTTTGCTGATAAGACCGTTGTACTATTCCATTAGCTATGAGCTGTCTTTCTTCAGAGAGTGTCATTCAGAATCTCGTAATAACATTTCATTGATCTTCTGAATGTTGTACGCAAGCTTCAGACTTTGTTTCTCTCTTTGGCATCTGAGGACTTCTTCAGAGGCTCTGAAGCTTCTTGCTTCTCAGAGTCTAAACGATTCAGACTGTGTCCTTCAGAGGCTCAAATGATGATCTGAGTGAATAAGATATTTACTTTGTTCCTGCACACTAGATCATTCATTAGTAATACCAATTGTCCATTTAATACATTGTTATCATCAAAACTTAGGGTGTTTTATAACTAAAAACTCATTTTGTTCCAACATATCAAACCTTCCATCATTGTAACCATTAGCTCAAGTTAGTACGTAACTACTAATTGTGTGACACCTTCATAGTCAGTTTGGCTTAGGTAGATCAAATCTGTAAGGCTTAGAAGAATTGTTGGTCTTGGATCTAGATCAAAGGAAGTGTAACTTGAGATCATTAGCATCTCTTAGTGGACAATCTCACAAGGAGTGTGGGGACTGGACTAGCCCAAGTATTTTGGGTGAACCAGGATAAATTGTTTGTGTGCCTTCTCTTTCCTTACTCTGATTTAATTTGTGCAAACACTAATCACACAAATCACGAGTTAATAGTTATATATACTTGTCGCGGTGATTTTTGGATGTCGAGTTATTAATTAACTTCGAATCGCAAGTTAATGTTCCACCACCGATCTTTAATTTATCCGAGGGAAAGGGAAAAAGTTCGAAAAAACCCTATTTTTAGAGATCAAAGTTCGGGGGTTAGTTATACGAAGGGAAGGTACTAGCACCCTAAGTATCCTATAAGAACCTCTTGTTTTTATTCTAACTTTGCGCTTTATTTTTAATTGCTTGTAAAAATGTATAAGTGTAGGAATTAAAGTGATGATAAAAAAAGTTTAAAGTGATGAAAAAGAAAAAATGTTTTTATTGATTTTATTTGATTCGCAAAGACAAGTCTCATGCCTACGTACCCGAAGGATCAAAATCTCGTAGTTCGGGGTAAAAATTGCGAGTAAATTTGTTTGTTTTAATTTTAAGGTTTTGAAAATGGTTTTAAAGACCAAAAAGCCAAAAGTGGCAAAATGTGAGTTTGATTGATGTTAGTTTATGAAGAAAGTCTAAATGGTTAAATTGATTGAGGTTTGTTTATGAAAGGAGACGCGAACACTTGGTTTAAAATCCAAGGTTTTATTGAGAAAAGGTTTGGAGTGATAAAAGACACTTGGTTTAAAATCCAAGATTTTTTGCATGATTAAAGATGTTGAATGAAGAAAATGCACTTGGTTTAAAATCCAAGGTTTTTTGCGAGAAAAAGGAACACTAGGTTTAAAGTCCAAGGTTTTTACGATAAAAGAGAGCACTTGGTTTAAAGTACGAGGCACTTGGTTTAAAATCCAAGTTTGGTGATAAAAAGAGCACTTGGGTTAAAATCCAAGGTTTTCACGATAAAGGAGGCCTTTGGTTTAAAGTCCAAGGCACTTGGTTTAAAAATCCAAGTTTTGCGATAAAAAGAACTCTTGGGTTAAAATCCAAGGTTTTCACGGTAAAAGAAGCCTTTGGTTTAAAGTCCAAGGCACTTGGTTTAAAATCCAAGTTTTGCGATAAAAAAAAACTCTTGGGTTAAAATCCAAGGTTTTCACGATAAAAAGAGTACTTGGGTTAAAATCCAAGGTTTTCACGATAAAAAGAAACGTTTGGTTTAAAGTCCAAAGTTTTGAAAATGTTTGATGACAAAATATTTTTGCTTTTGAGAATAAATTGTTTTGATATTTTTGAAAGAGGTTTTGACCTTATTTTTTTTATAAAAAAGAATTGGGTAGCGGTTGCGCGCGGAAAGGAATAATACTAACGTTATAACAAATAATTAAGCGCGAAGACAATCCGTAATGATATTTTGATCAAAACGATGTCTTTTCCCGGGAATTTAATATTCTAACGTTTTGCGGAAAGCAATAAAAATAAATATGCATGAGATGCAACTTTCCATTTATGGTGTACATTTGTTCCTAATTACATTCGAAAATATTTGTGAGAAAATAAACATGAAATGATGCAAGAGAATGGATGCTATGCAATTCTTATTTATATTTACATTAACTCCTAAAATACACACTAAAGTCCTTGCAATAAAATAAATAGTTAATTAATAAGGCAATAAATAAATTGTTAGATTAGATGAATTATTAACAATAAGTAAAATTGACATGTATGGATGAAAATGTTAGTAAGTTAGTAACAATAACTAAGCAAAATAAATAAACATGAATTAGAGCAAAAATAAACACATATAATCATGAAATAAATAAATAATAAAAAACAAAGAGACCTCAAATTAGTGCTTATTTTGGATTTAATAGCTCATTGAAGCACATTCCATAAGCACTCTTATCATAGGTTAAAAATAAAATAAAATAAAAAAACAGAAGGGGTGCAAATAGCAACACAAATACAGAAAGGTTGGTGCAAAAAGCACTACTGGGCCCAAGCCCAGCTGGGGGGCGTGGCCCAGTAGGGGGTGTGTGAAGCAAAAATGAAAAACAGGATCAGAGTCGTCTGATTGATCAGACAGCTCTGATTTAATCACAGACAGAATAGATCAGGAGCGCATGATTGAAATCAGAAGGACACAGGCGCGCAGGTACATGATTAAAGGGATGGTCCAGCATATACAAGATCGGGTTGGGGGTATATAAACCCCAAACCCTAAAAAAAATTCATTTCATCTCTTCTCTCTTATCTCCTCTCCGCCGCGGTTACCTTTCTCTCCCGGTTTCCATTTATGAAAACTAATCTTGACCCGTTTCAAAACATTTTTTACACCAAACCCAAACAAAACTTCTCCTAAATCTAAAACAAAACTCGGAATAGACAAACAAACCAAAACAGGTCGGATCGGGGAAAAGAAAGTGGATCGAAGAAGGAAGAATAAATCAACCTTTTGTGTTTGTTTTTGTTTCGATTTTTGAATCTGGATTCTTCTTCTTCGTCTCTTTTCTTCTGCTTTTGTTTTTTTTTATCTGGGAAAAAACGAATGATGGTTTCTTTTTGTGGTTCTTCGGTTTTGTTGATGATTTGTGGATGATTTGGGTTTGGTTTTGAAGGTTTGATTTCGGTTTTGAAGTTTTGTATGAGTTTTTTATTTCGATTTTGAAGATTTGTGTGTGGATTTGATTTCGGTTGTGATGGTTTTGTGTGGTTTCTGGGTTGATGATTCTTTGATGATGATGATTTGATTCAGATGAGAAATTTAGGGTTTGAGTTTGTTGTTTTTGGTTCTGCGGCTGATGAAATCTCTGACCTTGGAAACTGTGCAATAAATGCTCTATTTATAGTGTGTCAGAACTAGGGTTTGGACAGATGAAATTTTCCCTTTTTGGACAAAATTGCCCCTTTGGGCTTGGATGAGGACAAAAACACAAATCTGGACTTTTTGACAAACTGACAAAAAAACACCAGAAAAAGAAAAACGAAAATAATAATAAAAATGACTTAAAAAAATAAAATGAGATAAAAAACCAAATTAAATAATAATAATAAAAATAAATAAATCAAAATATATAATGAAATAAAGATAATAATAAAAGAAAAGAAAAAAAAGAAACCAATAAATGAGGTATTTTAAAATACCTCCCTGCCGAAAATTCGTCAAAAACGACAAAAGGAAAAAAAAACCAGTTTTAAACGCCGAACAAAAGTGATCGGTCAAAAAATGGGGTATGACAATATTGTCAGAGAGTGTTGGGAGAACGCTCTCCAGTCTGCAACACTTTTTGAATATTTGTTTTAACTAACAATCTAATAATATTCTTTAAGTATATTGTGATTGATAATTTTTATAGGCAATATTTTAAAGGTTCACAATTCAAACCCCCCCTTTCTTGAGAAAAACTTTGCTACTTCAATTGGCATCAGAGCATTGACTCTAAGGATAAGCATCTAAAAAGTGCTAGAGGAAAAGATTTAGGAAGGAAGTAATGGCTAAGAATGCAAAGTTTATATCTGAAGGAGGATCATCAAACAGACCACCTCTATTTGATGGTGACAACTACTACTATTGGAAGGACAAAATGGAGCTCTTTCTTAGATCCCAAGATAACAACATGTGGCATGTTGTGGAAGTTGGAGAATATGTTCCATTGGCTAAAGATTCAACAAATCCTAAACCTCAAGCTGAATGGACAACAACAGAAGCTGATAGGGTACTCCTAAATACTAAAGCTAAATTGTTTATTAAAAGTGCTTTGTGCAGGGAAGAATATGATAGAATAATGGAGTGCAAAACAACAAAAGAAATATGGCAAACTCTGCAAACTCATCATGAAGGAACCAACAGTGTCAAAGAAACAAGAATAGACATTGGAGTGAGAAAGTTTGAACTGTTTGAAATGAAGGAAGAAGAAACCATAGATCAAATGTATGGTAGATTCACAAGCATCATAAATGAACTCAACTCTTTGGGAAAAACATATACTACACATGAAAGAATAAGAAAAATTCTCAGATGCTTGCCAAAGACTTGGAGACCAATAGTCACAGCCATCACAGTGGCAAAAGATCTCCCTAAAGTATCACTAGAAGATCTTATTAGATCATTAAAAGCTCATGAATCTATTCTTCAAGAGGATAAACCTAAAAAGAAGATGATTGCTCTAGAAACTCAATCTGAAGAATGTTCTCAGAAAGATGAAACACTTAGTGAGAATGAGGAATCACTTCAAGAAGATGATGAAGAAGAATTAGCATTCCTATCAAGAAGAATTCAGAGATTGATGACAAGGAGAAATCAACTCAAGAAGAACTTTCAACCCAAAAGGAATGGAGCTAAACCAGAAGTGGATATAAGCAGAATACAATGTTCTGGATGCAATCAATTTGGCCACTACAAAAATGATTGTCCAAAGAACAAACAGAAGAAACCTTTCTTCAAAAAGAAATCCATGATGGCTACTTGGGATGATCTAGAAGAAGCACAATCAGAAGATGAAGAACAAGAAGCAAATGTATGTCTCATGACACATTCAAATGCAGAAGAGGTAACACTTGATCCTTGTTCATCTTGTCAAAAAACTGAACATCTCTTTGATAATTTACTATATGACACTCAAATCTTAAATCAAAAAATGCTAAACTCAGAGATGAGATTACTGTGTTAACCAAGGAAAGAGATGAATATAAGAAAGAGAGTAGTCTTAAAAGTGAAGTTATCAAAGGTATGCAAACTGCTCACACTGAACTTTCTAAGAGGTTTGAAATTCTTAGAAAGGATAAAAAAGAATGTTTTGAGGTACTAAAAGAAAATGGTAATTTGAAAAGGAATATTTCTAAATTAGAAAATGATTTAACAAAGTTTATTAGCACTACTACAACTTTTGAAAACATTTTGGGATCACAAGCTGGATTTTTTGATAAATCTGGTATAGGACATAATCCTTATCAGAACAAAAAGCTATATGAAAAATGTCTCATTCCAAATAAAGAAAAGAATTTTCAAAAATACAAATGTAATTTTTGTCATAAGGATGGACATCTTGAAGCCTTTTGTTTCAAAAAGAAAGCAAGAAAACAAGTTTTCTATAGAACACCAGAACATTCTCATAACAGTCTCAGAAACAGAAATTTTAGAAAACCTGTATATAGACATTCTCAGAAGAGATGTTTATAAGAGAACACCTTATAAGAGATCATCTTACTCTCATAAGATCCCTTATAAGAATATTGAAACTAACATTCAAGGACCCAAGAAACTGTGAGTACCTAAAGATTTATTAAACTCAAATGTAGGAATGCCTTCTAGCAGTCAAGAGAAGGCATTGGTACTTGGACAGTGGATGCTCAAGACATATGACAAGAGATAGAAACAACTTTCTATCATTTGAAACAAGAGAAGGTGGATCAGTCACCTTTGGAAATAATGAGAAAGCTAGCATCAAAGGTATAGGTACAATTGGTAAGTCTGACTCTGCTAAGATTGAGAATGTTCACTATGTGGATGGCTTAAAACATAACTTAATAAGCATAAGTCAACTATGTGACAATGGCTTTGAAGTTGGTTTTAAATCAGACTCATGTGAAATAAGACAGTCTTCATCTAACAAAGTCCTATTTAATGGATCAAGGATAAAGAATGTTTATGTATTATACTTAGATGAACTACCTCCTGAATCATGCTTTGTCTCACTTGAAAAAGACAAATGGATTTGGCACAAGAGGGCTGGTCATGTAAGTATGAAGACTATGTCAAAACTTTCCAAACTTGATCTAGTTAGAGGTTTGCCTAAGATTAGTTTTGATCTAGATAAAGTATGTGAATCATGCACAAGAGGAAAACAAGTCAAAAGTAGTTTTAAACCAAAAGAATGTATTTCCACAAAAAGACCTCTTGACTTACTTCACATAGATTTATTTGGACCTGTCAAAACTACAAGTCTTGGTGGCAAAAATTATGGCTTTGTCATAGTAGATGATTTTTCAAGATTCACTTGGGTGCTATTTTTAAAACATAAAGATGACTCTTTAGAAGCTTTTAAAACTTTTTGCTTGAGAGTTCAAAATGAGAAAGGTATCAATATTATCTCTATAAGAAGTGATCATGGAGGAGAATTTGAAAACTCTCTCTTTGAATCATTCCTTGATAATAATGGAATCTCTCACAATTTTTCTTGTCCAAGAACTCCCCAACAAAATGGAGTTGTTGAAAGGAAAAATAGAACTTTGCAAGAAATGGCAAAAACAATGATTCATGAATCAAATGTTGAAAAATATTTTTGGGCTGAAGCCATTAACACCTCTTGCTATATTTTAAACAGAGTCACCATTAGAAAAGTTTTAAGTAAAACACCTTATGAACTTCGGAAAGGCAGAAAACCTAGTATTTCTTACTTTCATATATTTGGATGTTTTTCTTACATTTTGAATATCAAAGACAATTTGGGTAAGTTTGATTCAAAGCCAGACAAGGGAATATTCTTAGGATACTCTCTGACCTCAAAAGCATATAGAATTTACAATCTGAGAACTCAAACTTTGGAGGAAAGCATGCATGTGAAATTTGATGAATTTGAAGATCAACCAACTGTGCACACCACTGATGATGAAGAAGATGAGTAAATCATTGCACAAAATCATGATTCAGATGAAAATCTTACATCTCAAGGACCACTAAAGACCTGGAGAATTGTTGGCTATCATCCTCATGATCAAATAATTGGTAATACTGAAGATGGTGTAAGAACCAGAAAAGCCTTGCAGGATGTAGAGACCAATCTGGGATTGATCTCCCAAATTGAGCCAAGATCCATAAATGAAGCAATCATTGATGAATCCTGGATTGAGGCTATGAAAGAAGAACTACATCAATTTGAGAAGAATGAAGTTTGGAAGTTGGTACCATTTCCAAGAGATCATTCAATTATTGGAACAAGATGGGTCTTTAGAAACAAACTTGATGAAAATGGTAAGGTTGTCAGAAATAAGGCAAGACTTGTAGCACAAGGTTATAATCAACAAGAAGGAATTAATTATGATGAAACCTTTGCTCCTATAGTCAGGTTAGAAGCTATTAGAATATTGCTTGCATATGCATCACATAAGTGTATCAAACTTTTTCAAATGGATGTAAAAAGTGCTTTTTTAAATGGATTTTTAAATGAAGAAGTTTATGTGCATCAACCTCCTGGTTTTGTTGATAAGCATAAACCAAATCATGTTTATAAACTTACTAAAGCTCTTTATGGACTTAAACAAGCCCCAAGAGCTTGGTATGACAGATTAAGCACTTTCTTACTTGAAAATGGTTTTTCTAGAGGAAAAATTGATACTACACTATTTACAAAGAATGAAAAGCATAATTTACTTATTGTACAAGTGTATGTTGATGATATTATCTTTGGTGCTACTAATGAAAAAATGTGTGAAGATTTTTCTAACCTTATGCAAAGTGAGTTTTTATCAGTCAAGAAAAATATGTAAATGATCTTCTCAAGAAATACAAGAAGAATGAAGCCAAGATCATGTCAACTCCAATGCATCCATCTACAAGTTTGGACAAAGATGAAAAAGGAAAAGATGTTTCTGAAAAAGAGTATAGAGGAATGATTGGATCTCTCCTTTATTTAACTGCTAGCAGACCTGACATAGTGTTTGCAGTTAGTCTTTGTGCTAGATTTCAAACATCTCCAAAAGAATCACACTTGATTGCCGTCAAAAGAATTTTTAGATACTTGGTTGGAACACCTGATGTAGGTTTATGGTACATAAAGGGATCACACTTTGATTTACAAACATATTGTGATGCTAATTATGCTGGGGATAAAATTGAAAGAAAAAGCATAAGTGGAGCATGTCAATTCCTTGGAGAAACATTGGTAAGTTGGTGTTGTAGAAAGCAAAACACCATTGCACTTTCAACCACTGAAGCAGAATATGTTGCTGCATCAAATTGTTGTTCTCAAGTCATCTGGATCAAAAATCAACTTGAGGATTTCTCACTATGGTACACTTGTATCAAAATTTTATGTGATAACACTAGTGCTATTAATTTGTCTAAAACCCCTATTCAGCATTCAAGATCAAAACATATTGAAATCAAGCATCATTTTATTAGAGATCATGTTAACAAAAATGACGTGGAATTAGTTTTTGTTGATACTAAAAATCAGCTTGCTGATATTTTTACTAAACCATTGGTTGAGGATCGTTTTAATTTTATCAAAGAAAAATTGAAAATCATCAAAAATCCCAATCTTACTTGATGTATGCTTATTTGTGTATATGGGAGACCGTTCAGAGAACGTTCTCTGAATACTGCGCTGAGTTGTGACAAAAACAAATAATGCTTTTTGCCTTAAATGGGCTTATGGACAAGGCTTTTATGTCAAAACATTTGGGCTTTTCTCTCTCCTCCCTCATTGGTGAAACGGTTATGTTTCTTTCTATTAAACCAGATTTCAATTCAAACGGTACAGCAACATCAGCATATTAAATACATAAGCCATTATAATTAACATCAGGGGCAGCAAGCTGCCTTAGTGTTTGTTCAACCATGTTATGATTGTCAAGTTCAGAATCAGAATTAAATAAATTATGGAAATAATCAGAATCAGAGATAGGATTAGAATCAATATCACCAAGATGCACACTATTAGCTCGGTTGAGCCTATTGAGTGCGTGGAGGGTTCTTTCTATCTCAGGATCAGGAGGAATCAGATTGAAGTGTCCAGCAGACCTGGTAATGCACAAGTGACAACACAATTATGGTAATTCTATGTCCTACAACAAGAAAATGGGTGAGAAAAACAGAAAACTGTCAAACTGAATAAAATAAAATATAAAAACACTACGATAATTCTAATTAAATAAAATAAGGAAGACACAAATGTTTTGGGAATTTTCTGAAACTATGAAAACAGTAAATAATTCATTAAAAATAGAAAAATGATGAATTTGGGCCCGAGAGGATCCTGTCCCGTTAGGTTGTGCCAAAATACGGGACTTTGAATCCTGAATTTTTTCTGATGTAATGGAGTGGTGAAAAAGCAAAACAGAAACTATGCCCTAATACTGGTTTTTTTATTGCGCGTACAGTAACAGTAGGAACAAAACAGACAATTCTAATACTGGTTAAACACAATTTTGAGTCCTCGGCAGCGGCGCCAATTTGATCACGGTCGTTTCGTAATCAAATAATGTTTTAAGTTTTTTTTTTTTTTTGAAATTCAAATAATGTTTTGAGTTAAGAAAAGTAGTACAAGGCAATTAACCTTGGTCGTTTTCCAAGGACTCACAATCAGTGTTAAACAATTATTAGAACGATTAACTGTAATTTGGGGGTTTTCGATATATGAAACAGAATATAAAAATTCGTGAAAATTAATAAGTAGCAAAGCAATCAATCCGTTGATTTCGTCTAACTTCGTTCATTATCTATCATAGGTTCATGGCAAAAGAATAAATTCGTTTCAGTTTCTATCCTTGATTGATCATAAAACTAACTAATCAAGCGTCAATTAGTTTTATATGAATTCGAACTGTTTGAAAAGCTTATAACAGAACATTCAATTGACTATGATAAAACAAACAAGCGATACAGAATCACAATCAATAATATAAAATAAAAACGTGAATTCAATCAATCCTATAACAAGCGTGTAGACTCTGTAAATTCCTAACCGAATTAAATTAAACAAGCGGTAACTTAATTCGAATAACCTCGTAAACTTGCAAACCGAAATACATATAATTAAGCATCAAATGATAAACGGATTGCAAGTTATAAAGTAGAAATTTACAGAGAAAGAAATAGAAACATGAATTGAAATTGCATTAGAATCAAACCTCAAGATAATGAATCAAAGTTTCTTAAACCAACAGATTGATAGAAGGATTTAGTTCTCCATTCAAGTGGTGACTGCTCTAGGGTTTGATAAAATTCGTGAATGAAGAGTAAAAACTGACCTAGGTTAGATTTTTCGGTTTTTATAAGCAAGCGAAACGGGCCACAAAACAATTGGGCCGAAAAATATAAGTTATGCTGAAAATAATTAAATCTTTGTAAGTCTGAAACATGACGAGTAAATATGACTCCTTTGCGCTCCGAATTGGCTTTCGGCTTCAACATGAAAGTTGTAGCTCTTTCTCTTATCTTCCCGCGCCTCAATCCGATATTCGTAGCTCAAGTTATGGTATGCACAACGAGAAGGTGTCAAATTACTGTTTATTACGAAAATAAATAGCAAAACATAAATAATAGCAAAACTATACTCTAAACACAAAAATGATAAAAATACCAAATTAGCAGGAGAAGTCATAAAATTGCCATAGAATATAGTGATTAAAAAAGTGCATTAAAATGCACTGATCATGGAGTTTAGTTCATATTATGCGTATTGCTCGTCACCTTGTTCTTGACCGTGTCATTTTTTAAACAGACTCGACCCTTGTTGCAACTGTTGTTCTCAATCGTTCTACCATCATATCTTATCTCAAACCTCTCCTAGAATAGGTTTTTAATCTCCTAAACCTTCAAGATTGAGTTGTCATTATTCAACATTGTTTCAGAGATACCAACACATGTGCAGATTTCCTAGCCAAAAAGGGGTTTGATGCTCCCTTATCCCTAGTTTTAATTAATTCTGATTGTAATTTTTTACATGTTCTTTTAGTTTTAGATTGTAAGGGTGCTACTATCCCTGCTTAATCCGTTAAGCCTTTTATTATAATAAAAAACATGTTATTTCATGGATTTTATGTATTTTTTAAATGGTTAAATGCATTTTTCGTACTTATAAAATTAGCGAATTTTAATTGTTGTCCATATTAAATAAAATCACATGTTTTCATACCAAAATTGTCAATGTTATAACTTTTTTATGTTCAGGAAAACAAAATGAAAAAACTGGTAATGAGTGAATTCTACTACACAGACAGGTGTGTGGTTATATTCATTAATGGGTAAATAACAATGTTTTGAATCACATTAGCGGACATGCAAAAACATTATGGGATAAACTTGAGTAGATGTATGCGAAGAAAACAGGTAATAACAAGATGTATATGATAAAGAATATGCTAAGTTTGAAGCTCAAAGAAGCGACTTCAGTACCGTTTGACCCAGCTTTTTTTAAGTTTTTTTCTCTTTTTAATCAAAAGTTGGGTCAACACATTTTTTTGAATAAAATTGGATTAAATTGGGTCAACACATTTTTAATAAAGTTCTTAACCGTAAAAAGCATATTTTTTATCAATGTATAAAATTGGATTAAATGAGCTTCTAGGAAAACAGGTTGAAACCTACTTTTGAAAAAAAAATTGGAGCTTTTTTTTTGCAATGATAACACTTTGATTCCTGCTGAAGGCTCTTTTTATTATTATTTTTTCATTTTTAAGTTTGTTTCATTTAAATATTATTAGTTGTTATTATCTTTTTTAAAAAAAAATTGGTACAAATCTGTTTTTTAAAATATATTTTACCAAACAACTTTGAAGCTAAAAAAACAACAATTACCAAATAATATTTTGCTCTTTTTTTTAAAGCTCTTATTTTCACTTTTAGATTTCAGATAGCTTCTAAGAGCTAAAAAAGCTCGGTCAAACGGATCCTTCGTGTGCATATCCTTTAAATATTATACTTTCCAATGAATTATGAATCAGCTGTCTGTTATGGGTATTAAGTTTGATGATGAAATTCAAGGATTTTTTCTTCTCAATTCTTTGTCTGACTCGTGGGAAATATTTAGAATGTCACTGTCTAATTATGTCGTTGATGGTGTGTTGTCGATGTACCTTTTTAGAGCAATATTTTGAATGAGGATGTGGGAAGAAAGTCTCAAGACTCTCCTTCACAATCAGAGGTATCGGTCATTGAATGGGGGAGAAAAAAGAACCGGTATTCAAGTAATAGAGGCCAAGGCATAAGCAATTCCAAGAACAGGTGCAAAGTTGTAGAGTGTTACAACTGTGGTAAAGAGGGACCTAATCTAAAGGATTGTCGACTTTTGAAAATGGAGGATAAGAACAAAGGTAAAGAAGATGATTCGGATAGAGAGAGTACTCATCTAATATTAGATGATTTGCTTCTTGTTGAAGAATATGATATTGTTAATGTTATTGATAATGCATCTAATTGGGTGATTAATAGTGGTACTTCAGTACATACAACTTTTAAAAGAGATATTTTCTGCTTATATACTTTGGGTGAATTTGGTGATGTGAAGTTGGCTCATGAGGGATGCTAAGGATGTGAAACATGTTCCAGACATTCGTTTGAATTTACTTTTCGTGGCTAAACTATGTGACGAAGGTTAACAAATTGTTCTCACGGAACACTTGAAAGCTTACCAAGGGTTATATGATTGTTGTTAGAGGTAGAATGTGTGAAACTCTTTATGTTGCACATGCAAAAATAACTATAGATGTGCATGCAGCTGAATCAGCTAAAAAAAAAACTAAGTTATGACATAAGAGGTTATGTCACATGAGTGGAAGGCATCGTACCATGATGCATGTCTGTGAGGCATCGTGGTGCGATGAGATGCATCGTGCCACGATGGTGCGTGAAGCCCAAGTCCAAATTCACTATAAATAGAGCTCTCATCCTCCCAATTATTCATTCAAAAGTTCAGAGAACTACAAGCCTCTAAGGAGCAAAGGAGGAGAAGCAAAGGATGGCTATGTGCTCTCTACGGAAGGGCACTCTCCCCAACATTGGGAGGAGCAACTTTCTCTGCAAGAAATCGAGGTTACTTTGTATGCATGTTTTTACTCTTTTGTTTTAAATTGCCTATGAGTAGCTAAATCTCTTTAGGTTAAGTTGAGTTGATGAACTCCCTTATGAAAGCTTGAGTCCATGTAATTTGGTTCAAAAAAGATTATATCATTACTATTCAGTTTATTATACTCTTATTATCTCTTTGTTAACGCTTTATTTGTAATACCGTCCATATTATTGAAGGAACCCTAAGGATTAGGTGATCTCGTGACAACACTACTAATCCCGAACTAAGAGATAATATAACTAGCCAGAATTGTGAACGATAACTCTAGTACCCGAGGATAGGGGCTAATGGATTAATGGCACACTTGTTAATTTTTGCATGTTGTTCAACTGTTCAATTAAAATAAGGTTAACGACGAGAGATTGTAAAAGGTAACCACGTGATATACAAAGGTTCCCTTATTCTTGATTTAGGAGCAGCGCCTTCAATTGCAATAGGGTGATTTTAGTATGCGACAACACATTTCACTACTTAAAGATTAATCCGCCAGTTAGTAAAAGGAATAGTAAGGGATATAATCAGTGGCGGAGCCAAAACCCTAGTCCAGGGGGCGCAAATTTTTTGCTTTTCCATAGAAGTGTAATTTTTTTTATAAATAATACATATGTGGAGATAAAAATACTACTATTTTATATAATATATATTTAACAACATATTGCATTCCATACAATTTAATTATTATTTGAATGAATGAATATCATTTCAGTCAAAAAATAAATTACATTTCATACAATTTTTTTTATTGAAGAACCTTTTTATAGATTTTAGGCTAATATAGTCCTTTTACCCCTTAACTAATTTGTTGTTTCATTTTAGTATCATGGACTAAATTACTAATTTATTCTAGATTTTATGTGTTAAATAAAAAAATGTGGGTTATTAATATGTAATGTTTATTTATGTGTATAGTGTAAACATCAACCAATGTGACTTAGTGGTAGTATCCTGCCAACTTGACAAAAGACTAACGTGGTCTTTGATTTTTACATTCAAGAGAAAGTAAAAAGTAATTAAAATATAAAATCTGGAAGAGAAAAAGTAAAATATATAGAAATGGGTCAAACAACAAAGTCAACAAATTCATGACATTGGGTCGCATTAATGAGATAAGAAATCTTTGAGTTGGGTGCAACACAACAAACTAAGGGGGTTCAAATAGTAATGAAAGAGGATAATTGGTGTTAATATTAAAGGTTCAAGGGGTGCAGTTGCACACCCTCAAAGGTATGTGGCTCTGCCCCCGGATATAATGTCAGTTACCAAGCAGGAGTAGGAGAGGAATTCGAAAACACATAACCTATATTTCTTGAATCTTTTATTTCTTCTTTTGAATCAAAAGCATTCTCAAACTACAAGTGAATGCAAACTATCTGATTCCTGAACGAAACTATTCACTTTGACATGATGCCTGTGGAGACAAACTCATTCAATCGAGAATTTATTACTCGACGTCAGACTGATGCACTTGTCATACCGTAGTCAACTGCTTATGTAACAACCCGAATTTTTAACAATTAAATTACTTAAAAAAGTCTTTACTTCCTTAAAAAGTGTGACTAAACTTTTGTTTCTTCCAAAGAAGAATAACAATTTGAGATTACAACTAATAATTGTAGAATGATTAAAGATGTTTCATTTAAATTACAAATAAATAAAAACAAATAGATGTTTGTCCCCACGCACATACAAACAACACATAGCGTCTGTTTGGTTTGGCTTCTGAGAAGCTCAAACGCGAGTCTACAACTTCCAAATGTGATTCTAGCAATTTCTGGTTTGTTTGGCTCAAAGGAAATGTGATTCTCTTCCACGCGATTTAGCAACCAGACATGAGTAACCTTGAAGCTAGGATTTGTAGCTTTTGTGTATGAGAAACGCAATTCTGTTTATTTTTTTGTGGTAGGTATTCTTTTCATTATTATTGTCATACCCCATTTTTTGACCGATCGATTTTGTTCGGCGCTTAAAACCTTTTTTCCCTCTTTGTCATTTCTGACGAAATTTCGGCAGAGAGGTATTTTAAAATACCTCATTTATTTGGTTTCTTATTTATTTTCTTTTCTTTTATTATGTGCATATATATTGTTTTATTTTTATTATTATTATTTAATTTGTTTTTTATTATTATGTTTTTTTAAGTTTTTATTATTATTTTCGTTTTTGCATGCTCAGGTTTTTTTTTTTGGTCCAAATGTGGGTTTTTGTCCTGGTCCAAGCCCAAAAGGATATTTTTGTCCAAATGGGGAAAATATTCATCTGCCAAACCCTAGGTCTGACACAGTACAAATAGCTCATTTTTGCACAGTTTCCAAGGAAGGAAAATCATCAGCCGCAGCTTCCTCTTTGAATCCAAAATCAAAATTACAAAGAAAAATCAAAAACAAAATACAAAATCACGAATTCATCATCACCATAAACACCAAAACAGAATCCAAAATATAATATCATCATCATTCATTCATCAACCCAGAATTGAAACAATCATCACCATCACACAACCAAAACCCAGATCATTCAAAACCAAATCACAAATTTCATTCCTCTTTTTTTTCGGATTCAAATCAAACCCTCATTCCTGTTTCCAAACCAAAACCGAAAATAAACTTTCAAAAAACAGAAACCATAATCATCATCGTTCCTCATCCATCATTCAAAAACAAATCGTCAAAACCAAAATCAAATCAGAACCGAGACAAACATTTTTCCTAGATTGAAAACGAAAACCATTTTTTACAAATCAAGAACACAGAAACAGAGAAGAGGTGAATAAGAACAAAACACCAAAGGTTGATCCTTCTTTTCCATTTTCGTTTCACATTTCTTTGTTTGATCTGGATTATAGGGTTTTTTTGTTTGATTATTTTGAATGTGGATTCGTGTTTAGGAATAGGTTTTGTATGTATTTGGTGTTGATTTTGTTTCAAAAATGGAAGTTTAGAGGAGAGGAGAGAGAGCCGAGAGTGAAGAGAGAAAGAAAGAGTCTCAGCGGCGCTGAGAGAAGAAGAAGATGTAAAATGATTTTAGGGTTTTTTTCCCTTTTATACCCTTTTGTCTTCTGATCCTGTGCGCGCAGGTGCACAGCCTTATCGTGCACCTGCGCGCCTATAACCTTCTGATTGCAATCTAGCGCTCAGTTCTTCTCTCTTTATTTAGATCAAGGCCGTCTGATCTATCAGACGGCCGAGATTGATTCTGCGTTTTTTTGCACTTTTTTTGGCAGAGAGGCCTATTTGGACTGGGCCTTGCTCATTCTATTTGCTGTTTGCACCCCCTTTCTGTTTTTATTGTTATTTGCACCCCTTTTGTTTTTATTTTTTACATTAGATTGTATTTTTATGATTTGATGTAAATTTAAATAAATTGCATAGCATCCTCTTGTATTCATTTCATATTTATTTTTCTTGCAAATACCTTAGAATGTAATTAGGAACAAATGTACACTATAAATGAAAAATTGCATCTCATGCATATTTATTTATCGCTTTCTGCAAAAAGCGTTAGCATATTAATTCCGAGGGAAAAGACACCGTTTTGATCAAAATATCATTACGGTTCGTCTTCACGCTTATTTAGTATAATGTTAATATCGTTCTTTTCGCGCGTTAGCCATTATCCGTTTCTTTTGTATCAAAAAAATGAGGTCAACACCTCTTCAAAAAATAATTAGTCACTTTATTCTCAAAAACGAGGTCAACACCTCTTCAAAAAAAGTCAAAACCATTCATTTTCAAACATCAAAAAGCATCAAAATATTTTGTCATCATACATTTTTCAAAACTTTGGACTTTAAACCAAACGTTTCTTTTTATCGCGAAAACCTTGGATTTTAACCCAAGAGTCTTTTTTACCGCAAACTTGGATTTTAAACCAAGCGCCTTGGACTTTAAACCAACAACATTTTTTTATCGTTAAAACCTTGGATTTTAACCCAAGTCTTTTTATCGCGAACTTGGATTTTAAACCAAGTGCCTTGGACTTTAAACCAATGGCTCCTTTTATCGCTAAAACCTTGGACTTTAACCCAAGTGATCCTTTTTCTCGCCAAAAACCTTGGACTTTAACCCAAGAGTCTTTTTTATCACCAAACTTGGATTTTAAACCAAGTGCCTTGGACTTTAAACCAATATTGGCTTCTTTTATCGCTAAAACCTTGAACTTTTCTCGCCAAAAACCTTGGATTTTAACCAAGTGCATTTTCTTCATTCATACATCTTTAATCATGCGAAAACCTTGGATTTTAAACCAAGTGTCTTTTATCACTCAAAACTTTTCTCAAAACAAACCTTGGATTTTAAACCAAGTGTCCGCGTCTTATTTTCTCAATCAAATTTCAATAAATTTAACCATATAGACTTTCTTCATAAATTAACATCAATCAAACTCACATTTTGCCACTTTCGGCTTTTGGTCTTTAAAACCATTTTTCAAAACTTTAAAATCAAACAAACAAATTTACTCGTAACTTTTACCCCGAACTACGGTGGTTTGATCCCTCGGGTACGTAGGCATGAGACTTGTCTCTCCAATCAATAAAATCGACAAAAACATTTTTCTTCTTTTTCATCACTTTAATCATTTTTTATCATCACTTTAGTTCCCATACTTATACATTTTTTACAAGCAATTAAAATTAAGCGCAAAGTTAGAATAAAAACAAGAGGTTCCTATAGAGTACTATAGATACTTAGGGTGCTAATACCTTCCCTTCGTATAACCAACCCCCGAACCTTGTTCTCTAAACATAGGGTTTTTTCGAACTTTTTCCCTTTCCCTCGGATAAATTAAAGATCGGTGGTGGAATATTAAATTGCGATTCGAAGTTAATTAATAACTCGATATCCAAAAATCACCGCGACAGAAATGGCGACTTCACTGGGGACAACCAAGCGGGTTGAGCCTAACTTGTTTTATTTTCTATCTTCGCGCTATTATTCTTTTATTTGTGTAAATATTTGTATATATACTTGGGTTTGATTCTGAGTGGTGAGATAAGTCCTAACCCGGGCTTGAGAGAAACAATAAGATATGATGGGGTATAATCAAAGTATTGGGTTAAGAATAGTCTTAGATCCCGATGCATGTGATATAACCCCGCTCATTGGAGGCCTCATGATAGTAGTACTCTGTTGGCATGAATAGTCATGTCGGCGTTATTACTTATCAATGTGAGTGTCCTGAGAAGCTGAGAACCTTAGAATCACATTAACCCATCTTGGCCTTTTAGGGCGTAGTGCGGTGGCTAACCAAGAATGGTCTTGGAATTAGTCGATACGCGAGACTACACTCAAACGAGATTGTTTTGAGAATATTATTGGACCGGGAATTAGTTCCGTAAGCCGGTGATGTTCGAAAGACGGTCGATGACTTTGGGAACTTATTAGAACCCGTGATGCAGGTACATATGAACCCTAGTACATACCATGTGGGGGGTTTCACCTTTCACTCCAACATTATACTTTAACCCCACCATGTTTTCCGCATCATGCATGCATGCACTCATTCATAAATTCTTTTTCCTCATCCGATATCGAAGGACTTAAACAAATTTTTTTGCAAACATTGTAGAGAACATTCATTTCAATTGACACATAATAAATTTTTTCTTCTTTTCTCCTTACAAAATCCATATCTAAATGTTTACAACCAATTTGGGATAAGTCCTTCGATAACAAAAAAAAAAACATTGAATATTTTAGCATAAACACCTCATGCATCATACTACATTCATAAGTTTCCAAACTCAAGTCTCATATTTTCCTATTCTCTCTACCTCAGTCAAACAAATTGGCTCGGCGTATTCGGTACAAACCAACCCGTGTCTACAATACTCGGTTCAGGTTGAGAAACAAGATGAGCAATTTTGAGGAAGAAAACCATATGCTCCGTGAACAGATGACAACTATGCAGACAGAAATTGAGAAGTTGACTAACATGGTGGCATCTTTGATGGCTACCCAGAATCAGGCGCCAGCTCCGGTACCTCAGTCTAGCAGTACCTTTGTACCTCCTCCGGTTTCGTCTGCGCCTCTTAGCACTCCTCAGTTTGCTATGCCCGAAGGTTACTCATGGGGCATGCCTGTTGGATTTCTCGAGGAAGAATCACGTCTTGGAGTATCTGAGATTCCTCAACCAGTAGTGCCTATTCCTCAGCTTGTTAATACACTTCCTTAAGTTACAGCAACTATGACTGCACCATTGGTTCATACTATCCAGCAAAATCAGATGCCCATCTTTCATGCCGAAAGTGTGGGAGGTTATGACAGGGTTGATGGCTTACAGATCAAGTATGATGAGATACAGAGGGAGATGAGGGCTCTTAGAGGAAAAGACTTGTTTGGCCAAGACGCGCATGAACTATGCTTGGTCCCTGATGTTGTGGTCCCTCATAAGTTTAAAGTTCCGGATTTTGAGAAATATAAGGGGAGTACTTGTCCCAAGGCTCACTTGATAATGTATGCTAGAAAGATGTCTACTCAAACCAGTAATGACAAGTTGTTGATCCATTATTTTCAAGAAAGTCTGACCGGTGCAGCTCTGAGATGGTACATGGACCTTGACAGGGCTAACGTCAGTTCCTTTAATGACCTGGCCAATGCTTTTATTCGGCAGTATAATTACAATTCATATCTAGCCCCTGATAGGGATGAGTTACGAGCATTGGCACAAAAAGAGAGTGAATCTTTTAAAGAATATGCTCAAAGGTGGAGGGAGCTTGCTGCTCAGATTCGTCCTCCAGTCGAAGAAAAAGAATTGTGTAAGTTGTTTTTGCATACTCTGAGCCCATTCTTCTACGAGAAAATGGTTGGTGTTGTATCAAGAAGCTTCACCGAAATGGTGGAAATGAGAATGTGCTTAGAAGAAGGAGTCCGTCAGGGACGGTTGACAAGAGAGAAAGCTCCGACTAATACTGCCAAGAGATGTGGTAACAACTTTTCTGAGAAGAAAGAATCTGAAGTTGGTATGATGGCTCAAGGAGGACCTCATTTGAGAAACCCAGCTTACCAACATATTGCAGCCATAGCACTACCACCACAATACCCACAATCTCATCATCTACCATCTCCCCAACAATCACTCAATCATAACCACACTCAGAAAATCAACCATTTGACCCCATACCCGTGAAATATGCCGACCTACTCCCCGCTTTACTTGCTAAAAAATTTGTCCAGACAAGGCCACCTCCCCTTGTGCCAGCAATACTACCTCCCTGGTACCGCTGTGATTTAACTTGTGCCTTCCATCAAAGGGCCCCTGGCCATGATATAGAGCATTGCTATCCTCTCAAAAAAGCCGTTCAGGATTTAATCCGCAACAAGGTGCTATCTTTCAAGGATGAGAACCCTAACGTTCAAAGTTCGTCCTCTGCTTAATCATGGGTCTCTGTCATTTTCAAGATTATCAAGAAGTTTGTCCCTAGGATCACTAGGCCTTTTATGTTCAAATTGCAATTTCTTTCTTGCCAAGCATTTATTTGCATTTTAAAGTTGTATCTTTTAAATTAAAATTTCTAAACAATGAGCATGCATATTTTGGAATCCATCTATTCGTATTCACTCTTTTCTTGTGCCATCATAAATGACAATATTTTTCTATTGCACTTTTCCTGTTAACAAACTTGAGGGGAGGATGATGTAAACTAAATGTTTAAAATTGCTGATATGTGCTGATATATGCTTTCATTAGTAAGACCCGGTTGATGATGTAAGGCATTGTTTCATTTCCCAAACACCGGAGAAATAAGGAGATAATCCGTAGTCAACCCCTTTGAGCCAGAAGTTGGTGTTCTTTCTATAGAAAAAACCCTTAATCTTAACCCGGGGCAGGGTAGTCTTTCAATAATTCAATGACACATCCCAATACAAGAGGATAGATCTGTTGAGATGGAGCAAGTCATGAGTAGACAAAACTCACAATAGCATGTGGCAGTCACAATCATCCTACATCAAAAAGAAAAAAAAAACAAATACAACAACAAAAAGCCCGCTAGGTAAAAAGACTTAGGCAAAATTCAGGGCATCCCGATGGTCCATAAAATCCAAAAGAATTGGTCCATGCAAAAATAAGGGATTAAGAGCAAAGTGTCGAAGATAAGCTTGTGAATGAAAAAGTGACTGTCACTTCAAGAATCTCATCAAAACTTCGACCAAAGCGTCAATTTCGAACATTATTGTCAAAGAAATCATCTTGTCAACCAAAGCGTGTCTGATGAATTAATTGAATGTAGGAATGAAGGACATCAAAGAAGAGTGGGTGGGTTAAAACAGAATTTTGAGCCTAATAATATTTTTTTCATAACCATGAACCAGGCCACGTTATAACCCTCAAAAGACCTAATTGAAGCTAGGTTTACTTTGAAAGCATAATCAGCAAAATTATTGTTAAAAACTGACTCCACCTGTTTGTTAAGTAACTATCTTTTACACACACCACATATGTTTTATATAAAGTTTTGCGATTCCAAAACTTGCATGTACATTACATTAGAAACACTTTTCAAAAGAAACAATTTTGTTTGCAAATTTATATTTGGTACCAAGGAAATTCAATCAAAATGGTCTAATCAAGAGCAAATCAATTCAAAGCGCTCCTAACTTGGGGCAAATTACATCAGGAACCTGCCAATCAGGGGCAAGTCTTTACATACAGGGGCATACACTTCAAAAGATACAAAGTCAAGGTTTCACTCACTTGGGGCACCTGAAGTGGTTTCCAAGGGCAATCCAGATCTGCCAAGATAGTTGTTATGTTTCTACCTCCTTGAGCCGATAATGATCGAGTTGATATTTTGGGTTCTTATGGACATGTTGTTACTATGATATACTCAGCGTATGATCCAACAGTCCCCCAATTGAATACTGAACTTGATTGTTTTCCGGTAATCTCCAGCAAGTGGTTATCTTCAAAAGAAACTTGTAAGATTTTCTTTTCCCCAATGAAAGAAAAAGCCGAGACCCGTTTAGAAGGCTCATGATAGGCCGCAAGTATACGGCTATGTCGGTTTTAATATAAAAAGTTATCGTTCCCACAGAGACCAATGTCAAGTACCGTATTTTGTTGTCACGTTGTTTATCTAAGGCGCACGAAATATTTTTTTAGTGAAAAATAGAAAATAAACTATTTTGATTACTTTTTTAATTGACAAGAGGCCGGAATGAAACTCACATCGACCGTTGGTATCACTGAGTCATATTTTATATTTATAATAAGAAAATATTTTCTTGTAAATAAAAGATTAAGTTTTAAAATAGATTCTACTACGTAATCTAACTGTCCGCTTTCGCGTGTCCAACGTGTTACGGCCTGAAAATCTCTTTTATGAAAATAATTACTTTTAATTACTCAAAAAGTTGCTTAAGGCAGAAAAATTAATTTAAATGTACCGCCAGCCGTCGCATGTCCGGTACCGGATTTTAAGCTTATAAACGCCCGCTCTCGCGTGTCCGCTTATACTCTTAAAATTACCTTTTTGAAAACTGAATTTTTCCTAATTGATAAAAAGTTGCTTTCGCAGTGTTTTAAATCAAAAACTGAATTTTCTTACGGTCAGATAAAGTTTTCATTCTTTCAAATTGAAACCGATATCACTGTGTTTCTACTTTCGCAGTAAACTTGAGTTTTAAAATCAGAAATTATTCAGGCCTTAAACAATTCTCATTATAAACATTTATTTTCGACTCAATGGAATACCGTTGGTACGACGATCCTTACATTCCGGTCTCTATAAAAATCTACTCAGACATAATTATAATAATAAATAAATAAATATTAAAGGTGTGCTTCATTTGTGAAATATGATATGAATAAAGTGCAATTGAAACAGAAACCAAAAAAAACACACGCACATTAGCAATATAGAAAAACTTGGCAATTGAACTAGCTTGTTTTACAGGTTCTGTACGTGCATAAAATAATAAGTAAATTGCAATAATTAAGTAAATAAGCCAAAGAAATTAGAACCTGTTACCGATAGAAACGAGCAATATAGCAATATCACATAGCAGCAACAATTTAACACGCAGCAGAAGACATAATGATAAAGCAGCAGCAACGAGAAAAATTAGATGAACTGAATAAAAAATTCTGAATAAGATTGAATCGATTCTTAACATAAAAATCTGCTACAAGACACTTGAGAAATTAAATTGCAAGTTGCTGGAAAGTGTATGTAAAGGCTCCAAACTTAGAACTAAAAATCTGCACTTATTCCTCTATCTGAGAAATTAAGCACTTTTACAATGGGTGATTTCTCTGGCTCTCAAAATAATAAGCGTGGATGCTTTTTTTCATAACTGCCACATCCAATTTATAAGGTAAAATCAAGTGGAGATTGGTTCCTAAAATGTAGGAGAAGTGGAGAGACTAAAGGAGTAGTGCTATGACTCATGTACTTGGCTAAAAACCACGTTTTTCTTCTCTTTCTTCTATTTTTTTATTTTTCTTTTCTTTTTTCAATTGTGATGAGTTGGCTTTGACATGTCACCACGAGCTGGCCCATCATGACATTGCAGAATGTGTCTTTTGCTCTCGTTTTTGCCATTTTTCAATGTTTTCTCGCACATCGACTTTTAAATAGAAATTACCTGAAACATAACAAAATACCGACATAAAAGCATAAAAAGTATAAAAATCGAGATCAAAACAGGTGTAAGTCGAGTCAAAATAATAGTGCATTTTGCGTGTTATCAAACTCCCCTTCACTTGAACCATTGCTTGTCCTCAAGCAATTTAGCTTGCATATAAAACAGTAAAATGCAAAGCAACTCACACACACGGACTTAAGAAAAGTAGCAACACAAATACTCATACGTGACTAGAAAGTTAGATTGGCTAAAGTCAATTAATTAGGTACTTATTTAAACAACAAGGGTATTGTAGCGACACACAAAATTCTCCCTCTTATGATTACCGTTTCGAATATGTCGTTGTACCGAAATCAAGTTCCCTCATTTGTTTCATCCTCTTTCATTCTAGACAGTCACATTAAGACCCTTTATCTATATTATGCCACACACATGGTAGGAAAACCGGTTAGCATTCTTATCATCTTTTCTATATACACATGCACACTTTATTCATTACTTTATTATTTTATTTTTTTCAAGGTTCAACCGTATTACCACAGTTTTTCCCTTTTTTATTCACTTTTGTGCATAAGATAATTTGCTTATTTTCATCGACTAACACTACTTAATGTGTGAATATAGATGGTGTCCGACTGGATAAATAAACTACTCGAGGGTTACTACCAAATTAAGATCACAAGACTTATGGCACAACGGGGATTCAAATTGGTAACCATACTAGGGAGGCTTTTGGTGTTGAAACAATACCGATTTTGTTTTAATTTTCCCTAACTTCCTTAACTTAGCTTCTCATCATTTCCAACCTATATACTTTCTAGGTGAGCCACTTGTCCTAAATCCTTAGAAAAAAAATTAATTGGTTCAAGAAAAGGAGAAATTAAATAACAAAGCAAAAATACCACGCATAAAAGACTCAACAACACATGCAAAGACTCGATGTTACTACATTATTTTGAAAAATAAAAATCCTAAAACTAGAAACCTATTAAATTAAACTAAAGAAAGCGATAAATTTCCTCCCCCACACTTGAATCATACATTGTCCCCAATGTATTGCTAAAAGTGCGAGTAGAGAAAACAAAACCTGGAGAGTTACGCATGTATGCGGCTGATAAGTGCCAAGCGACCAGTCTCTTTATTTGCTGCAAATTCAAATAAGCATAAACATTAAATTAAAAACTTGTGGGTTGCCTCCCACACAGTGCTTCTTTTAAAGTCGGTAGCTCGACTCGTCAATACTTTGACTTTCAAGGGGGGCAGAAAACTAGCGTGATAGCTTCGCCCGCTCCCTTTGCCGGATGGTAATGCTTTAATCTCTGACCATTCACTATGAACTTTCCGGTTGGTTCACTCCAGACTTCTATCGCACCAGACTTGTTAACTTGGGTCACTTCAAAAGGTCCAGACCATCTTGAGCGAAGTTTTCTTGGAAACAGTCGTAGCCTGGAATTAAATAGGAGCACTAGCTCACCCACATTAAACTCTCTTCTTGTGATGCGCCTGTCATGCCACTGCTTAGTCCTTTCTTTGTAAATCAGGGCATTCTCATACGCATATAATCTCAACTCCTCTAACTCATGTAGGTCCAACATCCTTTTTCCTCCAGCGGCAGTATAGTCCATATTTAGGGCTTTGATGGCCCAATAGGCTTTATGCTCTAATTCTACCGGGAGATGACAAGATTTTCCGTAGACCATTTTAAAAGGGCTAGTTCCTATGGGAGTTTTGTAGGCTGTCCTATAAGCCCAAAGTGCATCATTCAGCTTTGACGACCAGTCTTTCCTTGACACGGAGACAGTTTTCTCTAGAATTTGCTTGATTTCTCGGTTAGAGATTTCTGCCAATCTGTTTGTCTGGGGATGATAGGGGGTAGCTACTCTATGTCTCACTCCGTACTTTAGCAAAAGCTTCTCAAATATGTTAGATATGAAGTGAGATCCACCATCACTGATAACAAGCCTAGGGGTACCAAATCTTGGGAAAATGATGTTTTTGAACATTTTTATCACAACTCTTGCATCATTTGTAGGGGAGGCAACAACCTCAATCCATTTTGACACGTAGTCAACAACAATGAGTATGTACTTATTTCCCATAGATGACGGAAAAGGACCCATGAAATCTATTCCCCAAACATCAAAGACTTCCACTTCCAAAATGGGTTGTTGGGGCATTTCATCTCTTCTAGAGAGGTTCCCAGTGCGTTGGCACCGGTCACACTCCACACAAAAAGTATGAACATCTTTGAACATTGTAGGCCAAAAGAGGCCAGCTTGAAGGATTTTTGCAGCAGTTTTAGATTTACTCATATGCCCTTCATATGGTGAGGAGTGACAGTGGGTAATAACAATTTCTATTTCATCATCAGGGATACATCGTCGGAAAATTCCGTCTACGCCTCTCTTGAATAAAAGAGGGTCATCCCAATAGTACTGCTTAACATCATGGAAGAACTTTTTCTTTTGTTGGTACGTCAGGTCGGGAGGCAAAACTCCGGCAGCAAGGTAGTTGACAAAATCAGCATACCATGGAGCTTTAGATTGAGCTAGAACTGATGCCTCCCACGGTTCCTTTCTTATGCACGAGGTTTCTTCCTCAAGGAAATCAGTAAGATGGCCATATCTAGGCGCTTCGGCCGTAACGAATGCTACCAGCCCCTCAAAGGAGAAGTAGTCATTTATGGGGGCTTGATCAATTTTACTATCACTAATTCTCGACAAGTGATCTGCCACTACATTTTCAGTTCCTTTTTTATCTCGGATCTCCAGGTCGAACTCTTGCAGCAGTAGAATCCACCGAATCAGTCTCAGCTTTGCATCTTTCTGGCTTAGTA
Source organism: Trifolium subterraneum (assembly GCA_951799995.1). Taxonomy (NCBI): domain Eukaryota; kingdom Viridiplantae; phylum Streptophyta; class Magnoliopsida; order Fabales; family Fabaceae; genus Trifolium; species Trifolium subterraneum. The sequence continues at coordinate 25,499,701 of OX637462.1, forward strand.
GGTACCTTATAGCTGCATGGTCCGTGTACACAATAATTTTCGAACCTGAGAGATATGAGCGAAATTTATCAATTGCAAACACAACAGCCAGAAGCTCTTTCTCAGTAGTGGCATAATTTATCTGAGCTTCGTCTAAGGTCCTACTAGCATAGTAAATAGCATGCAGTTTCTTATCTTTGCGCTGTCCCAAAACAGCGCCCACTGCGTAGTCACTAGCGTCGCACATGATCTCAAATGGTAGGCTCCAATCTGGAGGTTGCATTATTGGGGCAGAGATAAGTGCACGCTTTAATAACTGGAAAGACTCAAGGCATCGTTCATCAAAGATGGACTCAGTGTCTTTCATTAGAAGGCCGGTCAAAGGCTTGGTAATTTTTGAGAACTCCTTTATGAATCGCCGATAGAAACCAGCGTGTCCAAGAAAACTTCGGACCTCTCTTACAGTTCGAGGAGGTTAACCTCGATCTTAGCTTTGTCAACCTCGATTCCTCTTTCGGATACCACTTGTCCAAGAACTATGCCTTCTTTTACCATAAAGTGGCATTTTTCCCAATTTAACACGAGGTTGACTTTTACACACCTCTCAAGTACTCTCTCCAAGTTGGCGAGACAGTTTTCAAAACTAGACCCGCACACAGAAAAGTCATCCATGAAGACTTCCATGATGTCATTTAGGAAGTCGGCGAAAATCGCCATCATGCATCTTTGGAAAGTAGCAGGTGCATTGCATAACCCAAATGGCATTCGCCGGTAGGCAAACGTACCATAGGGGCATGTGAAAGTAGTTTTCTCTTGGTCATCCGGGTGAATGGGAATTTGAAAGAATCCCGAATAACCATCCAAGTAACAGAAGTATGAGTGCTTAGCTAAACGCTCAAGCATTTGGTCTATGAACGGGAGAGGAAAATGATCTTTTCTAGTAGCTTTATTGAGCTTTCTATAATCAATGCACATCCTCCATCCCGTGACTGTGCGTTTGGCGACTGAGTCACCTTTGTCGTTTTGCACTACAGTCATACCACCTTTCTTCGGCACTACATGTACCGGGCTAACCCATTGGCTGTCAGATATGGGATATATGATCCCAGCATCAAGAAGCTTCATTACTTCTTTCTTTACCACCTCACTCATGTTGGGGTTCAGCCTCCTCTGGTGCTCTCTAGAGGTTTTAGAATCCTTTCTAGCATAATTCTGTGCATGCACACAGAGGGACTGATTCCCTTGAGATCATTAATTGTGTAGCCTATTGCTTCTGGATATTTTATTAGCACATCAAGGAGTTTCTTGGTTTCATCTTCACTTAGATCAACATTAACTATAACTGGGTGATTTGATTCACTATCAAGAAACTCATATCTAAGGCTTGGAGGTAGCTCTTTAAGCTCTATCTTAGGTTGCTCTGATTCAGGCACCGAGTCGGGAGTGAGGTCGAGGCATTCTAGTATCCGAGCAATCTCATCTTGATCATCGTCCTCTTCCTCCTCCTCTTCTAAAATGTCATCAATCTCATTAGCCGAGATCGCATCCATCTCTTTAATTGGTGGTGCTTCTGACGACAGTTCTCTTAAGCACTCATCTATGATATCAACATAACAACAAGTATCATTTATGGCTGGGCTCTTCATGAACTAGGACAAAATAAACTCTATCTTTTCCTCGCCAACCTCGAAGGTCAACTTTCCTCTTTTCACATCTATGATAGCACCAGCCGTGGCTAAAAAGGGTCTACCTAACAAGATCGGGATATGGGGGTCCTCTTTTATGTCCATCACAACGAAATCAGTAGGAATATACAGCTGGCCGATTCTCAACGGAACATCTTCTAGTATTCCTACTGGGTATTTTACTGATCGGTCAGCCAACTGAAGGGACATCTTGGTTGGCTTTAGCTCACCTAAATTTAGCCTCTCACAGATAGAAAGAGGCATCAAACTAACACTGGCCCCCAAGTCACATAAGGCTTTATCGATGACGTACTTGCCAATAACACAGGGAATTGAGAAACTCCCTGGATCCTTTAACTTTGGCGGCATTTTGTTTTGAATAATAGCACTGCACTCCTCAGTGAGCGCAACCGTGCTGTCGTCATCGAGTTTCCTCTTGTTCGACAAAATTTCCTCTAGAAACTTAACATACGAAGGCATTTGAGTTATTGCCTCCGAAAAAGGGATACTGAGGTGTAGTGTCTTTAGAAGCTCAACGAACTTCTTGAATTGACTCTCAGTTTTAGACTTTGCAAGTCTTTGAGGGTATGGGATTGGAGGCTTGTAAGGAGGAGGGGGTACGTAAGGTTTTTCTTTTTCTTGGTCACCTACCTCCTTAGTCTTGGACGTCTGTCCTTGGTTAACTATCATTGAATCCTTGTCAAGGTCTTTCTCAACACTCTTTCCTACATCTTGGTCTATAGCTCTCTTTTCAACCGGGTCTTCTAACTCTTTGCCGCTTCGCAGCGTAACAGCGTTAGCATGACCCTTGGGATTAGGTTGTGGCTGGCCTGGAAAAGTTCCGGCCGGAGCAGCTGTCGCTGCCTGTTGTTGAGCCACTTGAGAAATTTGAGTTTCCAACATCTTATTGTGGGTGGCCATAGCATCAACTTTGTTTGCCAACTGCTTAATCAACTCATTTGTATGAATATTTTGATTTATAAATTCTTTATTTTGCTGAGTTTGGCATAAAACAAAGTTCTCCATCATTAGCTCAAGGTTTGACTTTTGAGGGACAGTGGGAGCAATAGGGGCTGCTTTTTGGTTATAGCCTGGTGGAGTGCTAGGCGCAAATAAAACATTGTTATTCTTATAGGAGAGGTTGGGATGATTTTTCCACCCAGGGTTGTATGTCTTGAAATAGGGGTTTCCTTGCGCATAATTTGCCTGGTCAGGGGTTGGTTCAACTAATAACTGACAATTAGCAGCAATGTGTCCAGTGACACCACATATCTCACATCTTGGAATTACGACAGCTACGGTAGCTGCAGGATTAACAGTTAGATTGTCTAGCTTTTGTGAGAGGGCATCAACTTTAGCATTCACATGATCAAAGCTGCTAACTTCGTACATACCTCCTTTGGGTTGCAACTTTTCCACCGGAGTGCGTTCACTCCCCCACTGGTAGTGGTTTTGAGCCATGTTTTCAATTAATTGGTAGGCTTCAGCAAAGGGCTTGTCCATTAGAGCTCCGCCAGCTGCGGCATCAATGGTCATTCTTGTGTTATATAAGAGTCCGTTATAAAAGGTATGAACAATCAACCACTTCTCTAACCCGTGGTGTGGACAAGCTCTCATAAGTTCCTTGTATCTTTCCCATGCTTCAAAAAGCGATTCTCCGTCCATCTGCCTAAAGCAGGTAATCTGGTTCCTTAGTTGAGCAGTTTTGCTAGGCGGAAAGTACCTAGAAAGGAACGCCTTCTTCAACTCATTCCATGTCGTTATGGAATTTGATGGGAGAGACTGTAGCCAAGCTCGGGCTCTATCTCTAAGGGAGAAGGGGAAAAGACGCAGTCGAATGGCTTCAGGGTCAATGCCATTACTTTTGAGCGTATCAACAAATTGCACGAACACAGAGAGGTGCAAGTTTGGGTCTTCCGTCGGGCTTCCGGAAAACTGGTTCTGCTGCACGATTTGCAGCAGAGAGGGTTTTAGCTCGAAGTTGTTAGCCTGGATTGCAGGGTTAGCAATGCTCGAGTGTGGCTCGTCCTCGGATGGGACAGCAAAGTCCTTAAGAGGACGGTTGTCATTGTTCAAAGCCATTTGTTCTTTAAGTTCGTTAATTCGGCGTCTAATGCGAAGAAAATGCTCGATTTCGTCGATCGGTTGTTCTAACTCGTCCTCGAAGGTGCGAGTATTTGGCATACAACCGACAAAAAGGGAAATGGTAGAAAAAGGGATTGCCTTAGTCTATACGGTGCGACGACAAAGTTACGATATTGCCTATTGGTCCCCGGCAGCGGCGCCAAAAACTTGATAGGCCGCAAGTATACGGCTATGTCGGGTTTAATATAAAAAGTTATCGTTCCCACAGAGACCAATGTCAAGTACCGTATTTTGTTGTCACGTTGTTTATCTAAGGCGCACGAAATATATTTTTAGTGAAAAATAGAAAATAAACTATTTTGATTACTTTTTTAATTGACAAGAGGCCGGAATGAAACTCACATCGACCGTTGGTATCACTGAGTCATATTTTATATTTATAATGAGAAAATATTTTTTTGTAAATAAAAGATTAAGTTTTAAAATAGATTCTACTACGTAATCTAACTGTCCGCTTTCGCATGTCCAACGTGTTACGGCGTGAAAATGTCTTTTATGAATATAATTACTTTTAATTACTCAAAAAGTTGCTTAAGGTAGAAAAATTAATTTAAACGTACCGCCAGCCGTCGCGTGTCCGGTACCGGATTTTAAGCTTATAAACGCCCGCTCTCGCGTGTCCGCTTATACTCTTAAAATTACCTTTTTGAAAACTGAATTTTTCCTAATTGATAAAAAGTTGCTTCCGCAGTGTTTTAAATCAAAAACTGAATTTTCTTACGGTCAGATAAAGTTTTCATTCTTTCAAATTGAAACCGATATCACTGTGTTTCTACTTTCGCAGTAAACTTGAGTTTTAAAATCAGAAATTATTCAGGCCTTAAACAATTCTCATTATAAACATTTATTTTCGACTCAATGGAATACCGTTGGTACGACGATCCTTACATTCTGGTCTCTATAAAAATCTACTCAGACATAATTATAATAATAAATAAATAAATATTAAAGGTGTGCTTCATTTGTGAAATATGATATGAATAAAGTGCAATTGAAACAGAAACCAAAAAAAACACACGCACAGTAGCAATATAGAAAAACTTGGCAATTGAACTAGCTTGTTTTACAGGTTCTGTACGTGCATAAAATAATAAGTAAATTGCAATAATTAAGTAAATAAGCCAAAGAAATTAGAACCTGTTACCGATAGAAACGAGCAATATAGCAATATCACATAGCAGCAACAATTTAACACGCAGCAGAAGACATAATGATAAAGCAGCAGCAACGGGAAAAATTAGATGAACTGAATAAAAAATTCTGAATAAGATTGAATCGATTCTTAACATAAAAATCTGCTACAAGACACTTGAGAAATTAAATTGCAAGTTGCTGGAAAGTGTATGTAAAGGCTCCAAACTTAGAACTAAAAATCTGCACTTATTCCTCTATCTGAGAAATTAAGCACTTTTACAATGGGTGATTTCTCTGGCTCTCAAAATAATAAGCGTGGATGCTTTTTTTCATAACTGCCACATCCAATTTATAAGGTAAAATCAAGTGGAGATTGGTTCCTAAAATGTAGGAGAAGTGGAGAGACTAAAGGAGTAGTGCTATGACTCATGTACTTGGCTAAAAACCACGTTTTTCTTCTCTTTCTTCTATTTTTTTATTTTTCTTTTCTTTTTTCAATTGTGATGAGATGGCTTTGACATGTCACCACGAGCTGACCCATCATGACATTGCAGAATGTGTCTTTTGCTCTCGTTTTTGCCATTTTTCAATGTTTTCTCGCACATCGACTTTTAAATAGAAATTACCTGAAACATAACAAAATACTGACATAAAAGCATAAAAACTATAAAAATCGAGATCAAAACAGGTGTAAGTCGAGTCAAAATAATAGTGCATTTCTCGTGTTATCAGCTCATTCAACAGCAAATGGCATCTCTTTGAGAAGTTTGCATATCAGCGGCAAATGGCATCTCTTTGGGAAGTTTGCATATTAGCAGCAAATGGCATCTCCTAGAGAAGTTTGCATATCAACATATCAGTCTTGTTTCTTTCTATCAAAAAAAAAAAAAGAAGCAAAAAATAGCAAAAACGAACAGCTCGCTAAGTCGAAAACCTGAAAGGGCGGCTTAGGCAAAAAGGAGCGTCCCGGTGGATTGAAAACCCGAAAGGGCGGTCCAGGCAAAAATTAGGGGCAAAACAAAAAAAGAAATATTATTCCCGGTGGATTGAAAACCCGAAAGGGCGATCCAGGAAAAAGTTAGGGATTTCAAAAAAAAGAGAAAAAAGCAAAAGCATGACTTTTGAAACAAAACCATGAGAAAATATTCGGGTTCAGTGTACAAAATGGCGACTTCCGCCAAACCTGCTTTACCCCAAGAAGCAATCATTCTTACCATGGATCGACATACTATGCCGGATTTTACCCCGAGGATCTGATTTATTTTACCTATAAGGATGCTGTCCCCAGTAGAGAACTTTTGAGTGGTTGTACGGATACGTCTGCCCAATGCTCATCTTACTTGATCAAACCTTTTTGTCTCATCCAGTCATGTACAAATATCATTCAATCATACAAATACAATCATACATACATACATACATACATACATACATACATACATACATACATACATACATACATACATACATACAATCATTCACATATGCATACATACATTCATATGCAACATACACACAAAATCATCCATACATACTGCATTGACCATCATGTGTCTTGCTTCAATTCATCACAAAAAGAGTCATCCCCAGTGTATCTGGTCCAGAGATGTCTCCATCAATAATCCATCAATCATACATTACAAAAAAGAGTCATCCCCAGTGAGTCTGGTCCAGAGATGTCTCCATCAAACATATTTCAAGCAGCATGTTTTGCAAACAATCAACTGCAAACTTGTGGTTAATTTCCCCAAAGGAAGTCATCTCCAGTGTGTCTGGTCCAGACAAATACATATTCTTGTCATGTCTCGCTCTCCCACAATGACAGTAGACAATTTATTTCCTCGTTGTGTCCTTACCATCCCACAATGTTGGTAGACACTACCTTTACTTGTCCTTACCATCCCACAATGTTGGTGGACACAGTATTTACTAATGTTCGCACACAGGACTTTATTGCTTTCTGTCTTTATTTCTGTCCGTACACAGGACTTTATCTGCTTATGTCCGCACACAGGACTTTATTGCTTTCTGTCTTTACTTCTGTCCATACACATGACTTTATCTTCTTATGTCCGCACACAGGACTTTATTGCTTTCAGTCTTTACTTCTGTCCATACACAGGACTTTACTGCTTTCTGTCCGCATACAGGACTTTATCGCTTTCTGTCTTCATCACTTCCGTCAAATAATCTTCATTACGTTCAAACACTTTGTAAATATAACACTCATAGGCATAACACTCATAAGCATAACATTCATAACATCATATCATAGCATTTTATAGTTTGGTCCGGTCAAAAAATGGTGTACTCTATATTTAAGTCTCTTCCATCGTCGAATCAAAACAAGAATATCATCAAAAATCGTCTTTTTCTTTTTATCTCTGATGGAAGAAACTTAAATAGGGGCATCTGTCATACCCCATTTTTTGACCGATCGATTTTGTTCGGCGCTTAAAACCTTTTTTCCCTCTTTGTCATTTTTGACGAAATTTCGGCAGAGAGGTATTTTAAAATACCTCATTTATTTGGTTTCTTATTTATTTTCTTTTATTTTATTATGTGCATATATATTGTTTTATTTTTATTATTATTATTTAATTTGTTTTTTATTATTATGTTTTTTTAAGTTTTTATTATTATTTTCGTTTTTGCATGCTCAGGTTTTTTTTTAGTTTTTTATTTTGGTCCAAATGTGGGTTTTTGTCCTGGTCCAAGCCCAAAAGGACATTTTTGTCCAAATGGGGAAAATATTCATCTGCCAAACCCTAGGTCTGACACAGTACAAATAGCTCATTTTTGCACAGTTTCCAAGGAAGGAAAATCATCAGCCGCAGCTTCCTCTTTGAATCCAAAATCAAAATTACAAAGAAAAATCAAAAACAAAATACAAAATCACGAATTCATCATCACCATAAACACCAAAACAGAATCCAAAATATAATATCATCATCATTCATTCATCAACCCAGAATTGAAACAATCATCACCATCACACAACCAAAACCCAGATCATTCAAAACCAAATCACAAATTTCATTCCTCTTTTTTTTCGGATTCAAATCAAACCCTCATTCCTGTTTCCAAACCAAAACCGAAAATAAAATTTCAAAAAACAGAAACCATAATCATCATCGTTCCTCATCCATCATTCAAAAACAAATCGTCAAAACCAAAATCAAATCAGAACCGAGACAAACATTTTTCCTAGATTGAAAACGAAAACCATTTTTTACAAATCAAGAACACAGAAACAGAGAAGAGGTGAATAAGAACAAAACACCAAAGGTTGATCCTTCTTTTCCATTTTCGTTTCACATTTCTTTGTTTGATCTGGATTATAGGGTTTTTTTGTTTGATTATTTTGAATGTGGATTCGTGTTTAGGAATAGGTTTTGTATGTATTTGGTGTTGATTTTGTTTCAAAAATGGAAGTTTAGAGGAGAGGAGAGAGAGCCGAGAGTGAAGAGAGAAAGAAAGAGTCTCAGCGGCGCTGAGAGAAGAAGAAGATGTAAAATGATTTTAGGGTTTTTTTTTCCCTTTTATACCCTTTTTTCTTCTGATCCTGTGCGCGCAGGTGCACAGCCTTATCGTGCACCTGCGCGCCTATAACCTTCTGATTGCAATCTAGCGCTCAGTTCTTCTTACTCTTTATTTAGATCAAGGCCGTCTGATCTATCAGACGGCCGAGATTGATTCTGCGTTTTTTTGGACTTTTTTTGGCAGAGAGGCCTATTTGGACTGGGCCTTGCTCATTCTGTTTGCTGTTTGCACCCCCTTTCTGTTTTTATTGTTATTTGCACCCCTTTTGTTTTTATTTTTTACATTAGATTGTATTTTTATGATTTGATGTAAATTTAAATAAATTGCATAGCATCCTTTTGTATTCATTTCATATTTATTTTTCTTGCAAATACCTTAGAATGTAATTAGGAACAAATGTACACTATAAATCAAAAATTGCATCTCATGCATATTTATTTATCGCTTTCCGCAAAAAGCGTTAGCATATTAATTCCGAGGGAAAAGACACCGTTTTGATCAAAATATCATTACGGTTCGTCTTCACGCTTATTTAGTATAATGTTAATATCGTTCTTTTCGCGCGTTAGCCATTATCCGTTTCTTTTGTATCAAAAAAATGAGGTCAACACCTCTTCAAAAAATAATTAGTCACTTTATTCTCAAAAACGAGGTCAACACCTCTTCAAAAAAAGTCAAAACCATTCATTTTCAAACATCAAAAAGCATCAAAATATTTTGTCATCATACATTTTTCAAAACTTTGGACTTTAAACCAAACGTTTCTTTTTATCGCGAAAACCTTGGATTTTAACCCAAGAGTCTTTTTTACCGCAAACTTGGATTTTAAACCAAGCGCCTTGGACTTTAAACCAACAACATTTTTTTATCGTTAAAACCTTGGATTTTAACCCAAGTCTTTTTATCGCGAACTTGGATTTTAAACCAAGTGCCTTGGACTTTAAACCAATGGCTCCTTTTATCGCTAAAACCTTGGACTTTAACCCAAGTGATCCTTTTTCTCGCCAAAAACCTTGGACTTTAACCCAAGAGTCTTTTTTATCACCAAACTTGGATTTTAAACCAAGTGCCTTGGACTTTAAACCAATATTGGCTTCTTTTATCGCTAAAACCTTGAACTTTTCTCGCCAAAAACCTTGGATTTTAACCAAGTGCATTTTCTTCATTCATACATCTTTAATCATGCGAAAACCTTGGATTTTAAACCAAGTGTCTTTTATCACTCAAAACTTTTCTCAAAACAAACCTTGGATTTTAAACCAAGTGTCCGCGTCTTATTTTCTTAATCAAATTTCAATAAATTTAACCATATAGACTTTCTTCATAAATTAACATCAATCAAACTCACATTTTGCCACTTTCGGCTTTTGGTCTTTAAAACCATTTTTCAAAACTTTAAAATCAAACAAACAAATTTACTCGTAACTTTTACCCCGAACTACGGTGGTTTGATCCCTCGGGTACGTAGGCATGAGACTTGTCTCTCCAATCAATAAAATCGACAAAAACATTTTTCTTCTTTTTCATCACTTTAAGCATTTTTTATCATCACTTTAGTTCCCATACTTATACATTTTTTACAAGCAATTAAAATTAAGCGCAAAGTTAGAATAAAAACAAGAGGTTCCTATAGAGTACTATAGATACTTAGGGTGCTAATACCTTCCCTTCGTATAACCAACCCCCGAACCTTGTTCTCTAAACATAGGGTTTTTTCGAACTTTTTCCCTTTCCCTCGGATAAATTAAAGATCGGTGGTGGAATATTAAATTGCGATTCGAAGTTAATTAATAACTCGATATCCAAAAATCACCGCGACAACTACCCATAAATTCTTCTCAATTTTCCAATAGAAACAATTACTACTGCAAAAATTATACGCTTCTTCTTCCTTTTTCATTACTACACATCAACTCAACTTCAATTTTTTTTTCTGAGAAAGGATTTCTTTGCATATGTTTTTCCTTGAATACATAACACTGAAATCTAAGCAGAACCAAGTTCTGTCTTTGGTAAACTAGACTTAGATTCTGCCTCTGGTGTTTTAGAACTCTCAACCTTGGACTCTATAGTCAATTGAGATTCTGCCTCACTAGTAGACACACTCATGGTGCTAGTCACCTCAGTATATGTCTCTAAATATTTTGCATAATCTGAATCTGTCTTCTCAGAATCAGATGAAATCTCTATAATTTCAGGCTTAGAACCCTGCTTTGGATGTTTCTCCTTAGCCGCTTCTGACTGAACTTTCTTTTGGGACTCTGCTATCCTACGTGATGATCTTCTCATTGTACCTAAAATGTTTTTTCCTCTTAAAAACTTTGTTCTTTGGATTGTTTAGTGTGAATGAAATGACAAAGAATGATGCCTTTTATAGCCTTCTAACCCTAGCTAAGTCATACTAGATATTTGTTCTCCCATTTATTTCTTTATGGTTGTCCACAGCTGTTTCAACTTGACCACATTGGTTTGCACGCTTACCATCTATGTTTGTACCATCCTTTTTGACTGATGACAAAAGGGGGAGAAAAACTTAGGGGTAACTAATTGCTAATTGGAGTAATTAAGTGGCAAAGTAATAAGTTAAGTTTAAAGAAATCAGAAAACTGTTGGACAATTAATTGTCAGTGTAGCAGAAAGCATAAATTCTTTTTTCTCTTTTGAGAAAGGGGGAGAATTGGTGAGCAAATATTTCTTAAATGGTAAGAAAATGTTTCATTTTCAAGAAGGGAGAAAAACTTAAAAACTGCATTTGTTTTACATTCATTTTCAAATAAAGGGAAAGTTTTATTGCTCAAGTTTAAATGAATTCCAAGTAACTGAAACTGCTTAACAAGAAATTGAATTCTATTTAAATTCAGCATTTATGTTTCAGCATGTGTTAATTCGTTTTATGTTGATTAAATTTGAGCTATAAACTGAAGGAGATCTAATTGTAATCTTGTGACTAGAAAATCATACGTAAAACTTAAGACAACTTGCGAACTTGTCTTAGTCTTACATGACATAGGGGGAGAGCTTGCAAACCTAGACTCTGAGTGTTAAAGTATGAAGATTTGATCTAAAGATATAATGATTAGTTCTTAAACTGTTTTAATTAATCATGGATAAACGTAGGGGGAGCTTACAAACCTAACCCTATAGTGCATCTGAATCAGTGGGAGCTTGCAAAACTCCAAATCTGAGGAGAACATGATAAATTATTACAACAACAAATTAGCAATTAATATTTATGTTTGTCATCATCAAAAAGGGGGAAATTGTTGGAACAAGAAAGGTTTTCCATACAAACCCTATGAACTTAATGAGGTTTTGATGATAACAAAGTATTATTTCTAAGATGGAGAACACTAATAATTTACTTGAGTGTGCAGATAGAAAGAAGATAGAATCTGAGTAGTCAAGAACATAATATAAGCATCTGACTGACTCAGAAGGTCTGAGTCCACCAAGAAGCGCTTTACAACCTTTAAGAGAACAAAGACTCTCAGAGGCCATAAGAGCTTATCAGAGACCACACAGTATGCACTCAGAAGCTACGACGATCTTAATGATTAACAACTCTGATAAGGCCATGTCTCAAGATATTCCCGTTATGCTTAAAGATACAACGAGATGACCAATGCAAAGGCAAATCCATGTCATCTAAATCAGTAAAAATGGGAGTTGAAGACAACGGTAAAATATTACCTCTTCTGTGCTAACATCTACCTTCGAGGAACAAAGGAGCAGAAGTTGTTTGCCTATTTTGGGAAAAAGACAAAGATAACTTTCCAGGCAAATTGCTGTACTTTCAACGGTCACATTTCAAACTGTCTATAAATAGAAGACCTCTTTGAATGGACAAAGTAGTCGAGAACGAACCAGTGCAGAAAAAGAAAAGAAAGATAGAATAATTCGTTGAACACAAAAGCTCCTATCAACTGCACAAAGAAGTGTTCTTACCAAGAGCTTAACAGAAGAAATTTGCACAAGACTACAACTCTAAATAGTTTGAACTCCAAAATCAAGACCTTGAGTTTTGATTACATTTGTAATAGAGTTTAGTCAATATGTGTATTTTAAGCTAGCCTCTCGCTTTAGTGCTTGAGCAAATTGGAAGTCTCTTGCCTGCGTGCTTGAGCAATTTGAAGGTCTCTTGCTTGTGTGCTTGAGCATTAAGTGTAAGTCTCCTACTGTGTGATCTGGAGCAACTTGTTGAAGTCTCTTGCTTGTGTGCTTGAGCAATTGTGAAGTCTCTTGCTTGTGTGCTTGAGCAACTGTGAAGTCTCCTATTGTGTGATCTGGAGGCAAGTGTATAATCTTTAGTGATTATAGTGAACTCTCTTGTAAGTACAAGGGGACTGGAGTACTCTCGTTTTGTGAGGGGAACCAGTATAAATTACGTGTGTTCATCTCTTCCTTACTGGTTGTTGTTTTCATTCCTCCGCTGCAAAATAGACTCCGATAGATTCTTGAATATAGAAGAATTTTAAATTGTCAAAACACAATTCAACCCCCCCCCCCCCCCCCCCCTCTTGAATTTAGAAGGATTTTGGGCAATGGATTGGCATAAGAAAATTATATATATATAGACACACCTACATGGCCAATAGCTAGAGGTTTAAGGCTCAACAAAACATGCATAAAGAAATATTAGAACTAAGGGAATAAATGGAATGCACCGATTTCTTCTCACTTTCTTCGTAGTGGAGCAAAGATTGAAAAAACAAGTGGGATCTATATGTCAGATGTCTCTCTTTGCAACTTCAGTAGGTTTTGTTGTTGGCCCAAGTGAACGCGTCATCTATAGAAGCATTGAACTTGGTGTTCATGTTGTTGATAAAATCAGAAACTGCGCGGGGAGTTGAGTGTAAAGAATTTGGATGTGGGGGTTGTTCGTAGAAAGCACATTTATAATGGAGAGTTGCAAACCATGGATATCAATATATGGAACTTGGGCACCAAGACGGGAATAGTAGAGAACACCTCTACGAAGACGAAATAAGAAGGGAGCCAAACTGTCACCCTGGGCCAACCCCGTTTACATTAAGGATTTTGGGAACCCCAATCCCAAGGACTCTGGAGAAACCTCCCAAGTTAGAAAACTATGACAGAACCACAAACCCTGACGAGCACTTCGAATACATCGACACCGTCCTGGACTACTACTAGGCACACAGGGTAACTAAATGTCAACTGTTCGTGCTCACCCTCAAAGGTGCCTCCATGACTTGGTTCAAAGGACTGGAAGACAACTCTATTTACTCATGGAGAGAATTATGCAGAGCATTTTCATCTCACTTCACTTGTACAACACGAAAACATCAACCTATGACGATGGCCTCCCTCATCAATATCGTCCAAGGAAAAGAAGAATCTCTAAAGGACTACATAGAAAGGTTCATAAGAGAGGCCATAGAAATCAAAGGAGCCCATTATATGTTGAAATGCTACATCTTTGAGAAAGGCCTGAGGAGTGATACCAAATTCAAAGAGAAACTCGGCATCAAGGAACCACAGGACATGCATGACCTATTATCCCGTGCTCAGAGCTACATCAATTACGAAGAGAAGATGCTAGGAGAAAAACCGGAGAAACAAAACCTTCCTCCAAAAAGGACGAAAGAGCTAGAGAAGAAAGATGACAAAGAACCTCCAAAGGGAGATACCATGAATACACACCTTTAAGTGTGTCGCGAGGAAAGATATTCCAAGTGTGCATCAACGCGGAGTTCGCCGATGCCGAAATCCACCCCCCTAGGGAACTAAGGGAGACTCCTAGGACATACAAGAGTAGATTCTACAAATACCACAAGAGCCCAGGGCACGAGACCGAAGATTGTATCCAACTCAAGGATGCAATCGAAGACCTAATCTAGATGGGAAACCTTAACAGATATACCGCCAGGGAGAACCACAAAGGAAACAACAGAAGAAAATATGACTCTCCCAAGAAACATACAAAAGGAAACGAATCTTTAGGGAGGAAGCACTCCCCAAAGAAAAAATCAAACTCTAAGAGGAGAATAGAAGCAGTCGACAATAAAGGGAGCGACGGCAATGAAGAAGAGACGAACCTGGGAAAAGGGCCCCTCATAGCAACCATCATAGGCGGGATCTCAGGGTAACAGAGGAAGACGAAATAGTCGAGTAAGCCACATGGCCCACTACACCCCGACTTGGAACGTTATCTTGGTAGCGTTGAGACACAACCACGTCTGAAGACGGCTAGCCAGTGTAACATTGAAGGCTCCAATAATAGGATGTCCATGATCAAAGACGACACTAGCGCATTAGTAAAGTAACAGTGGTAAGATCAACCAATAATGGTTAATACCCATAAAGTCTATCAAACTCTTAAGCCTAGTTTCTTTTACTTCGTCATTATTTGATAGGCAACTTCTTACGCCATCATGCAATTACTATGACCTCAGATAAATTATCTCTTATTTTATTTTCAAATATATACAAAAGAAATTTCAAAGTTACCCATGTGTGACACAGGGCAAAGGGTCACAGACCCAGGTAAGAACGACTAAACATTCATAAATCTTTCTCGATCATGCAGGGATGACGAGAATCCGTCTTGCATCAACAAACAGTAATGTTCCGAACGCGAGAACTAAAAACGATAATGTTTCAAACGTGAGAACTAAACTCGTCATGCATCAATAAACGGCAACGTTCCGAACGCGAGAACTAAACCCGTTCTGCATCAACAAACGGTAATGTTCCAAACCCAAGAACTAAATTTGTCCTGCATTAACAAACGATAACATTCCAAATGCTAGAACTAAGCCTGTCATACACCGACAACTAGAAGCGCCATGCTCCGAACGAGAGAGCCAGAGCCATCCACCCTCAGCGTACAAGTAGGGATGGCAGGAAAACCCAAACCCAGGAGACCCACCCGAACCCAAACCCAAACCCAAGTCAACGGGCGAAACCCGAGTTGACTGGGTTTGGGTGACACCCAAAACTATGGGTGTGGATTTGGGATCACTCAAACCCACACCCGAAACCCACACACCCACCTATATATGTAAAATTACCTAATTAACCCTAAGTATATATAAGTATCAAAATTAGGGTTCATACTTTCCTTCATAATTCACACGAATTACTCACTCAGCTGCTTGAACACCTCCTTCACTCACTCAGTTACTTTACTCACTATGTAATTATGTTGAACTTTGTAAATTAATAACTAATGTCAATAAACTATGTTAATTACTTATGTTGAACTATGTAATTTAATTATATGCTACATTTTGCATTTTATCAAAAAGAATTCGGGCCGAGTTTGGGCTGATAATTAATTATGCGTGTTTTTGCTGCGGGTTTGGGTGGAAAAACCTGAACCCAATGGGTGTGGGTGTGGGTTTTTATTTGTCACCCATACAGTCTTTGGGTTTGGGTGATTGTTTTCGGTGTGGGTTTGGGTACTGTAAAACCCTCACCCATAGGCACCCATTGCCATCCCTACGTACAAGTCCAGCCAAAACAAAGGAATTAGCTCATGCTTTAAGGAATTTTAGAATATATCATTTATATATATATATATATATATATATTTGGGTTAAATATGTTTTTGGTCCCTATAGTTTCACAGAATTTCGTTTTTAGTCCCTGAAGATTTTTTTCACACTTTTTAGTCCCTGAAGTTTTTCCAGTCAGTGTTTTTAGTCCCTACTTTTCATTCAACTCGTGCATATCATTCGAAATTTTAAATCTTTTTCCGCGGTCATGTTTAGTACATTATATGAATCTCTCGTACAAAAATTTAAATTTTTTTAACAAGAGATGAATTAAATATGAATTTTTTATTTTTTTGCACATAAAAATTCATAAATAATTCATCTTATGTTAAAAAATTCTAAATTTTTATCGGAGATGTTCTTATAATATTATAAACATAAATAACAAAAAAGCATTCAAAAATTTGAAAGTATACAAGAGTTTCATTAATAGTGGGGACTAAAACCACTGACAGGAAAAACTTCATGGACTAAAAAGTGTGAAAAAAAATCTTCAGGGACTAAAAACGAAATTCTGCGAATTTATAGGGACCAAAAACATAGTTAACCCTATATCTTTTGGCATGCTTACCCTAGTTTGAGCAGATGAAAACAAAAAAGAAACCAAGCAACATCCAAAGCAGAACAATAGTAAAACCAAAGCATTCAAATCAATATCCATGAAATGTCAAACATTAACAAAGTACAAAGGAGACAGGAAGAAAAACAAATACAAAATCAATCTTTATCACCCGCCACAGACAGTTGGGCCTTCACAGTAGGACGACTTGGATGTTTGAGCACGGAACGGTCCAACACCACGTCAGGATAATTCTTCTCCACCTATTTCAAAGCCTCCTCCAAACCAATTCCAACAGCCCGTCTTGCAATGGCTCCCACCTTTTGAAGACGCTCATTCAAAGAAGCTGAGTTATTATTCTCCTGCTTTAAGTTAGCATGAAAGGTAGCCACATCCTTGTCCAAAGAAGAAACACACTCCTCCAGGTCACCCTTAGACTTCTCAATTTTCTTAATCTTCTTCCGGGAAATATTCTTGTCAGCTTCCCGTTCCTTGTTCTGGGTCGCCACGATCCACTTCCCCTTCCAACTCCTGGATACGATCCGCAAAGGGAACAAACTCAAAGGAAATAGGGCCAGAAGCCAACAAAGCAGCACTCTTGAAAAATTCAACAACAATGCACTTATAAAAATGGAGAAACTCTTGAGAACGGTCCCCCACGCTAATATACGAACAAGAGGAAGGGGAGACCAAGAGAGCGACTATGAAAGCAGTGAAGAGAAGGGGCATGATAAAGGGAAACACCCCTACATAACATCCGTCTTTGGAGACCAAGCATTGGACTTCACCTTGCAGGACATATCATATGAAGACAAGCATGAAGAATTGCTACCGACAAGGAATGCATCTAGGCACTTTATCACTTCAATTACTGGATGGTACCGGTCTCCCAGGGAACTGTCAAAGGGAACAAACAGAGACAAATAGATGAAATACTATAAGTGGAGAAAAGCAGATCCCCTTAGTGTCACATCCCGTTTTATTCATTTATTTATTTATTTATTTGAGTTTATTTATTTAATATTCATATTTGTTTTATTTAATTAATTATGTGGCATTAGAGGTGGAGGTGTATTTAGTAGAGTAGTGAATTGATGAGGTGTGAATATTAGAATTGGGCTTGGTTTGTTGGGCTTTAAATAAGTGGAGGGTAGTTTTGTAATTAGAAGTGGAGTGTGACCTAGATATAAATAGGTACTTTTAAGAGAGAGAAATTCATTTGTGTTGTTTTTGGTGGAGGAAGAGAGAGAAGCTCTCATGAGAAAAGAAGGGAAGAGAAAGAATAGAGAAAGAAAGGGGAAAAGAGAAGAAAAGCCAAGTTAGAGGGGAAGATTGAAGAGGGAAGCTAGAAAGTTCTTCAATTAAGGTAAGAGTGTAGATTTATATAATCAATGAGTGATTAAGAGGGGGGAGAAATTACATTTCTCTTTGCCCAAACCCTCTCACTCATTTTGTGTTGAAAAGATGATATTTTTATGAACTTGTATGAATCAAAATGATATCTTTTGTGTTGATTTACTGATATATATATCTTATGATGCTAAAAGTACAAGTTGATGGTTTTGAAATTGAGAATCTATGGATGTTTTGATGAAATTATATGTCTTTGAGTTTTTGATAAAAAAACATGATAAATCCTTGATTGTTGATGATTTGGATGTTTTTATATGTTATGAATTGTACTTTTATGTGTATAAGTATGTTTATGACTTAAATGAAGTTTTGGAAAGTTGTAGGATTGAAATTCATAGTTTAATTGTGCAGAAAAATGGTTTTTTATGAAGTCTGAAGCTAAATCGTAATTTTTGACCATTTTGGAATCTGAATTGGTTTTTATGATCAACATGAAAGTTGTAGATCTTTTCCTTAGCTTTCCAACGCATTTTACAGCGTCTCAATCCGATGCTCATAGCTCAAGTTATGATCTTCGCATTGAGTGGCATTTTGCAGAAAACGAACATTCTAGTTTTTTAGCCGAGGCTCGCCGGGCGAGAGTGGGAGAGGGAGCTCGCCGGTTCTCGCTGGAAATCTTGATTCTTGCTGTTTTGGGTTCGCCAGAGGTCGCTGGGCCTCGCCGGGCGAAAGTGCCTGACCCTGACTTCATTCTTTGGTGTTTTTTATGCTATTAATGGTTTAATGCATGAGTTATTATGTTCTTATGTATGTGTATGATTGATGATGATGCTCATAATCTAATCAATGAGTATGAGTGTGAAATTGATGATTATTTTGATGTTGGAAATTAATACCTATATGTTGTTGAAGTATATATATATGTATAGGTATGATATATGATGGATAATAATTGATGATAGATGATGATAATAATGATGGTGATATTGTGGATTTATATATATGTATAATGAATGATGGGTGATTGTTGATGCTAATTGATAATGATGATGAATGTATATAAGTATGTTATGTATTGACGAATAATTGATGGTGGAATTATGTATACATGAGGTTACATAATGGTGGTGAATAACATACGTCATATATATGTGCATGCATCATGATTGAGTCTATTGATGAAGCTTGGGCGTTTGACCCATAACGAATTGATGAAGCTTGGACGTTTGATCCATAACGCATAGGATTCTTGTATCCTTATTTTGATGGTGAATGGTACCGCATGCATGTAGTCGTGTCTAGGGGACATGACATGAAGGTGACATTAGTTGCATTAGGAAGGTGAAACACTTAATTGTGCTATGTGTTGATGATTGGTAAATGGTTAAGTATGCATTATTTATGTGTTGATGAATGGTGATTAGATATATGTACATTAATTGTGAAATGTTCTTATATTGTTAATGATGTTGATTTATGATGGATGTGTAGAAAGTTGAGTAGAATATATATATATATATATATATATATATATATATATATATATATATATATATATATATATATATATATAGATGTATATTTACTTGTTGATATATGATGTTGTTGAGATAAATGATAGTGCCTTACTTCATTTTTTATGTGTCGGTTATGTAAATCTAACTCTCTGTTTTGTGTGTTTGTGGATCGTTGGGCGATTCAGATCCTCAGGTGTTTTTGGTATGATTTGTCGGTGAAGCTCTACTCTGATTAGGACACGGGAAGGGTTCTTGTATATCGAGTCTTTTATGTATTTACGTTGTATTAAATGAGTACTTTCTTGTATAGACCGGTGAATACTATTTTTATTATTTAGTATTATTTTTGGAGAATGTAATACTCAAACTAATGTTTTGTATCTTTGTCTTGATTTAAACAATGAAGTCTTTTATCCGCTGCGAGTTTTTGTAAAATATTTTCAGAAATTAGAATCTCATGTATAATTGGGTTTGGGTGTTACAATTTGGTATCAGAGCCCCGTTGTCTTTGGACTACGTGTGGGTTATAGGTGTCGATCAGAGCCGGTCTGTACAGTCAGACCGAGTGAGCGTAGTGTCAGTCGAGTTGTGTTTTCTTGGTGATTTTTTTTTTGTGTCTACACTTGCACCTTAGTCACTATTTAACTAATTTGCAAATGTATGATGAGATTTGTTGTTGTTGATGTTTTCATTTGATGAAATATGGAAATATGGTTATTGTCGCTAATTATGTTTATTTTTCTTGAGAATGTGATTGTTGTTTAGATTTCAAGATAATGACTTAAATAATGGTGTCTTTCCGTTATTGTTGTATTTGAAGTGATTGTATTGGTATGCGAATATAGATTTCTTTATTGGTGAGAGTCTATGTTAGTGAAATAGAGTGTGATTGTTTATGCATGTGTCATAAATGAATGTTGAGATGATTTATTCATGATGATTGATTGTGTAGTATGATTGAAATACTAATATGATGACATGCGTGTATTCATAGAATTAATTGAGAATGTATGAATAGGAATGAGATAGTGAGATTACTTGAATACTTTAACATGATGATTATTGTTGAATATTCATGAAATCGTTGTAATCTAAGACGAGAATATATTGGTGAATTACGTGTGTTGCCGTAACTTGTTGATTTTGTGTGAGATTAATTTCGTGAATTTTGTATTATTGATTCTTTGGTTGAGATGTTGCTTTACCTAATTCATGAGATTTATGTTTTAATTGATGATTGACTTATGAATTGATTGTTTCATAAATAATATTGAGTTGTGATGTGTTGGTTTCATGAATTCATTTGGTGTGGTTATGTTTACTCTATTGATGATGAATTTGTTTGTTAATGAATCATGAATGAATTGATGTGATTAATTATGAGGAGTATTGATATTATATATGAAGCGAAGAACTAGATGCTAGAGTCTTTAAATGAATCATTTGATTATAGGTTTGGTATGATACCGATTGAGAGAAGTATCATATCGGATGTGGCACAGTATCGCTTAAGAGAAGTGACCACGTGGTGCAGTATCATTGAGAGAAGCACACCCACATTGAGATTGTGATATTGTAAATTGTTTTCCTTGTTATTCTTGGATGTGCAAGAGATGAATAGATTGGTTGTTTAATGATTGATTATTTGGTTGTGTCTGAATAATCTGTGATGCTAAGTGATTTGTTTTGCTATAGTTGATTATATTATGATGTAATAATTACTTGATTGTGGTGAGTTATATGAGTATGTACGATATGTGCCGGTGTATGTTAGGATTCATTGTATACCATGTAAATTCATATATGATTTGCATATGTTGACTTGAGCATGATAATTGAAATGATGGTCTAATGTAACTAATCATGATGGAAGTTTATATGAATGCTTATATGTATCTATGTGCATGATTGGTGTGTAGCTCTTTATGTGCATGAGATAGTTTTAGAATTAATATTGATTCTTGGGGATGTGAATATTGTTGAAGGTCTAGAATTATTAGCTTTTGAATGTGCGATACTAATTCTTTTCGTAAAAATAAGAAGAGTAGGAATTTGGTAATGGATGGATTCTAAAACATGCTTGATGTATGATTTGTTTTAAATGACATGCATTGAATAATTGCTATGAAACGTGACTTGTTCGTTTGTCATCCATGATCTGTAGAGATTAATTATGTTATCTTTCTAAGAATAGAGTTGATACATGTATGATGCACATGTTTTGGTTATTTTGTTATACCATGATTAATGATCATGTTAGATTGACTATCTTCTTGCATGAGATGCTTATTTAAATGTGAATTGGTGAACTAGTTGAAATGGTTATCGTGGTATATGCAACTTTTCTTGTTTTAATATGATTCTTAATTCATAGAAAGTATGTGATATATAAATGCTTATGCGAATGGGAATTGTTGGAAATTTTAGATTTCGTTGATAGATAATATGTATCCTTCTTGTTTGTTTTAGCTTACGAAAGATGCATGTTACTTGAATATCTATGTGAAATGTTGTATTTTGCTTGTGTGCAATTTGATGGAGATGTTTACATATTATACTTCGTGTTTGTATGATTGTGAGTTTGATCATGTCTTATGGTTGCCCCTTGTATGCGATATGTGTGAAAACACTATTGATACTAGTTCCTTATTAGGAGGGTAAGTTAGAACCTTAGAAACCTATAGTTGGGTGTGAAGGTTGGAGTTTTCGATAGACGTTTGTAGATGGGTTTGAGATTAAGTGGAGGAGAAGGGTGTGTTTCATTGTGACGTTTGAATATCGGAGGGATGAGATAGATAAAGACGTTCGAAGAGGAATGATCAAGTATCAGTGGCATCAGTTTCAAAGTTAAATGAACGGGAAGAATAATTGAAAGACTTATTAAGACGAAGAAAGTTAATGGAGCCATTGTTTCGATGAGGATAACGTCAAAGGTTGTTGAGTAAGAAGAAGGGTGACAACGTATGAGGGGTGTATTACAAGCATTGTAAGTTGGATTTGAAATTATCGGAGTTTGAGTGTTGTGGCAAGAAGTTATTTCGGTGGTCACGTGATATAGAGTATTGGATTAGTATGAGTCGTCAAAAGTGAATGTCGTGTTGTGATTAAGATCATAAGTTGGTTATTAAGATTGGAAGTGGTTAGAGTACAGTTGGTTACTTTGGAAGTTGTTGAAAGTACTGGAGTGAGTTTGGATGGCGTGTTTCTACAGATATTTAGATGGTGGTATAAACATAGAGGAATTTAAGGATTTAAGAGAAGAAGAGTTGTTCGACTTATGATTTGGAATCAACAGTTGAGTATGTTTGTGCGTAAGGATTTATGGAAAGAAATACTTTGGACGAGTCGAGGTTTGGAGTGTCCGGTATTAACTAAAGTTGGAGAATTTTAATTTTTGGATTAAGACATCATTGGAGCAAAGTGAGTGTGGTAGGAAATATCGGTAATAATGATGGGAGAAATTGGATTTGATTGAGCGATTCGAGAATGCAAGATTGGTAGATGAGGAGAATTTTAACGATATGGAATTAAGAATGACAAGGTTGACAGATTAGATTCCCAAAGGGATTTGGAGAAAGTTGAAAGTTGAATTTGAATTTAATGGATCGATTGACGTGAAATCGGACAGAGTAAAGAAGTGAGCTTTCGAGTAACTAAGAGTGGAATTTTAAGATTTAAGATGGATTTTATCTGTTGGATTTGACTAAGTTCAGAAAGGAAATTGTAGGAGGAAGTTGCGATTGAAGATCAAGATGGTAAGACCATTAAGTGGAAAGCTATGTAAGGGAATTTCACATGAGGATTTTGCAAGTTAAGATGAAGTTAAGGACAAAGTGTTGTTGGCATAATGGAATAAGAAAGATTGATCATTAGAAGAATATGTTAAGAACGAGTAGTGAGAGTGTGTAGAGAAATGTGACTAAAGTCAAGTGAATATTTGGAAAAGGGATTGTCTCGCACGTGGTAGAATTGTGGTTGTACGTATATGTGTGAAGGATTCTACTTGAATGAAGGTTATTATTTTGTTTAGATATGAGAAAGAGTAAAGGATTGAGGATATGATAAGCGGAAACGGTGAAATCATAGTAATTTGATGAAGAAATTAAGTTTTAGATTTGAGTATATTGACGGAATAAGTAATCTTGGAAAATGTTTGTGTTAAGGAATGCAAAATTTGATTAAGCAAATGATTTGGAGTTAAGATAATTGTATTGAGATTCAACGTAAGCAATTAAGATCGTGGTTTGGATAATATCGGATGAGAATATATTCGGATTGAAAAGAGAAAGTGGGATTTTATGGAATTGTGGTTCAGTAACGTTATTTGCAAGAAAAGGTCTTATGTCGAAATGCAAGGATTGAGCAACATTCGTCATGGAGCGTTTCTTTCGGATGTTTCGAGATTAAGAGCGCATTATTGTGGTTCGATGAAAATGGTCGATGTCACCATCACAATTCTTGACTATTTATTGGCAAATTGAGGAAACTGGTCGTCCTTGATCTCTTGTCGATAGTAGACAAAGTTGTGTTGTTGAGATGAACTAATTTTGTTAAACTTAGTAATGTATAAAGTTTTGGATGTTTGGTTGGAAAACTGGATGAGGTGATCTTGGTTGTGCGATTTTCGAGGACGAAAATTCTTTAAGGGGGGTAGAATTGTCACATCCCGTTTTATTCATTTATTTATTTATTTGAGTTTATTTATTTAATATTCATATTTGTTTTATTTAATTAATTATGTGGCATTAGAGGTGGAGGTGTATTTAGTAGAGTAGTGAATTGATGAGGTGCGAATATTAGAATTGGGCTTGGTTTGTTGGGTTTTAAATAAGTGGATGGTAGTTTTGTAATTAGAAGTGGAGTGTGACCTAGATATAAATAGGTACTTTTAAGAGAGAGAAATTCATTTGTGTTGTTTTTGGTGGAGGAAGAGAGAGAAGCTCTCATGAGAAAAGAAGAGAAGAGAAAGAATAGAGAAAGAAAGGGGAAAAGAGAAGAAAAGCCAAGTTAGAGGGGAAGATTGAAGAGGGAAGCTAGAAAGTTCTTCAATTAAGGTAAGAGTGTAGATTTATATAATCAATGAGTGATTAAGAGGGGGGAGAAATTACATTTCTCTTTGCCCAAACCCTCTCACTCATTTTGTGTTGAAAAGATGATATTTTTATGAACTTGTATGAATCAAAATGATATCTTTTGTGTTGATTTAGTGTTATATATATCTTATGATGCTAAAAGTACAAGTTGATGGTTTTGAAATTGAGAATCTATGGATGTTTTGATGAAATTATATGTTCTTTGAGTTTTTGATAAAAAACATGATAAATCCTTGATTGTTGATGATTTGGATGTTTTTATATGTTATGAATTGTACTTTTATGTGTATAAGTATGTTTATGACTTAAATGAAGTTTTGGAAAGTTGTAGGATTGAAATTCATAGTTTAATTGTGCAGAAAAATGGTTTTTTATGAAGTCTGAAGCTAAATCGTAATGTTTGACCATTTTGGATCTGAATTGGTTTTTATGATCAACATGAAAGTTGTAGATCTTTTCCTTAGCTTTCCAACGCATTTTACAGCGTCTCAATCCGATGCTCATAGCTCAAGTTATGATCTTCGCATTGAGTGACATTTTGCAGAAAACGAACATTCTGGTTTTTTAGCCGAGGCTCGCCGGGCGAGAGTGGGCGAGGGAGCTCGCCGGTTCTCATTGGAAATCTTGATTCTGGCTGTTTTGGGTTCGCCAGAGGTCGCTGGGCCTCGCCGGGCGAAAGTGCCTGACCCTGACTTCATTCTTTGATGTTTTTGATGCTATTAATGGTTTAATACATGAGTTATTATGTTCTTATGTATGTGTATGATTGATGATGATGCTCATAATCTAATCAATGAGTATGAATGTGAAATTGATGATTATTTTGATGTTGGAAATGAATACCTATATGTTGTTGAAGTATATATATATATATAGGTATGATATATGATGGATAATAATTGATGATAGATGATGATAATAATGATGGTGATATTGTGGATTTATATATATGTATATGTATGATATATGATGGATAATAATTGATGATAGATGATGATAATAATGATGGTGATATTGTGGATTTATATATATGTATAATGAATGATGGGTGATTGTTGATGCTAATTGATAATGATGATGAATGTATATAAGTATGTTATGTATTGACGAATAATTGATGGTGGAATTATGTATACATGAGGTTACATAATGGTGGTGAATAACATACGTCATATATATGTTCATGCATCATGATTGAGTCTATTGATGAAGCTTGGGCGTTTGACCCATAACGAATTGATGAAGCTTGGACGTTTGATCCATAACGCATAGGATTCTTGTATCCTTATTTTGATGGTGAATGGTACCGCATGCATGTAGTCGTGTCTAGGGGACATGACATGAAGGTGACATTAGTTGCATTAGGAAGGTGAAACACTTAATTGTGCTATGTGTTGATGATTGGTAAATGGTTAAGTATGCATTATTTATGTGTTGATGAATGGTGATTAGATATATGTACAATAATTGTGAAATGTTCTTATATTGTTAATGATGTTGATTTATGATGGATGTGTAGAAAGTTGAATAGAATATATATATATAAGTATATTTACTTGTTGATATATGATGTTGTTGAGATAAATGATAGTGCCTTACTTCATTTATTATGTGTCGGTTATGTGTCGGTTTAAAATCCAAGGTTTTAGCGAGAAAAAGGGAAACTTGGGTTAAAATCCAAGGTTTTAGCTAAAAAAGAAGCCATTGGTTTATAGTCCAAGGCACTTGGTTTAAAATCCAAGTTCGTGATAAAAAAAGACACTTGGGTTAAAATCCAAGGTTTTAGCGATAAAAGATGCCGTTGGTTTAAAGTCCAAGACACTTAGTTTAAAATCCAAGTTCGCGGTAAAAAGACTCTTGGTTTAAAATCCAAGGTTTTCGCGATAAAAAGTAACGTTTGGTTTAAATTCCAAAGTTTTGAAAAAATGTTTGATGACAAAATATTTTTGATGCTTTTCGATGTATGAAAATGAATCGTTTTGACATTTTTTGAAAGAGGTTTTGACCTCATTTTTGAGAAGAAAGTGATTAATTATTTTTGAAGAGGTGTTGACCTCATTTTTGAGAATAAAATGACTAATTGTTTCAATTGGAATGTTGGGTTCCAAATTAATAAAAAAGGTAGTGCGCGGAAAATTATACAAACGTTGCGATAAGCAAATTAAGCGCGAAGACAATCCGTAATGATATTTTGATCAAAACGGCGTCTTTTCCCTCGGAATTAATATGCTAACGTTTTTGCGGAAAGCGATAAATAAATATGCATGAGATGCAATTTTTCATTTATAGTGTACATTTATTCCTAATTACATTCTAAGGTATTTGCAAGAAAAATAAATATGAAATGAATGCAAGAGGATGCTATGCAATTTATTTAAATTTACATCAAATCCTAAAAATACAATCTAATGTATAAAAAAAAAACAGAAGGGGGTGCAAATAACAATAAAAACAGAAAGGGGGGTGCAAACAGCAACTCTGGGCCCAAGCCCAGCTGGGGGGCGTGGCCCCGAGGGGGTGTGCAAAGAAATTAATGAAAATGGAATCAGAGCCGTCTGATTGATCAGACGGTTCTGATTTAAACAAAATGGATGTAGATCTGGAACGTTAGATTGAAAATAGACGGGCTAAGGCGCGCAGGTGCACGATAAGGCTGTGCACCTGCGCGCACAGGATCGCAAAAGGGTATAAATACAAAACCCTAAAAAATTAAAACAGATTCTCTTGTTCTTCTTCCCTCAGCCGCCGCTGAGTTCTTTCTTTCTCACCCTTCTCTCTCGGATTCACCCTCTCATCCCCAAAACTCCATTTTCAAAACCTTTAACATTAAGTCCATACAAAAACAACTCCTAAATTCAAATCTAAACCCAAAATGAACAAACAAAATCTTCAAAGTCTAGATCGAAAACGAAAAACAGAATGGAAATAAAAGCACATCAACCTTCGTTTTCTTTTGAAACTGATCCGGTTTCTTCAACGTCCTCTTCTCGTTATTTTTGTTCTTGATTTCGATTCGGAAAAAAGCAAAGTTTTTATTTTCGTTTTGGGTTCTGATTTGATTTGAGAAAGGTTTGGGTTCGTATGGTTTGATGATTTAATTCTGGGTGATGAACGAAGGTGACTGACGACACTCGAAGTAATTCTTGATTGTCGTTCTGGACAAGCTTGACTTCCAACAGTCGGATATGATTACTGTTTATGACTTGTGAGGCTAGAGTGTTTTCATTGGGTACAACTAGTGGTAATATTCTACGAAGTGGTCTAACAACTAACATTGAAAGTAATGGAATGTGTGTGGTCCAATTAGACTTCTCTGTGGTGAGTTGCTCTGTTGCAATTGGTCTGGCTTGAGTACTAGTTACGAGCTAAGAGACTGACTTTAAGAATTAAGGAAATGTAGGGAATCAAATTGTCTTTCTTAGATAGTGTAGTCAATTGACATCAGTCACTGAGGAAAACTACTGAGCTATAATACAGGTTTAACGGATTTGAAAGAGTTTGGTTCACTGTCTTATGACAAGTCTTATTGAATTGACATGCTTCTGGTAATTAGGTTCACAAAAATGAGAGGTTGCTTCTAGGTTCACCCAACGCATATATGCCGGTTGGATATTACTGGTGCACCACACTTCATTCTACACTGATCTTCGTACTTATAATTCCATTATCCGCATTACTGCACCCAGCAGACTTACTACCACTGTCTGGTTAACGCACCTCAATATTCAGTCTCGGCTATATTCCAATCAACGCACACTTTTATACTGGGTTATCCATCCCATAATTCTTAGCATCCTTAAACATACTACTGTCAGTTGAGCGCATTCGCTTCGTGCATCTCCTGACTTGCTCCTTGCTACTGGTAGCTTGCCACATACTATTCCAACTTCCTCTGATGTCGTCACTTATTCTTGTGGCGTCGACTACTGTATCTCCAACATCCGCTTTCAACGGTCTTCCATCATACTTCCGTCCAATGTTTACGCTTCAACTTCCATTTTACCACCCGACCTCCTTGGTCCACTTCGGTTCTCAACCGTAATACCCTGCCTATCACACACGACGCTGAGCTGATCAGACTCAGTACGCGAGGATTTCAGCGTAAACAGTCCAGACTCCAAAGGGTCCGTACTACTTGGATTGAATTTTAATGATCTGCGGCAAGGTTCGAAATGAATCGACCTGCTCTGATACCAATTATAACACCCCATATCAATTTACCTAGAATATCAATAGGAGTGTACATAACTGAATCGGGACACAATAAAATTTTCTTTACATAAAGATTCAATACATAGTTGGATTATAAATATCCGCTAAATAATACATACTGAGCTGACTACTGTACATGACATAAACTGAATCTTATACTACGATAAGAATAATCTGGATGTCAGCTCCTCAATGTAACCCATGTATTCCGAATCTTTACGTTTCAGCTCCGCTGCAAATGCGAACCTGTAATCTGAAATGATGAAGAATGGGGGGGGGGTGAGACTACTAAGCCTCGTGAGTTCTACTACCCACCTAGTGGTGACTACACCAAGGGGAAACCTACTCATCAGTCCTCACGCATACTCAAGCGCATCACATGTATTTATATATATAAACAATAATAAGGTGTAACACAAATATTATCTGAGTTCATTTTAGCTATGCAAGGACACTCTGAGGTGAGCCGGTCTCAGAGAGCCTTACGCTTTTCCGCACCAATCTTCGTGGACATAAGCACTATGGTACGGAATAACTATGGCATCACAATCAATATTATTGATATCTTATCGCTTTGGATTCCTCGAATCCCTTTGGTGGTGCCAAGCAACCACACATAACTATGGATTCCTCGAATCCCTTTGGTGGTGTCAAGCAACAACACATCTCTATGGACTGATACTACACATAATTCTAATGTGTTAACATACTACCAATATATCCCAATCCTGGGGAAACTAACTTAGTTCATAACCTAAGTTAAATTGTATTATTTCCTAACATGCAATTAACATTTCGATTATTATTACCTCGTAATGTCAATGGAAAATAAACCTGGAAGGATAACAAATTTAAAAGGCAATATTGAGTTTCAAAAGCCAAAACAGATGGCTAAATTCTGTCATGGTCGCCCAGCGACTGCTACCGACCAGAGTCAGAAGGTTCTGGCCAGCCAGCGACTGCCAGCGACCAAAACCTGCGATTCATGGTTGCACGTTCGCCAGAGCTTGCTTAGCGAGTATCACAGGATTTTAGCCCTGTTCTGCAAAATCAGTGAAAACTAGAAATTTCAAATCAAAGTTTCCATATCCCATCCAGCCATCAACAATATAAGTATAATAACAATTAAAATGGAGAAGAGTTTTGGGTATTAAACTCCTCTCATACACAATTCAATTCCTATTCCTATGTTGTCATGCAAATTCAATTATTGGGGATTTCTAACTATCTAAACCTAAGAACCCACCTGAGATAGACGCTTGATCAATTCCATCGCCATCTCTAGAGCTCGTCGAACAGTGGAATTTGCAATTAGAAATACTTCGAACTCCAATTCAGATTTTTCTGCATAATTCTACTTTATACGTCCAACTTCAGAAAATCCTAGAGACCTCATTTCTCATCCAATTTCAACGAAACCAAAACCACAAAATCGAGAATTGAGTTAGCTTTCCAATGAAACCGGCGTCGTTCAATTTAAAGTTATAGAGAGGGAGTTCATACCATTTTAGTGCAGCACTGTCAAACATCAATTCTGCAGAAATCCTGAGTTGATCCCTTAACTTCAAAAATTCGCCCAGACCACAATTCTTATCCAAATATTATGAAACTGGTGCCCAATTGACCGGAATTAAGTTAGTTATCCACAGCAAAAAACGGAATTTCAATCGGAGTTACGAGGAATGAGAAATTACCTTTTTAGTGAGACCCTGTCCAGAATACGGGTTTAACTTAAATTCTTCACAAAATCATCAATCCATTCTTTTAGTCTCAAACCCAAACTCAGCCCCTTGAACTTCTTATAACAGCTCTTAAACTCCTCACAAGTTTCCAATTGCAAAGGTTTAGACACAAACAAATACCCAAGGAAAGGAATGAAAATTGGAATTTAGGGTTGAAACTCTAATAAGAAAGGAATAGAGAGGAAACTTGGGTTTAGTTTTGTTACCTTAAATTGATTGCTACATAACCCATCCAAGATGTTTGAGAGTACATGCATAACCTTAGTTCCTTGCTTTTGGATTAATGACTATTCAAGGAATATAAATCTTCAATTGCATGTTTGATTTGGCTAATTGTTGGAAGAAAAACAATTGAAATGAAGTGAGGTGTGGGTATGGTTTGTTTGTTGCTGTTGTTGTTCGTATGAGAGAGAGGGAGCAAGGAGCAAAGTGTTTTGCTGCTCTTTGTGTCATTAGAACAAAGAAGAGGAATTGATGTAGTGGCTAGTGGTGAGTCATGAGTTGAATCCAATAGTGAGACACATGTCTATTCAAAACACTTGGCCTTTCTTTTAATGACATGCACACACTAGGTGACTTGTATGGTAACTACTACATCTCATATGTATCAAGACTCTAATACTAGCTCTAGACATGTGATGATTTATAGAAAATACTCTCAATAGTTTATAATACTAATGTAAGAATTGGGGATGTTACAATCTACCCCCCTTAAAGAAATTTCGTCCTCGAAATTCGAAACTTCTTCATTCACAAACAACGTAAATTGACTTTACCACGTCAAAATTCTAGACTTCATCACTTAACCGACTATAATTCGTCGTTCCATAAGTTACTAGTCGTTATTCTTCTGTGCATTAGTACTTGCTTATGTTACCCTTCGAAACCCTACTCGTTCATTTCAAGACATCGACTCATGTCCTCAATTCAAATGTTCATGGTGCAACTTTCCTTTTTCTGCATTCTTCGAATTCACACCGAAGAATGCAGAAAAAGGAAAGTGATGATTTATAGAAAATACTCTCAATAGTTTATAATACTAATGTAAGAATTGGGGATGTTACATTAATAATAAAAAAAAACGAAAATAAATAATAATAATAAAATAAAAATCAAGAAATAAAAATAATAATAATAAAAGGAAAATAAAATGTAACCAAATAAATGAAGTATTTTAAAATACCTCTCTGCCGAAATTTCGTCAGAAAGTAACAAAGAAAATCCGTCTTAAAAAGACGCATAAAAGTGATCGGTCAAAAAATGGGGTATGACAATCATGATTGAGTCTATTGATGAAGCTTGGGCGTTTGACCCATAACGAATTGATGAAGCTTGGACGTTTGATCCATAACGCATAGGATTCTTGTATCCTTATTTTGATGGTGAATGGTACCGCATGCATGTAGTCGTGTCTAGGGGACATGACATGAAGGTGACATTAGTTGCATTAGGAAGGTGGAACACTTAATTGTGCTATGTATTGATGATTGGTAAATGGTTAAGTATGCATTATTTATGTGTTGATGAATGGTGATTAGATATATGTACATTAATTGTGAAATGTTCTTATATTGTTAATGATGTTGATTTATGATGGATGTGTAGAAAGTTGAGTAGAATATATATATATATATTTACTTGTTGATATATGATGTTGTTGAGATAAATGATAGTGCCTTACTTCATTTATTATGTGTCGGATATGTAAATCTAACTCTCTGTTTTGTGTGTTTGTGGATCGTTGGGCGATTCAGATCCTCAGGTGTTTTTGGTATGATTTGTTGGTGAAGCTCTGCT
This sequence comes from Trifolium subterraneum, assembly GCA_951799995.1. NCBI lineage: Eukaryota > Viridiplantae > Streptophyta > Magnoliopsida > Fabales > Fabaceae > Trifolium > Trifolium subterraneum. The sequence continues at coordinate 25,531,980 of OX637462.1, forward strand.
CTAATTAGGACACGGGAAGGGTTCTTGTATATCGAGTCTTTTATGTATTTACGTTGTATTAAATGAGTACTTTCTTGTATAGACCGGTGAATACTATTTTTATTATTTAGTATTATTTTTGGAGAATGTAATACTCAAACTAGTGTTTTGTATCTTTGTCTTGATTTAAACAATGAAGTCTTTTATCCGCTGCGAGTTTTTGTAAAATATTTCAGAAATTAGAATCTCATGTATAATTGGGTTTGGGTGTTACACTTAGCGGGGAGGAAATAAAAAAGGTCATTCTTGGGGTTTAGTGACGAAGAACGCATAGGCGGATCCCCAAACGAAATCTTCCCATTGATCATCATCACCTCAATGGCCAATCATGACTTTTTTTTTGGCGTAAACCATGTATACTTCCCATTGATCATTGTCGCCTCAATGGCCAATCATGACTTTTTTTTTGCGTAAACCATGTATCCTCTGCTCGCAATTGTAGAGACTAACTCTCGAGTCTTGTGAATCCAAATGGGCAATAAACTCTCCTAAGAGTTTTAACGTTGTTGCATGCTCAAGTTAGAAATCGAACCCAGAACCTTGGTTAAGCTAAAAAAGACCGCACCAGATCATCTAAGCGCTCTTTGGTTGAATATCCCCTCAGTTATATCTTATGGCATTCACTTTGTGATTCAATGTGGAATTGTTACTCACACTTATATCTTATTTTAGCACCTTTGTTAAGATGACTTTCAACATAAAAATTTGGCCAAGCCATATTTTCAATATCATCAAATTAGACTTTAAGCAACAACATGAGTGAAAATTGAACACTACACCTTAACTTGAAATGTTAGCATTATGCAGGACTGTAATCAATTATATGTTGCCCAACATCTACTTTTGCATCCAATATATCTTAGTCACATTTGATGTACCAATGTCTTCTCTCAAGTGTGAGACCATTTATTAATTTGGAATTGGTCCCCCTCAAACATTTTTTTTTCCTTCCACATACACTTATACCACAGTTGGAAATTAACATCAACAAAACACGCTTCCTGATCACTTTTGTTAAGAAATTTTTTAATACAAAAAGTTAGTCTAACCAAACTATAATACCAGAGTTGAGTTTTGAGAAGACTCGGGGATCATCACATTAAACTTTGAACAACCATTCAAATAAAATTTGACACCACTTCTTAACCCAAAACATTAAGAAATTGAAGTACATGAATACCTCACTTACATGTGTATCAACATATACTTTTCCATTCAAAATCTATCTCTTACTCACAACTAATATATACCATAAATTTTTACAATTAAAATAGAATACAAAATAATAAAACACACAATCCAAACATGCACCGATAATTAAAATGAAAAAACTTGTTGAAATAAATTGGTAAATGGTAATCATAATTTACCATAAAATTCATAATATAGGGGACGAAATATTGTCAAAAAACAAAGTATCCAGAATTATTGTAGCAAAAAAGATATACATCCCCAAACTATATAACCACATTTCTCCAAAACAATGACCAAAATGGGAGAATGGGCTCAAAATAAAATTTAAACTATAAGATATAAAAGGGAAAAATAAATCCAGCACCAAGGAAAGCCAGCATCAAATTGAAATCCACTTCTTCATCAAAACGATCATCTTTACTGCTGCTTGCACTCTGCTGGTCTCTCACCCTGCTGAACCATGCCAACCTGCGAATATATAAATACACAATTCAAATCATGAATACAATGTCGAGCGACATGGAAGATAAATAAAGAAAAGAATCATGCGATCAACAAGCTGTTTCTAACACACAATTTGTTGAAATTAATTCAGGTCCCACCAAATTTACTTTGGTGGGACCCATAATTTCAACCAATAGAAGAATTCTTTTTTTGTTTTTTTTATCATAAAGACAGCGGTAACTAAAGGGTGTCAACCAAAAAAATTTAGCGAAAGTAAAAATATCTTACCTTAATTGTTGGTGACTGCAGCAGCAACATTCCGAAGGAAATTAACAAAAAAGGATAAGCGAAAAAAAAAGTGTTAATTTGAGTTCAAACTTCAAATTTATAACAAACAAAAAAATTTAAAATTAACATTTTAACAATTGGAATCATTAGATTATACCTTATCCTCTTCATTGTCACTGTCTTCATCATACAAGCCATCGTCTTCATCATCGTCGTCATCATCCTCGTCATACTCTCCATCAGCAGCCTCCCCAGTAAACCATGATACAGCATGGGGGATGATCTTGTCTCTTATCTCGGACCTAAATAAATATCAAAACTCATTTAAGTATAGAATCAAGATAAGAAAATGCAAAAAACAACATCATAGTATATTAACTATTAGGCTTACCCAATTTCATAGTCATGCTCCATTTCATTTTGAAGTTTTTCAGCCTATTTAAAACAAAATTGTTTTAACAAAATTAGTATTTCACATTTATATTTAGCAATGAGTTTTTATAGTCTTACATACCGCTTCTTCGTCAATTTCCAGGTGAATTTCAGGGATCTCTGGTGGATCAAAAAAGTTAAAGAAACTTTCACAGGTTTCAGTTTTGGTAATCGACTTAGCGTTTTCCGATCCCATCTTGACTTTCTTTTTCATAATCTTCTTCTTAGTGAGAGATTTTCCATCGAGCCAATCAATTTCAGTCCTGTAAAAAATTGCAGTGAGCAAACCTTATTCGTGATCATAAAATATTGAAAATAGATTGCATAATAGCATCATATTAAAAAGACTAACTTACCCAATAGCATTCTCTATAATAGGCTCGTCTTCTTCGACCATCTGGTATGTCTTTGTCAACAACGGGTTTGAAAAAAATGGATTTTCGTCGAAGAAAAATTCGAGTTTAAACCCTCTTGGTTCAGTTATCCTGGTATACTTGATATCTTTGAGAAACTTTAGAGCTTCCTCATCATGCTTGGTAATCTAATTCATAAAGCAATGAAAAGATCGTTACAAAAGTTTTTTTTTATAGATATAAAAATTCGAGCATTAAAGAGTAAATAAAGTTAACAATTGAATATGTTTTTCGACTTACCTCTTGAGCCAAGACATCATTGTTTTTCATAGCAATGAGCCAAAACGAAGGAACTCCTTTCTCTACATAAGACACAAAAAATCTGTTGAAATGTCGTGAATCGAAACAATAAAAAGTGTAAGGTGTCGAATTCTAGTTAATACCTTCAGCCTTAGCCTTATCAGATGCAGTTTCCATTGCTACCACTTCTGCATCGGCTGGAGTTTCATTTGCTGCCACTTCTGCATTGGCTGAAATTCCATTTACTGCTCCCTCCACTTCAGTAATACCATTCACAATTTGATAGCGCTGCATTCATTTATAAACAAATTTAGTGATAAAGATATTACATTGAATGTTCCCGTACAAAATCAGATTCGATAACTTTTAACCTAAGTAATTCAACAATCAATAATGAGAATCCTCAGGATACCTTGGTGTACAATGGTTGATACAAAACTTGGTATTTTGCTTCAAGAGCCGCTCTCTCCTCAAAAAACTTCGCCTCCAATTCATCATGTACATCCTGTGCGGACATTAAACAAGTTAAGAAGCCGATAATAAATGGAAAAACAAATTAATAACGACGATTCAGTACAAACTATAAGAGCAATTGACAAATCTATAAGGGTTTAAATGATTTAATATGATGTGACGATTGGCCTCTTACGCGTGTCATGGCGAGATCTATAACAGCAAATTATCCTAAAATGATTTCAATAAATTTTACCGTGTGACAAAATCGCTTGACAAAAATATAGCATATGATAAATGGTACAGATCTAGTGATAAATTATTCAATTAAGCATAACATAGCACAGACAAAATCTAAACCGAAAAAAAAAAGTTATAAGATTTAGGGAAATATACCTGAATCTCTTGGAGAACCTCGACACGCTTCTTAACAGCGGGGGAAAGACTATCAAGAAAATCAATTGGCTGGATAGCCAAGGCCTCAAAGTTTCTCTACACACAAATCCAACCAGAAAAAAGTTAACATCTTGATCAATAATAACTCAAAACAATCATCAAAACAAAAACCCTAAAAATATAAAAATTGACATTCAAAATCAAGGTTCAATTAAAGAATTGATCACAATAAAACATGAAACTTAAAAAAAAAAATTAAGGGAGATAACATAAGGTTAATAATTGAAGAAAAAACCCAAAAAATAAAAATTCATAATCAAATTAAGGGTTCAATTAAAACAAATTAGATCACAGCAATGCATGAAATTTCACAAAAACAAATTAGATCACAGCAATGCATAAAATTTCACAAAAACAAAATAATAGAAAAAAACATAAGTGTAATTAGTTGAAGTAAAATCAGCAAAACAAGTTAACTAATTGAGCAAGTAAAACCAATCAACAACAAAAAAAAATGAGGCAACCAAATTCAAATCGAAAGAAAAATAAGATTACTTGATAAATAATAAATCAAACCAATATCAAAACCAAAACCAAAACCCAAATCATAAAAAATAGATTTGATAATCAAATTAAGGGTTTGATTAAAACATTTTAGATGAGATTAACCCATGAAAATTTACAAAAAATAACGGTCTATAATTGAAGCAAAATGAAAAAATCAAAACTGAGTAATTGAGCAAATCAAAACAAAATCCAAAAAATTATAAATTGATAATCAAATTAAGAGTTTGATTAAAACATTTAAGTTAACATTAAACCATAAAAAATTTCAAAAAAATTAACGGTATACATAATTGAAGCAAAATGAAAAAAAATTTAAAATTGAGTAAACAAAAGAAGAGACATTCAAACCTTCATAGCCTCAAATTCTGCAGTACTTCCACCGCCATTAAGAGCTGCCAAGAAATAAATAAATCAAAATTCAATATATAAAAAATTACTCAACTTCAAAACATTAGAGAAAAAACAAATTGATAAAACATAGAGACATTATTAAGAGACAAGAACATTGATATACCAGAGGAAATAGCAGCCAAGTTGAAAGAAACATTGTTGTTGTTGTTGTAGTTGTTGGCAGCCATTGTTGAGGAAATGGAACACAAACAAGAAGCAGAGAAAGTGGGGAGAGTGGTTTTTTTTGAAAGAAGAGGCTATGTGATTAATCTCTTCGTGTCTCCCTCCTTTTAAACACAAAAAAAGGTACTTTTTTCCCTCTTTTTCCTTTTTTAATTTATTCATTAAATTAATATTTTATTAGGGTTTTCCTATTTTTAATTTCATAATATATATTTTTTTTTCAGTCAAAATATTAAATTTTTTACTTCTCATGTAAGTTTTTTAAATATATATATATATATATATATATATATATATATATATAATGTATATTTGGTATGAGGTTGGTGAGCACTTGCTTTTCTATTTTTATTTATTATTATTTTTTAATTTTATAAATTTATTTGGAAAATATTTTTTTAGTTAATTTTTTTTTTACTTCTCATGTAACTTTTTTTAAATATATAATGTATATTTGGTATGAGGTTGGTGAGCACTTGCTTTTATATTTTTATTTATTATATTTTTAATTTTATAAAAAATTATTTTAAATTTTTTTTTTATAATAAATTATTTTTGAAAAGTTGAAATGTTAATAATAAAATGGTTAAATATGTTTTTGGTCCCTATAGTTTTGCAGCATTTCGTTTTTAATCCCTGAAGATTTTTTTCGCACTTTTTAGTCCCTGAATTTTTTCCGTCAGTGTTTTTAGTCCATACATTTCATTCAACTCGTGCATATCATTTGAAATTTAATTTTTTTTGCGTTCATGTTTAGTACATTATATGGATCTTTCTTACAAAAGTTTAAAAATTTTAACAAGAAATAAATTAAATATGAATTTTTTAGTGTTTTGCACATAAAAATTCATAAATAATTCATCTTATATTAAAAAATTATAAATTTTGATCGAAGATATTCTTATAATATTATAAATATGAATACAAAGAATCATTAAAAAATGTAAAAGTATACAAGACTTTGATTAAAGGTATAGACTAAAAACACTGACAGAAAAAACTCCAGTATTAAAAAGTGCGAAAAAACTCTATAGGGACAAAAAATATATTTTACTCGTAGTAAAAAAAGTTGATAGTTTTTTTTTTGTGATGCCAGTTTGATTAGGTGTGTTTTTTGATGATCAAAATCGAGTTTTATAGTTTTGTGGGTACAAATGTTGTTATTTTCGGCATATGATAACGATTTGGATCATGAAATTGTTATGTTAAAAATTGTGCGGTATGTTGACTCGGACGTGTCTTTATATATGATTAAAATTGAGTTTTAGTTTTGTGTGTACAAACGTTGCTATTTTCGGTATATGATGATACTCCCTCTGGTTCTATATATAAGAATTTTTTTGTTTTTTAGGTTCATTGTAAAATGGATGTATCTGGACTAGATTATAGTCAAAATACATCTATATTACAATGAACCTAAAAAACAAAGCTTTTCTTATATATAGGACTAGATGGAGTAGTTTTTATTTATTTTCGGTATATGATACCTTGCATAAGTTACGAATGATAATTTCTACTCGAGTTGCAATTATGGTAACTTACGCACGGTTTTACTAATGACTCGTTATTTTTCCCACGCAATTAGTTTTATAACAGTGATAATTTTTGTGGAGACGAGATCTTCTCCTGTCAATTTTTCCTACAGTGCAATCATAGCCATCAATTTCAAGACTAAACAGTAACTCACTTTATAAAATAATTAAATAAAGGGTGGATCATAGCACTGCACCCCTCTAGTTTTCTTCCCACGGGAGAGGATCTCCTCTCATAATTTCTATTAATATTATATAGTGACTGTTGGGATCACAATACAACTGCGTGTATTTTTTTTGGTTTACAAATGTTGCCAATGATGAGGATTGAACCTAAGACTTCATGCATACTATTGGAACAAAATGTGTTTTAGTACACACCCTTGAGTTTTGATGATAACAAAGTATTAAATGGACAATTGATGTTACTAATGTTTAAATTAAGTGTGCAGGAGAATCCAAAGTTATATCAAGAGCACACTTGGTTTAAGCTCTGAAGGAACCTTATGGAAGTCTGAATCTTTACACTCTGAAAGAGTTCAGAAGCCAAAACGTGGTCAGAAGCTAAATATGTTCAGAAGCTCAAATAGGATCAGAATGTCTGCAAGAGTTCAGAAGCTTAGAGAAGTTCAGAAGCTCAGAGACGTTCAGATGCCTACAAGAGTTCAGAAGCTATCTGCTAGTCAAGAGTTATTCAGAAGAGCAAAGGAAGTCTCTTAGTCTTGTGTGACTCTGAGCAAGGAAGTCTCTTAGTCTTGTGTGACTCTGAGCAAGGAAGTTTCTTGTCTTGTGTGACTTGAGCAAGGAAGTCTCTTTGTCTTGTGTGACCTAGAGCAAAGAAGTCTCTTGCTTGTGTGCTTGAGCACCTGAATTATAATCTTAGTGATTATAGTGAAATCCCTTGGAAGTGCAAGGGGACTGGAGTACTCTCGTTTTGTGAGGGGAACCAATATAATTCTTGTGTCTCTTTCACTCTCTCACTCTCTCATTTACTCTTCCATCATTCTCTTAAATTCAAGTTGGTTGTGTTAATCATTCCGTTGTGCTTAAAGACTCTGATAGATACAAATATCTTGAAAAGTTTTTAAATATCTAAAACACAATTCAACCTCCCCTTCTTGTGTTTTCTCCACGCACCTTCACATACTACCCAAATTTCTCACCACTAAACCATCTAGTGGCTTACTGCGTGTATTATTTTTGTAACTTAATCTATTATTTTATAACTGCAATTGATTTTTATAAATGGAAATGATATTTATTGTGATAATTAGACAACAATAATTTTAAAGTTCAATAATTTTTTTTCTTATAGTAAAAGATTAGCTTAGTTTGTCCAGTGAACTGAATACTGTGGTGAAGGTAATGTCCTAAACTTTTAGAGACTAAAATGGTGGTTTAGCCGTTCAATCTTTTTTGAAAAAAATAGGAAGATAGGGAAAATCATTGAAATTGGAAAACATTAAATTATAAATTTTTTATGCAACAATTTCCAATATTAAATAATACAAAATTGGAAATCATTAATATATATATATATATTTAAATACTAATGTTTGCCAAATATTAATAATTAAAATTGGAAAATAGGAAAATCATTGAAATTGAAAAAAATTTAAATATAAATATTTTTTGCTGTAGTTTCCTATTTAAATAATAATTTAATAATTGGAAAAATTTATTATTTTAATGATATCAATTTTATTATTATTTAATATAGGATATTATTGCAATAATATTTATATTTTAATATTTACCAATTTCAATGGTTTTCCAATTTTAATTATTTCCAATTTTATTATAAGTTAAATAATAATAGTTAGAAATAATAAAAATGGGAAATCATTAAACTTGGAAAACTATAAATTATTCATATTTTTGCAAAAATTTCTTATTTAAATAATAATAAAAATGGAAATCATTAAAATATTAATTAAATGATAAAGTTTCCAATTATAAAATTATTATTTTTCAAATAGGAAACTGTAGCAAAACAATAGTTGGAAAATGTTAAAATTTGATATCCGATTTATATTTTATGTCATTAATTTTTTATGCTTTGCATAGTGTATGTTGAAAAATAAAAATATTTTGTTGAAAAAATGGTATATTAGTTCAATTTAGTACCTCATTTAAAAAAATTTATCACTGACATGTTAATATATATAGTACTAATATTTAATTGAATTAAAGATAATATTATATAATTTCAAAAATATAATATAATTTTAAAAGGAATAAAAAATTTAAGAAACTACTACAAAAAAAACGTGGCTATAAGCGGACAAAAGTTTTATTGGTAGTGCTAAAAAGTAAGTATTTAATTATTTAAAATACCTCAGACTCTTTAAATATTTCAAAATAGTCGAGGCAAAAGTAGAAGACGACATTCATCTTGTCCCCCGGGTAAAGGCGGTCCTGTTATGTACGGGCCGTGGAGTTTAGAGTGGTTTCATGAACATATTCATAGCGGTGCGGGTATTATTTTTTCACCAAAAAAGCAGGCAAGCAAGCAAGAGAATCAACCTAAAGTGGTTAGCAGGGAGTCAAAAAGGAAGAAAGTAGGTGGGGTACTGTGTCACACTGTGCAGACTTAGAAGAAAGTGGCGAGACTACCTGGCAAAGAACGAAGGGAGGTACTTAAGATTTTGAAAAAAGAGGTTAGAAAACGCAGTGGGAGAAGTCGACCTAACAAATCTGTGACCGGGGTTCAACAGAAGAGTTCAGGTTCCGATGATTCTTCGGTGGCATCAGTTAACAAGGATTGGGAAAATTGGGTGGTGATACACGGGGATGAGAAGGTGGCGGTGGAAGATGTGCGGGGTATTGGGGAGGCCATAAAAGTTAAGTTTAAGGGGGATTCGGCGAATATGTTTAGTGTGTTGTCTAGGGGGGGACGAGGGTTAAAGAAGGTGGATGTTTCGGTGGTAGGGGAGGGAGCAGGGGCGACAGGCGAGGGGATGTAGAGAGGGGGAGGGTGTAGAGAGGGGTGTTGGGGGTGCACTATGAAGATTCTGTCGTGGAATGTGAGAGGTTTGGGCGGGCTGGAGAAGAGGAGGGAAGTTAGGAAATTGATTAGTGAGAAGCGTCCGTTGGTTGTGTGTATACAAGAAACTAAGTTGGGGGCTTTTGATGATTTTTATGTGCTTCCCTGTGGGGGTCTTAAGTTCCGGGTTATTCTTTTCGCCCTTCGGTGGGGGCGTCTGGGGGTATCTTGGTGATGTGGGATACAAAAGAAGTGGAGGTGTGGTCTACGGTTAGTTACCCTCATGTACTAATTATACATGGTCGGTTCATTCGTGCTCAGGAAGAGTTCTTTTTGTTTAATGTGTATGCGCCATGTGAGAACCATGCAAAGGTAGAATTGTGGGAGAGGTTGACTGGAAGGTTATTACAGTTGGGTAGGCAAAAGGTGTGTATATGTGGGGACTTTAATGCGGTGCGGTTTGATGCAGAGAGGCGTTCTGTGAGCCCAGGCCTGCGATCGCAGGATCAAGCTTTTTTTAATCAGTTTATAGAAGATAATGATCTGATAGATTTACCACTATGTGGGCGTAATTTCACTTGGTACAGGGGAGATGGCCTATCCATGAGTCGTATTGACAGGTTCTTGCTTTCAAAGGACTGGTGCTTAGTTTGGCCTAATTGTGTGCAACAAGCTCAACTACGAGGATTGTCTGATCATTGCCCTTTGTCTTTATCGGTGGATGAGGAGAACTAGGGCCCCCGACCGTTACGGATGTTGAAGTGCTGGCAAGATATACCTGGGTACAAGCAGTTTGTTATTAGCAAATGGCAGTCCTTGCAGGTAGAGGGATGAGGTGGATTTGTGTTAAAAGAAAAGCTTAAAATGGTGAAGAAGGCGTTGAAGGAATGGCATGATACTCACACTAAAAATGTATCGGGCAGAATAGACTCGTTAAAAGTTCGATTGTCAGCGTTGGATAGTAAAGGGGAGGAGGAGGGGTTGACGTAGGACGAGATTGTAGAGCTGCATGATGTTTCATCTGATATTCACTCTTTGTCCCGTATTAATACAAGCATTAGTTGGCAACAGGCGCGTCTTTTGTGGTTGCATGAAGGGGATGCTAATTCTAAGTATTTCCATGCTTTATTGACGAGCCGTCGGCGAAGGAATGATCTGACTTCGATTATGGTCGATGGCCAGAGGGTGGAGGGAGTGCAGCCCATCCGACAAGCTGTGTACGCACATTTCTCTTCCCATTTTAAGGCAGGACGTGTGGATAGGCCGCAGGTGGATGAGCTTCAGTTTAGTTATTGTCCCCGTCGGAGGGAGGGACGTTGGTTAAGCCTTTTTCGGTTGAAGAAGTACAGACCGCTGTGTGGGATTGTGATAGTTATAAGAGTCCTGGACCGGATGGTGTGAATTTTGGTTTTCTGAAGGAGTTTTGGGCAGAGTTGAAAAGTGACATTATGCGGTTTCTTTCAGAGTTTCATCAGAATGGTAGACTGGCTAAAGGCATAAATTCTACTTTTATAACTCTTATTCCGAAGGTTGTTAACCCTCAAAAAATAAATGACTTTCGACCTATATCTCTGGTGGGCAGCATGTATAAAATTCTGGCCAAGGTTCTAGCTAATAGGCTCCGACAGGTGGTTGGCAGTGTTGTATCTGAGGTGCAGTCAGCGTTTGTGGCTGAGAGGCAAATTCTTGACGGGATCTTAGTGGCGAATGAGGTAGTGGATGATGCCCACAGACACCGAAAGGAACTTGTTTTATTTAAAGTTGATTTTGAAAAAGAATATGACTCAGTGGATTGGGGGTATTTAGATGATGTTATGCGTCAAATGGCATTTCCGGTCTTGTGGCGGAAGTGGATCAAGGAGTGTGTCAGCACGGCCAAAGCCTCTTTTCTTGTTAATGGGAGCCCCACGGATGAGTTCTCTCTAGAGAGGGGGTTGCGTCAGGGAGACCCTTTGTCTCCTTTTTTGTTTTTGTTGGCTGCTGAGGGTCTGAATGTTATGATGCGAAGCTTGGTTCAGACAAATCTCTTTACGGGTTACCGTATTGGCACAGGGTCTCCTATAGATATATCTCACTTACAGTTTGCTGATGATACTTTACTTCTGGGAGTTAAGAGCTGGGCTAATATCCGCGCCCTCCGGGGTATTCTTGGTTGGGGTAAATGTGGCTGAGTCTTGATTAGCAGAAGCGGCAACGGTCTTGGGTTGTTCAGTGGGCAGGGTGCCGTTTATGTATCTCGGTCTCCCTATAGGAGGTGATCCTCGCCGAGTGTCATTTTGGGAACCGGTGGTGAATAGAATCCGGTCTCGGCTAACAATGTGGAAGAGTCGTTTCTTGTCTTTCGGCGGTCGTCTGGTTCTACTTAAGTCTGTCCTGACTTCTTTGCCTGTCTATGCTCTTTCTTTCTTCAAAGCTCCGTCAGGTATAATCTCCTCCATTGAATCTTTATTAAATAAATTTTTTTGGGGTGGGAGTGAGGACCGGAGAAAAATTTCTTGGATTCGTTGGAGCGATGTTTGTCAGAGGGAGGAGGGTGGTGGTTTGGGGGTGAGGCAGCTGAGGGTGTTTAACACGGCTCTGCTAGGGAAGTGGTGTTGGCGGATGTTAGTTGATAAGTCTGGTTTGTGGTATCGGACATTGGTTGCTCGGTATGGGGAGGAGGCGGGGAAGGTGCTAGAGGGGGGAGTCGAGGGTCTTCATGGTGGAGGGAGATAGTAAAGATCCGGGATGGCGAGGGAGCTGAGGGGGGGATGGGGTGGTTTGCGCAAGGCATTGAGCGCAAGGTTGGGAGTGGAGAGGAGACTTTTTTTTGGTCAGATCTGTGGTTGGGTGGTGTTCCTTTGTGTGTGAGGCTTTGGCACCTGTTTGATTTGTCTCTTAACAGGATGAGTACAGTTGCGGAGATGAGTGCATTAGGGTGGGGCGGTGGGGGTGAGGCATGGTTGTGGCGGCGCCAATTGTGGGCTTGGGAGGAAGAGATGGTAGAGGAGTGTAGGGCTTTACTTGCTGACGTTGTATTGCAGGATAATGTTACTGATTATTGGGTGTGGCGACCGGACCCGAGCGGTGGCTATTCGGTGCGAGGTGCGTATGACTTGCTTACGTCTAGGGGAGATCAGGGTGTGGCGGCTACAACAGACTTAATTTGGCACAAACAGGTGCCTTTGAAGGTTTCCGTGGCGGCTTGGTGATTACTTCGCAACAGGTTACCTACTAAAGACAATCTGGTTAGGCGTCATATTATCCCTCAAGGTGCTCATCTGTGCGTGGCTGGATGTGGGGTACCGGAAACTGCTCAACACTTGTTCTTGTCCTGTCCTGCATTCGCACCCTTGTGGGGTTTAGTTAGAAGTTGGGTTGGCATCTCTGCAGTTGATCCGTCCCAACTACATGACCATTTTGTTCAGTTTATGCATTCCGCAGGAGGTTCTCTTGCCCGTGGTTCTTTTCTGCAGCTACTATGGCTGTGTACCATTTGGGTGCTATGGCATGAAAGAAATTCTAGAATTTTTAAGACAAAAGAGATGACAGTTCATCAAATGCTAGACAAAGTCAAGAATCATTCCCTATGGTGGATGAAAGCTTATAATGTAAATCTCGGTTTAAATTCTCATATGTGGTGGTCGGGCCCTTTTGTTTGTTTGGGCATTGGCTAGCCAAAGTTTTGCTGTTGTAATTATTTGGTGTTCTGCTTGGCACGCCTTGTGCTGCGCAGGACTATTGGTTTAATGAAATCCATTTTTGCTTGTTCAAAAAAAAAAATATTTCAAAATAATCACAATTGTTTCTCAATTTGGTCGATATGTTAACATTTATTAGTGCTAAGTAGTCAATCCATGGGATTATTAAAAATATCTTAAGTAGTCAATCCATGGGATAGAGATGGATCATGTCAGTACTTAAGTGATATGTTCGGGGAAATAGCACACATGGGCCACATATGAAGGAAGAAGCCGAGACAACTACTCCCCGCCCCTAGCTAGGAGGTATTTTCGTTGTTCTTGTTCGGTTTTGGGGTGTATATATACGCCTATAATCATTAGGTCAGAGATCATGTTCTACATAATCACATACTCTCAGACTGGAAGCTCAGAACATTTACTGACTATGTATCCCTTGAAACGACATATACAAGAACTATAGTAAAACAATTAATCGTAGGGCTGCGGCAAAACAATTCCCAGCCACACAATCAATAACTAGAAATAGCAATGACGGGAGCATCCGATATAGACAATGGTCATCTCAACGCCATTCAGGCAAGGTTGTCCCCAACTTTTTGGAGGCCCTGTGGGATTAGTAAAAATAGATTCTAATAAAATAAAAAACGCAAAAAAGCTTAAAAGAATTGTCATCGATTTAAATTACCAATAACATCAATAACAATATAAAAATAATAATTTTTGCCACTAATATAAAAAAAGGTTTGATAAACAAGTCAATCTCTATCACACGTCTCTCAATTTGATAAAACTATAGTATAACAATTAACTATAAACTGTCTAATTTTTTTATCTTCAAGACCTTCACAATAGAGCAATACCTTTTAAGACCTTTTGCAACTAATAAAATATAAATTAATATCTCATTTTAGAATAAAGAGAATCTCAAATACTTGAATTCCACAATCCCTCATTTTGAAACGCAAAATCCCTCGTTTTATATCCCCATTTAGTAATACTACTACCTCATAATTGTCTTTCAAAAATGTTATTTCAACACCAATTTGAAACAAAAATATGACAAACACTAATACTCGTGCCACTTTTTACTTTGTTAATACTTTTTGCACGCATCGGAAATCGTGCATAGAGAGTGGTAAAATATAGATGTTGCATTTTTGTCGATAAAATGATATTTATATAACATAGCTCACTTTTTTAGGCTCCCATTTTTATGAAGCCCTATGCCATTTCCCATGCGGCACATACCACAGATGTAAAATGTGCACTTTTTACAGATGTAAAACGTGCACTTTTTAGTAAGTTGGACACTTTTCACATCTGGCCCCAACAGATGCATGCATAGGAGTCGGTTATGCATTCAGGCTACGGTGGACAAATTGCTAGGCCAAAATCAAAACTTGCAGATGAGTTAATAGCATCGAACAAGAGCAAGAATATGAAGACGACGCCGAAGAAGAAGTGGAAGAAGATTGATCAAATACAAAGTGTTCAGAACGTGAAAGGTTCAAAGTTTAGTCTTGTGTATATTTTTTCAATGAATGTGCGGAGTAGTGGAATCAGTAGTCAATCCTTTGCAAAAAGGTCTTGTATTTATAGGCAAATAAAATAGAGACGTTTGAGGATGACTGTTGTAGAAGATAAGATTTCCAGCTTGATTGTACTATTTGATGTAGTGAAATTTGAAAGCTTTTTTCCATAAGTAAAACCATTCCACTACATTGTCCTCGAAGGAACGTGTTTCGCTAAACAGAGTAAATTAGTACAATTGTCTCCTATACTCATCCTTAAGAGATTAGGTTGATGTACTATGATTATCCTTCAATCATATATACATATCAAACGTCAAGGAATACATCTTCAAACAGCGCATCATCATTCTGATCAAATTTGGCACTTGAGTAGATTTTTCATACGTAGAGCTTTAGTGAGTCTGATGAGTTATACTGGCTTCTGAACGTCTTCTAGCCTCTGAAGGGTTACTTGCCTCTGATCACTTAGAGCTTCTGAAGCCTTCATAATATGTTTGTACTAGATGCTTCTGAGACCTTTCAGAGCTTATCTTATCTTAAGAATATAATTATCTTTTATATTTCCTGCACACTTTGAAAACAAATTTTAGTACTCCAATTGTGCATATAATACTTTGTTATCATCAAAACTTTATAAATCATTAAAGATCTTGTTAGAACCAATTTTTCTCAAACATAAACTTCAAAATACCTAACCTACCAACGTTCGATGGGAAGACGAATCCACTAAAACATCTAATAGTGGTAGGAACTCATATGGCAGTCACAAGGGCGATGAACCCCTTAAATGCAAAATGTTATCTGGAACCTTTAAAGACGCCACCTTGAGGTTGTATATGAATCTCCCGAACAATTCCATAACAGGATATACCGATTTTCAGATAAAACTCGTTCATCAGTTTGTGCGAAGCAAACACATGAAAGTATCTTCCACTAGCTTATTCAGTGTTTGCCAAGGGCACGCTGAATCCCTCTAGGAATACCTCACCTGATACAGTGAGGCCACAATCAAGATCTCCAACCCCAATCAAGAAATGTTGATAGCCGCTTTTCAAAATGGTTTAAAATTGGACATTTCAACGAGTCTCTGGCACAAAAGCCCGCAACCTCCATGCATCAGGCGACGAAGAGGGCAAAGTGCTACGTAAAGAGAGCGTAAATAGATAAAACCCTCCCAAGTGTTTTGGCTTGGTCCAGTAAAGCTAGTAGATTAGGAAACATGTTTGTAGACATACCATGCAATTCTTATACCACTTCATGAAAAGGCTCAATCGTGTTGGGGTTGGAAACAACGTCTACGAGATCTTCTCTGAGAAATCCTTTCAACATTTCGACCAAGGTAGAAACCCTAGGATTCATGTTGCAAAACTAGCGGTTATCAAAAGTGGGAGAAATGAAGTTTGAAACCAGAAAAAATTTAAGAGTAGTCGGAGATTGATACTAAGTGAACTTGAACAAAATATTTATAGGAGACACAATTCCTTACTTGAGAAAACAAAGGAAGGTTGGAAAATGAAAAGACATATGAAAGGGATTGATACGACCCCATTGGAAAACAGATGGGTATAGAGGATTAACATGATTACGTTCCTCAATCAATGGAACGTTTAACATGAATAGACAACTGTCATGAAGCGTAGTAAATGAAGCAGTAATATGCTATGGTGATGTCAGCGGAGAGAATTAGAGAAGATGAAAAGCAAAAGGGGCTTCCTAAGCCTGCTTTCATCAAAGCACTACACCTCATTCTAGGCTTAGTGCTTTGGGGTTGTGGACTCGGTAAGATCCAAACCTCTATTTGGGCTTGGCTCGCCCCATGAGGCGAGAGGCCCAAAATGCCAAGAGAACTAGTATTTTAGTGCTGAGCAGTTAGTCCATGGGATAGAGATGGATCAGGTCATAACTTAAGTGATAGCTCCAAGGAAATAAGGCACAAGGGCCGCATATGAAGTAAGAAGTGAAGCCAATTGCTCCCCGCCCGTAGGAGATATATTTGTCGTTCTTATTCGACTGAGAGCATATATATACGCCTATAATCATTAGGTTAGAGATCATGTTCTACATAATCACATACTCTCAGACTTAGCTCATAACATTTACTGACTAAGTATCCCTATAAACGACATATACAAGAAGACTATCAAATAGTTCTTAACATTTTCAAATAGTCCCTATCTTTACCCATTTTTTTATCAAGTATTTACTATATTTAAATGAATTGTTGACTACATGATACTTAAATAGTATGATGTCATTGTTCACGTCGCTTTTAACAATCCAAGTCATCATATTTAATGTTGTTAGAAAATGAATGTTAATAGAGATATCAGAGAGTAAACAAAATAAAGTGGATCATATATGAACAGTGAACCCACTAGTAACTTGTATAACAAGTCACCGAGTTAGCTAGTGATATGTTATGGGAGATCACCATAGTTACAATGTAGTAGCTCACCTTGTCGGGGCCGGCCCAATACATTTTGTGTGGCATAAAACAAACATTAAATTGAAGCCTTTTATATTATAAAAAAAATGATTTTACAAATTTTTTTGTGGTAGGGAAAGTATTTAATTAATGTTTTATCTATAATATAGATTTTATTTATATTATAGTATAGATTTTATTTATTTAAATAAACAACAGTATCTAACAACAGTGAATTCTAGGGTGAAGGCTCTATTAAGTCCCTCACCGTTGAGGCATACAAGATTCACTATGAGATCTAATCAATGGTCCAGAATTGTTAAAAATTATAACAGGAATATATGAACATTTTCACACACAATTTTGCCCTCATCTTCCTTCTTTGTGATTGTGTTGTAGGAGTCATGTTACTACAACCTTCAACCATTAGTTTTCTATTTATCACCCTCTTAAGGAAAAATTATAGTCTCATTGTGAAAGAGGCATTGATTCAACATTCCCCTCTTGCAATTTAAACAAAACATATTCAAGAATCAAGACATTTACTTCATGTAGACTAGTGTGAAATGAAACTTTCGGCCTTTTATTACTAGCAATGTTGAAGCTTTGTTGGAATTAAATGTCGTTTTCTACTCAAAGTCATTCTCTTTCACCATGGAGAAGCATACCTACATAGGTCTTTTGTTACTTCAACGGTTTCTTCCCTGAAGCAAAGCAGTAATCAGAAACAACAAAGAGCATAAATTTATTTTTATTACAACATTGTTGGAAGGAAGTTATAAGAAATTATAAAGAAAAAATGGAGAAATGAAAAGGGTTTTTTTATGAATTCAATTTCAAGTAAACCAAGTTGGATCTGCAATGGAAGAGAGAGAATTGGATGAAGAAGTAATAACAAAATATTTATTTTTTATTTTTTTGACAGAAGGAGTGGCAGAATTATTATGTGCAAGAAGTGTATATTTTCCTATTTTAATTTATAATTAATAAGGACCATTAATTAGAACTGATGGTGAATCTTATATGCCTCATCAGTGAGGGACTTAATAGAGCCCTCACCCTAGAATCCACCATCTAACAACTAATAGAACTTTTTAGTAGAAAAAATACTATTTTTTTTAAGAAGCTAAATTAGCCCACTCAAATTACCTTCAGAGAGAATCGAACCTGGGATCTTTAGGAGGAACACACTCCCATATCTCAAACCAATAACACTAGACCAACCCAAGTGGGTTAAAAAAAACTGGGCTATATTGCATTTTTTGCCCCTTAAATTTCAGAAAGTTGCGATTTTGGCCCCCTATGTTTTAAAATAGCACTTTTAGCCCCCTAAGTTTCAAAAAGTTGCATTTTTGACCCTCTATGTTTCAAAATAGCACTTTTGGCCTCCTATATTTACCCCCTAATGCAAAAGGTCAATTTTGACCAAGTCAAAGCTGATGTGCCAAGTCACTTAAGTGACTCAGCTGCCACGTCAGCTTTTTTTCCATCTAATAATTAAAAAAAGAAAAAGAGGGGAGTCACATGAGATTATGATGATTTATATTATAATGATTTATGTCTTTTTTTGTATTCTAATTCTGAAATGCATGATTATAAAATATACATATATTGATGAATTGAAAACAAGTTGTAATTATAGCTTGAAAAAGAATTATCATATCAACAGTAGCATCAAAATTTGAATAGCATAAAAATTTAACTTTTGTTTTAAGCAATTTAATTTTTGTTTTAATCATTAGCATATATGCTATTCTTTTTTTATTTCATTCCCAACAAAATTACCAAACAATAAGAGCAAATAATAAATCTGTTAAACATAAATTGCAGAGGCAAAATAACATAATCCAAATAACATAACAAGTCAAAGTGATTACATATAAGATGTCATTACATAATCAAAATAACATAATCAAAATCACATAACAAAAAGAACGAAGGCTTTGCAATTTCCATTGTTTCCTATTTTTAGACTTGGGATTAGGTTAATTTTATTTTTTATGTACAGTTGAGAAATCCTTTTGAATAAATGTCACGAAGTATTATGTTAATTCTTTAGGATTTGGGATTATATGTGTGTCTTAGTGAAAGAATAAATTCAAAGCACGTGATTTTTTCCTTTTATTTTATTTCATTTAAAATTATAAGATGACAAAAAAATGCTGATGTGGCAGCTGAGTCACTTAAGTGCTTTGTCACATCAGCTTTGACTTTGTCAAAATTGACCTTTTGCAAAAGTGGGTAAATATAAGGGGCCAAAAGTGTTATTTTAAAATATAGGGGGCCAAAATCGCAACTTTCTAAAACTTAGGAGGCCAAAAGTTCAATTTAGCCAAAAACTAATAGAGCTTTTTGTAAGGAAAAAAAAAATAACTAATAAAAGAGCCTAGTAAAAAAAAAGTAGAGCATTATTTTTTTGTGAATAAAAACTCCAAGATAACGTCCGTAATGCCACAAAATTTAGAAATATAAATATTTATTTAGTATTTAGGGGTGCATTAGATTGAGATTTCAAGAGATTATTTTGATAAAAAAAAGTCTTGAAGATTTTATATGACTTCGTCAGATTATATTGATTTTATGAGATTTTAACAGATTTTTTTCAAAAGATTTTTTCAATCAAGATTTTTAACACATGATTTGAATGAATTTTGAGAGATTTTTTTAAAAAGACTTTCTCCAATCAAGATTTCATAATACTTTATATATTAGGAAAATTTTAAAAGACTCAATATATATTAGGAAAATTTCAAAAGACCCAATAAATTTTAATAAAAGAAATTATAAGAGTAATAAATAAAAAATATTATATTTTTTTTTGGGAATTCAAAAACAAAAAAAAATATGATGAAAAGTTATGTTTTTTTATTTTTTGCTTAGATGTTGGAAATAAAAGCAGATGGAACAAGTGAATCACGATTACCGATTGTATATATAAAAAAAATGTAATTTTTGATTGTTAAACCAACTGCATAAGTCACTTCAACGGTCGGAATAACACAAAAAATAGCAAAAGTGTTGAATCCAATATGAAAAAAAGTTGCAGAATTTGTTCAAAATGAAAACTTGCAAAAACCATACTCCCTCCATTCCAAATTATATGTCACTTTGACATTTTTACACATATTAAGAAATGTAATCATTGTTGTATGGAAAAGAGAAATTATGAGTTGATTTACAAAATTGTCCTTCATTTATGGTATTGAAAAAATAAATTGAAGAATTAAAAGAAGATAGAGTAATAAATAGTTAAGGGTATAATGAGAAAAGTTGCATTAAATGCTTCATTGGTAATTTAAAGTGACATATAATTTGGAACAATTTTTTTCTTCAAAGTGACATATAATTTGGAACGGATGGAGTATTTGATAAGCAAGTGAAGAAAGAAAAGAAGAAGAAAAATTCTGGTATAGTGATAATGAGCTCTGAAAGCAAAAAAGTCTTGGAGAATTTGAAAAAGTCTCAAGGTTTTTCGTGAGATTGTTGGAAGAGTCTCTCAAGTGTATTTTTAACTAAAAAATCTCACAAAATCCACTGCATGAAAGAATCCACCAAAATCTCTTGATTTTTGAATACCAAGTGACATTTTATAAGTCCCGAGAAATCTCGATCGAATTACAACGGATTTCATTGCCCTGAAAAAAAATTCTTAGTTGTTTTAATTGAATACCACAATATTTGATTTGATTTTATAAAAGTCTTGATTGAATACCAATGAAATTTTCTAACATAAAAAATTCTTTTTAAAATCTATTGAAATATCAATCTAATACATTCCCCTTAATTTATTCCGGTGGAAATATATGTCGAACAAACTAACAATAGGGGTATGAGTAGGGAATAGTGGACATATTTAATTAAATAAGACCATATAGTATTTTAATAATTAAAATAAAAAATATAAAGATTAAAGAAATAATAGATTACTACGAGAAATAAAATATAATTAGTAACAAGATACGTTACAAATTTAAAAGTAAAACAAATCAGAATTCTTTTTTTGTAATATCTTAAACTAATTGAGTAGATTAAGAATTAAAATATATACAAGGTGGTCCATTATTTTATATAAATAGAGAGCTAAGAATTGGAGAGAAAAGTAGCATTCTAAAACCTAAGGAGCGAATAGTGAAAAAGAAACAATAAACTAAGGTAAGGGTTTAACCTTTCGTTTAAGTTTCTGAATTTTGTAATAGTGTGGGTTTGGTCCTCCTTTTCGTTTTCCTTCTTATTGATGCGTGTTGTTGTTTGTGTTTCTTGAGTTTGAATTCTTTGGCCAAGGGCAAGGAGGGCCCTAGCCTAGGGCCTCCAAAAAATTGGGGCCTCATTTTTTATTTATTTAGGGGGTTTAAGTAGTAACAAAAATGTTCAATAATAAAAACAAAAAAAGGTTAGAAGGGAGACTTTTTTAAGTAGCTAAAAGGTATTTTGATGATATTGGTTACAATTTGATATTTTTTTGTTAGTCTTAGTCACAAGGATGAATGACTACTTTATTGAAAATATTTATAATTTAAACATATTATGTTCTTTTAAAAAAAAATATTTTTATTAGGGGCCCATTTTTATTATTTGCTCAGGACCTCTAAATACTCGGGGACGGCCCTGGTTATATGTTGATCCTTCTTAATTTTATACAATTTAGAAAAAAACATGGTTTGGGAATTTAATTAAAAGGATCCGAACCTGTAAGTTGTTTCAAGTGACTAAATTTGATAACTTAGCAATTTCTTTTAATAAAATACGGGATTCATCATTCATGTGATCTATATATATGTATTCTATTTGTTTAGAGTAGTATATATAACTTGTGAAAATTGTGTAGAGTAGTATGTTTAACTTTTATTGGCCATTATGTGTAGAATACAATTGTGATAATCACTAATTTGCAAATTGTGTACTCTATTTGTTTGGGTGTCTCCTATGAGAGTAAACTGCATACGTTTATGAACTAGTGGCAAAACTTTCGGTGTAATTTTTTCCCTTAGAATAAAATAGAGGGTTACCTAATAATTGTTGCTGTTGTGTTTTATTTTTGGTTGTGCCCTTTTTATTTGTAATCTCGCTGTCTTCGTCGTTAATAATTAGTGTTGTTCTTTAAGTTGTTGTTCGTTGTTGCTAATAATGCCGATTCAGTTGTTATTAATGATGTCGAGTTTAACGATGCCAAGTGTATGTGTCTAATGATGCCGAGTCTAACGATGTTGAGTCTAATGATGTCGTGATAAAAATGATGCCGTGATAAAAATGATGCCGAGTAAAACAGATGCCGAGACTATTGGTACCTATCGGGTCTAGGTTGCATCTCATACATTTCATTGAGTTGACTTTATTTATTTTATTTAGTTCTATCTATTTAATTTATTGGGTTATTGCATTTTAATACTTGTGTTTATGTGTGTTTGACCGCCCAAAGACGATATTATATCCGGATTATTTCTTGTGTTCTTTTTAGTTGTGATTGTGTTACTCACCTTTACACTGTTTCCCTCTGGCTTGGCCCTACGGTTCACAGCCGTAGATTTTTAAGTAGGCGGTGAGTCATAGCTGATGTGTTCAGATAGTTGTTGCTTTGATATTTATTTGGAGTCGCTCTGTTAGGATGTCATTGGGGAGAACCTTTTATTTAATTATGCTAATAATTCTTTGTAGCAATTAGACTATGTTATTTTAATTCGGTAATTTTAATTCAAACTCTGAAACTTTTAATTTATTTTAAATTTATTTCCGCGGCTTAATCCTTACTTAATTAAGTGTTCGATTCAAAAGTAGGCGTGATGAAATGAATTAAATTAAATTTTTTTACAAATAAAATCAATTGGAATTTGGGGTGTTACAACGTCATCTAAAATAGGATAAAAATGAAAAATATGCTGATAACTGGACATAAATTTCGATCTTCAGCCCTTGCCACATTTATCCACATTGAATGCCAACTGTGCTACACATAATCAATGTTTACATTCGACTTCAGGCCTATATATTATAAAGGGTTAAATATGTTTTTGGTCCCTATAGTTTCGCAGAATTTCATTTTTAGTTCTGAAGATTTTTTTCACACTTTTTAGTCCCTGAAGTTTTCTCAGTGAGTGTTTTTAGTCCCTACTTTTAATCAAACTTTTGTATACTTTCACATTTTTGAACGATTTTTTGTATTCATGTTTATAATATTATGAGAACATCTCCGATAAAAATTTAGAATTTTTTAGCATAAGATGAATTTTTTATGAATTTTTATGTGCAAAAAACTAAAAAATTCATATTTAATTCATCTATTGTTAAAAAAAATTAAACTTTTGTATGAGAGATTCATATAATGTACTAAACATGACCGCATAAAAAAATTTAAAATTTCGAATGATATGCACGAGTTAAATGAAAAATATGGACTAAAAACACTTAGTGAGAAAACCTCAGGGACTAAAAAGTATGAAAAAAATCTCCAGGGACTAAAAATGAAATTCTGCGAAACTATAGGGACCCAAAACATATTTAACGCTATTATAAACTCAGGTTTATCTATTGACCTAATGGGTTTAAAAAAACTTGATTTTTTGAGAGGCCTAAAACAAGGGCTTAAGTTGTCTTATGTTTGGGCCGGTCTTGCATATTGTGTATATATACAGTGATTGTAATATCTCAATTCATTTCATTAATGAAACTATGAGTTTTTCAATCATATTCCTACTTTCATAATATTGTATCAATGTTTTTCCTTAATGCGGGAAAATTAATTACAATCCTTAACTGTTTCCGTTGCTCTCTAGCCATTTTCATCTTCTTCGTTGAGATTCTGTAAAATCACCATTGATTCTTTGTGTTTTCCTCTCATTTTCTTCGCAATTCTTTGTTATCATTATGCCTCCTCGTCAAATCCATGCACCAGTTCAAGCTCAATTGAACAATTCTGATTCCATTTTCTAAGTTCTTTCAAGTGAAGGATAAATTCTCTCACTTTTACACCTCAACTAAATGGTTCCAATAAACTTGGATGGTTTCTTTCAATGTGACGTACTTTAAGAGCGAATAACAAACTCACTTTTATCGATGAATCCACGCCAATTCCTAATGCCTTTGATCTTACTCGCAACACATGGTAACAATGTAATCACCTTATTCATTCATGGATCTTACTCGCAACGCCATTGATGTAATCACAACCTTACTTAAAAGACTATGTGTATACTTACTCATCCATGAAATCTTCAGGTACTTCTTATCAGTTATCTTAATTTTTGTCTTATCATAACTTGTTTATTCCTCGTTGTCATTTTTCTTGGTCCCTTACCACACACTGAACCTTAGGAGTTTATTGAGTAAGGATTCTCTCCATTTTCTATGATTTATATTTCTTCCATTACCAAAGTTTTTTAATATTTTAAAGGGTATAAAAGAGATTTTGACTCATTAATGTTACACTTTTGTATTTATATTTCCAAAACTATATCGTAATAATGGAGGAAATGGAATAAATGCAAAATAGAGAGGATCCCAACTCGAACCCGAGACCTATGCTGAGACAATCAAATATGAATGTTGACAATAAGTTATGCAAGTTGAACTAGCTGCACTTGAGAAGACCGTTTATCTCCCTCATCATGTGAAACCTTTTTTTTTTTCACTTTTTTTTTTTGCTTTTGATTTTTTTTTTCAAACACTAAAAAAGAATAAAATTTAAAAGATAAATGATGACTCCACGTCATTACTATAGTTTTACTTATTTCAAGACCTAATTACAAGGTTTTTAGTATGTTTTTATTATATTTTTGCACAATAATAAGTGGAAGTTATGTCAAGTACAAGGCTGCTGAAAACACAAGAAAAGATTTAAAAAAAAGAATTAGTTTGGTAACAAATCGGTGTGTTAGATATGATTGGAATTAAAACAAATTTTGTTTAAAAAAACTAATTCCTATCAAGATCCAAGAAAAACTGAAGTAAATCAACAGGAGCTGCATCTCTATATAAAGAGACTCAAGCAAGAGTTTCAGGACACAGAATTTGACGGCGAAAAAAGGCAACTTTTGAGATCAAGTCCTAGAGCTAGTTTTCCTTCTTGTAATGAATTCTTTCACTCTTTTTATTGTTTATGCTTTGATTATGAGTAACTAAACTCTTTGATTGAATCCTAGGGGATTCTAATTATTATTGTCTTGAACTATGTATTTCTTATGATTTGTTAATCGAATTACGAAGTTAGTATTCATTCAATTGTCTCTTAATCTTAATGCGTTATACAAAGTCGCGAATTGTATGATGATTATAATTGCTTGTTTACTAAGACATTAGAAACAAATTGATTGACCTAGGGATAATTGTTCAATTAACTTGTACTTTAGACATATTGGTTTGTTAATTGAGAATTCAAGGATTAAAGGGCAAAAACCTAAATTGATTATAGGTCATCCTAAGACATTAGGGATTGATAATCAATTTAGAGGTTATGTACCAAGACATTGGACATAGTTATTTAATTTAATCGAATCATGAAACTAAGTTCGTAGTTTGTTAACAAGCAAGGAATACCAAGACAATAGTAATTAGATGAACCGAAAAGGTCCAATCGCTTTCGCATCTTGAAAGAAAACCTTCTTTTCTTGCCGTTTATTTTCTTAAGTTTGAAACTAAAAAAAATCCCCCCAATTTATTTTATTGCAAGTTTACTTTCGTATGATACCAATTACTAGAATTTGATTCGGAACAATCCCTGTGGATACGATAATTTACATACTTACTTTGATACTTCATCAATAAATATCACCTGATTTGGAGAGCCGAAACTCGTATACCAATTGATAAGTGATTGCTTATGATCGTCTTGAAAATAGGTAAAAGAACTTGACCCTAACTGCGACCTACCAGCAAAACCAAAGTTATCAAGTATAAGTTGAACTCAGGCCCGTCTTTGGCCAAGGGCAGGCAGGGCCCTAGCCTAGGGCCTACAAAAAATAGGGGTCTCAATTTTTTTATTTAGGTAGTTATATTAATTAGGGGGTTTAAGTAGTAATAAGAAGACCCAATAATAATATAAGTCTAGCAAAGAAAAAATATAGCAACAACGAAAAAAAGGTTAGAAGGGAGATTTTTTTTAAGTAGCTAAAATGCATTTTGATGATATTGGTTACAATATGACTTTTTTTGCTAGTCACAAGGATGAATGATTACTTTATTAAAAATATTTACAATTTAAATATATTGTTCTTTTTTTAAAAAATTATATTTTTATTAGGAACCAATTTTTATTATTTGCCCAAGACCTCTAAATACTCGGGAACGGCCCTGGTTGAACTTGACCCTAACCGCGATCTGCCGGTAAAACCAAAGTTATCAAACAAAGTACGACCGTAACTGTGACCTGCCAGTAGAACCAACACTATAAAGTTCTTATCTCAAGAACAAATAAAATGTTCTCACAATAGTAAACTCTCAAATTTGAGTTGTTATTTGAAAAGTACATGAGAATGAGATCCCTATTTATAGTCAAACCCTTGCATAGTATAATTATAATTTATTTCCCACTCCATGCATTTACCAAATGCATTAGAAAATAAACACTAAGCATGATTATAAATTCCCACTAACCACTATAATGACTTAATTTACCACCAGGAAACATCTAGAGAGAGTAGAAGTAAACTATAAGTCATCTAAAACTTCATCCAATAACAAAAACGAAAATTGCAACAAAAATAAGGAAAATTGGACTTAAGTGTTTTCTATTTAGTCCAATATTATTAGACGACAAATCAGCTCATAGATGATTCCTATCATGTGAATTGGGCGTCATCCAATTTATGTCTTCAAGTTGAATAATTCTCTTAACCGATAGGAATAAGAATCGTAAGATGTCAAAATATTTTATTAGTGCATTGTTTTTATAAGTTTCTTTCCACATGCTTAGGGAACTCGTGATCTCTTCACATACCCAACATAGAGAGGATCAACAATTTTTGTCTTTTCGTTACATTTTTAAAAATGTCCATTATATGTAATAAAACTCCAATGAATAGGGAGATGGACGAAAATCAGTAATCTTAGGCTGTAAATAGGACCTTACTCCTTTGTAAAAATCAAGTTCCACTTGTATAAACAAATTCCATGTATCGGAAGTTTTTAGTTTATTTTCCTTGTTTTCTTAGTTTAGCTTACTGTTTTTACTTAGTTTATGCAGCTACTCACCATGGCTAGGTATGAATAGCTCACTTCCTTCTTGAGGTTATGGTGAGTAGTCCATATCATGCTTTCTTGATCATTTCTCGTTGTACTTTTGTTTATTGAGATTACTAACAAGTTTCTTTCATAGTTCTAGTATTTTATCATGTTTCATTTGTAGGACAAAAACACGAATGGCCGACCGGGCATAATTTGAGCATAGTCCGCTTTGGGGTATGCGAGAGTTTCTATCATGCCTATGCGGATGACTCCCTCAATTGCTCCAAGAGGTGATATTTGCCATATAGTTTACTCCATTATCACCAAACTTGTTTTAAAAATGTTTTCCCATAACAAGAGAAATTAGATTGGGTTAGAATTTGTACTCCATCTGTTTCTTTTTAAGTGTCGCTTTTGACCACTCTACACATGCCAATGTACACTTTTGATCACTAATATCTTTAATTATCTATTATAAATATTATAAAAGTTTATATTTTGAAAATATTCGTCAAGACAAATTAAACGATATCTTATATGCTAACATTTGCTTTTATATATTAATAAAAAATTATGGTCAAAGTAGATTATGTAAATAGTGTACAGTGATAAAAAACGACACTTAAAAAGAAACGAGAAAGTATGTTTGTGGTGAAATCTATAATCCTAAGATGAGAAAGAAAGAAGAAGATTCATTTCCAAATGTGTTTTAGTTTTTCTTTTGGGTGCAATTTTAGTTTGTGTTTTAATAAATTTATTAATGTTTTCTAACCAATTACAATCACACATGTGTTAATAGATCCATGTTAGTACATTTTAGTCAAAGATGAGGTAAACCTACGAATAAAGATGAGGTAAATTAGGGGTGATGAATCGATACCATGGCCAATCCAAATAAAAATTATAAATCTAACAAAAAAAATCCGAAAACCGCAAAAAAATTAAATATTTTTAGATGTCTTTTTGTGAAAACCATTGGATTGGATCAGATTTCGGATTAATTTTTTAAAACCGATTCAAACCGAACCAAACCATATACATATATTTTAATACTTATTATCTTTTTATTAGTATGAATATATATTGCACTAACCTATTATTTTGTTCATTTTAAATTTTGTTAATACTGTTTGTCAAATTAATTTAATCTATTTTTTACTTTTTGATATGTTTCAAATATAATCGATAATTGTCACTGAAAAATGTTAATTTTCAAATATATTATATGTTATATTTTACTTCAAACTTAATATTTACTTCATTCAAAAAAGTCATTCAGATGCAAACTTCTTGACTCATGTTTCTACCCCAGAAGGAGTTCATCATATTGTTAAGAACGACACAATGGGAACCTTTTTCTTCGTGAATAGTACCTTTTCTTCTTCTTTCTTCTCCTTTAGCTTTCCTACCAAAAAAAATAAATTAATATTTAATAAATAAATTTACAATTTATAGTTTGGATATCCAAAAATGGATCCAAATTAAACCGCATAAAATTAGATTGGATTGGATCGGATTTCTTGTTTGTCATCCAAAACCGAACTGAACCGTGAATACATTTATTTTTAGATCAGATGAGTTTTTGTCTTAAAATCGATCCAAACCGAATTGCGAGCAAGCTAATTAAGATAAACTTAAAAGGCTAAATTGTAGATTTAATTTTTTTTTTCTTGACTGAAGCAAATTTAAAATTAAATGGTCAAAATTACATAGTTGATACACTAAAAAGACCAAAATTACATTTAAAACTTGAGAATTTCTTTTGCCGATCTATCTATTTTTTCACACATTGTACGAATTTATCCAAATACCCTTGTCCGTTACTTAGTTAGCGTATACTCCAAAAACATCCTACCATTTTTTTTATAACATACGCTATTCTAGTAGCAATACATTTACAAAAAAATTCATTTTTATAACTTCCGTTATTAAATAGAGAAATGGTAAAAATGAAAACGGATAGGGTGTGCTTGAACCTGGTAGAGAGGCAAAAGAATACTCCCTCTGATCACTATTATAAGAAAAATTGACTTTTTTGTTACGTTGAAAAAGTGACATAATATAGACCACATATATCATTTTTCCAATGTACCAAAAAAGCCAAATTTGCTGTCCCGTAAGTCCTAGCTCAACGGCAAAAATGTCGAAATTGTTAGATTGGATGTCGTAACCCGGGTTCGAACCCGGGATCTCACAATTATTTGTGAGTTTAATTTCAGTAGATTATCAGTTCTTCTAAGACCGAAAAAAAATAAAATAAAATTTGTTTATAATAATAGTGACCGGATGGAGTAATTCTTAAAACTTAATCATTTTTTATTTTTTTTTAGATATTGCTAGTACATTTCTTTTCAAAAACAAATTTCAGTTCCACTAAACCCGTCATCTCTCTCATCCGATAAACCCTTCTCTCGTCTCTCTCCTGCGTTTCTCAACCGCCGTCACGTCCATTCCGGCAACGTCCAGCCTAGCCACGCCGTCAAATTCAGGTTTGTTCCACGTTCTTCATTCTTCACGTTTCCCATTCTATTTGTTCCCATGACTGAAACTAGTTTCTTCGTTCTTCACATTGATTTGTTTTTAGATTATAGGAAACTAGTTCATTCCTTAAAATTGATTTGTCCTATTGCTAGTACAGAGAAAGATTTCTTTCGTTTTCTCATTGGATTTGAAGGAGAGATTTTGTTAGAAGAGACGAAAGGTTGAATTTGGGGGGAAAATGGTGGTTAGGATTCGGCTATCACGTTTAGGGTGCAAAAACAAACCATTCTATCGCGTCATGGCTGCCGATAGCAGATCTCCAAGAGACGGTAAACATCTCGAAGTTCTCGGTTACTACAATCCCTTACCTGGTCAAGATGGTGGCAAAAGAATGGGTATCAACTTTGATAGAGTCAAGTAAGTAATTAACACTCTCACTAACTAGCTCTAACACCGACACTTATGATTGAAGGTGTGTTTGGTGTCTGACACTTGACAGTGTCCGACACAACACTGACACATATGATTACAATTCAATATGTTTGGTGTCTAACACTCTCACTAACTAGCTCGCTTTGTAGCACCGACACTTCTGATTGAAGGTGTGTCTTGACAGTGTCAGACACACACACATGTGTGGTTACATTCAATTAAGTGTATGTATGGTGCGGTGAGAAAAATTGATTTTGAGTAAATTGATTTTGTAAGATTGATTCCGACTAAAATTGAGTTGAAGCTAAAGTGATTTATGTTTGGATATTTTCATGTAAAAGTGAGTTGAACAATAATTTTGAGTGTAAAAATCAATTCTAGAATTAGAAGGTTCAATTTTAGCTTCAAGTAGAATCAATTCTGGAGTCAAAAGCAATTCTACTCTAGAGAAACCAAACATATCAAAATTAATTCTACACCCGTAGAATCAATTTTGGCTCCTATAGAATCAATGTTGATGTGTCGGTGCTCCATAGCTAACTAACTTTTTTTTTTATGCCAATTGCTTCATAGTATCTGATAGACTAATAGTGTTGTTTTTCTAATTTTTGTTTTAGGTATTGGCTTTCTGTTGGAGCTCAACCATCAAATCCTGTTGAGCGTCTTCTGTTTCGAGCAGGGCTACTTCCTCCACCACCGACTGTGGCTATGGCACGCAAAGGTGGACCACGCGACACACGTCCTGTCGATGCTTTAACCGGACGTGTACTTGGTGAACAGAAGCCTCCTACTTCCAACAAGAATGATACTACAGTAACTGAAAACCCTTGAAATCTTATGTGTTTCATTGCTGTCTTTAAGAGAAGAATAAGCTGTTATATATTGACTTGGATTTGAAACAATTGGTTTCAACTGATAGGATATATTTTGTACTGCACTTTATGGTTTGTTTCTTTGTTTTCTAATGATGCAGCATTTTGAAATATTATCTGCTTATCTTGTTTCTGCTGTGAATGCATTTATTGGAACTGTGTTGTTGTTTAACTAAGGTGATTTTCATGCTAACTTGGGGTACTTGTTGTTTTTGTTACCTGAGTTGCAATTAATATACAAATAGTAGTGCATGTTCCTTGTATTTTATCTGTTGAGAATTGCTCCAGATCAACCTTAAGAATAAGCATATTTCTAGTGTTGTGTGGATTTTTCTGTTAATGCATGTTGGTTGATAGAACGCTCGAGTCTTATACTTGTGATGACCCAATGATTGGGCCAAAATCATACACACAATTTCTAGAAGGTTATAGAAGCTGTTAGAATAAAGGTTCTGTGATTTCCATCATTGGTTGTCTGTTTAAAAAATTTGTTGGGTAATGGGTAGAGTAGAGCTATTTATTGGAATTTTGATCTAATCTAGTATGAATTAATTATTATTGTAAATTCTTGTTGGCATAATCTTGGTTTGAATTAGTGTAATATAGTTGTTTAGATCCATAAGAAATAGGAAGAAATTGCATTCAAGCATGTCTTATGTGATAGAACAGAGAACAAACGAATGCAAGAAATGATGTATATTTTATTGAGATGGGAAATGTGGTTAAAGCAATACCCAGAGGCCAGAGCAATCTTGCTCCTCGGAGAAGAATGGAATTCTCTCTGCCTAGTGCCTACCGCTTATGGCCTAAACCGATTACACCATGAATGATTGTTTCCTTCCTACCTCCCCACTAATATATCCTCTTCAGCCCCTTTTATCTCTTGGCCCTATCCAGAATCTTATCACTATGCTAAAGCTGACTTAGTATCAGATGAAATTATTTTGATTTTTGAACTTAAATGTACCACAGTTTGCACACGCCGGTGTGTTATGTTCAGTTGTAAATCATGAGGGATGAGTTGAAAACTGGAAAAATGGTCTCTTGTTGTAGTTATAGCCTCAGCTGGAGGGTTCATCTCTAGATAAGGATTATGATAGAATTTTTTGGTATGATACAAAATGAATTGTACTGCAGGCTGCTGTGTAACAAATGAGGTTTCTATGAAAAAACAAATTGGCAATATGTAGGGGCTTTGAAGTTTTCTGCTAGAGCCTCAATAGATGATTCTTTTTCTGATTAATCAGTTCAATCAAGAGTGAGGACATCTGATTTAGCATCAGACCTTATCTATTCTATCAGCTGTTCCATTTTGGATTATTTTAGTTTCACTATACTTTTGATTCTATTAATCGGCGACGTCTTAGTTGCGGCACAGTGAGAGGGCCTTACAAGTGTAGCATTGATTATTTATCATTGGATATACAAATTAAATATCATATGATTGTGAATTTTTAAGGGCAACTGGGATAAAGTGCTTTCAGAGGTTTGAAAGCATGTCCCTTGATTTGAAACTAATGTGGATAACACAGATGGAAACCCTAACTATTCCTCCACTGGCGCTTCTCTCATTCAATGTGGAGGTTCACTTTGAGGCATAATTGAAGGGATATGTAGTAGTGCTGACATAAGGTGTATTTGTCTTGATAATTGAATAACTGTTGTGTTGGAGTTTCTCTTTGTCAAATCCAAATGTTGAGGTGATTGATTGCTTTGTTACTCGAGGATTACTATTTTGCATTTTGATCAAACCATATTTGGTGTTTGATAAGCTTTCAAATCAAGTTGGCCTTGCAATATTTTGCTCAATACTAAACTTGTGATAGTTGCATACATGGTGCTAGGATTCCATATCTTTTTGTTAATTTATGATCCCATGGAACTTAGACATGATTGATTCATATTTTTCCTTTCGTCTTGAATTATAATGCAAAATATGCGAAGATAAAGTGAACGCCAATAGCTGCACGACAACTCGGTGATTTAGTAGATGTTGTATGAACGTTTGGACTGACTATTTTCCTTATGCATAAATTGTCTAATAATTCAGAATCAGGTTGTTGGTTATTTTTTTGTACTGATATTGCCCTTTGTCAAGAGGTCACTACTCTCTTAAAAGTTTTCCAACCAGAGAACTTCCACATCACTTCTTTAGAGAAGGAGATTGTCGTGCAAACCTTCGTGCTAACAAGGACAGTTCCTTTAGTTTTGATGGGGTTGTTCTTGAACATATTTTTCCTGCTGCCAGTCTTATTATTTTGGTTGCAAGAGACATTGAATTACTTGCTTAACTTGTTAATTATTCCTTTTTATCATAAAAAACCAGAAGTATTAGAAAGAGTATTAGAATTTAGAGTAATTTATCATGCTAATATTTTCTTTGCAATTTTCCTTGTAAGAAATATTTTGGAGTACCCTAAGCCTTGTGCATATCTTTTTTTGAAGAGTGTTGTATGCCACGAGGGATTTTCTGCACAATCATTGCACGACAAGTTGAAACATCACGCAATTTGAGTTTTTAGTAGCTGATAAATAGTTTTGTCATTTGTGTGTATATATGCACAAACATATATGATATATCCAAAGAAATACTACTAGTATCGTACAATTCAAGGAGACGCTGAGGCTGACAATAACTTTGGCTTGTGGTATTGTAAATTGCAATGATATCCACCGTTTTACAATCAATGGTGAGAAGGTGTTGTTATTTCATTTCAAAATCAATCAATGGTCAGACAAAATTAATCATTTTGAGTCAAATGAAAGTTAAGATGAAAATAAAAAAAGCTAGCATAAACTCCTTATCAAGCAGAAACAAGATGGGAAGCGACGAGTATAAAAGATATCCATTATCAAGAAAAACGTTTCTGCGTAAAAAGACCTTGATGCTTCCATAACATTGATTACATATTTGTATTTTTGAGAAAGTAGATCGCAACTGTTTAGTAATAGTGAAAACAAAGAAGCAAAGTTTACCAATGCCGATGAATCGTCACCAAGCAGCATGTAGCAGAGATCCAAGGTAACTATTAACTATTTCATTTGATTTCAAACAACACATGAATGAATATGATAACACAGAAGCAAAGTTCACCAATGAAGGAAGGAGGTGATTTTCAAAACATGTTGTGCAAGCCAAGCAAATGCTTTCCAAACAAGTCATTACGATTGCCAAACAAGCTGAAGAACATGAAAAGTTTATCAACAATGTCTCTTTTCAGTTCTTGTTTCAATTAATATAAGATGCTTTACCGTTTCAAAATTATTATTAAGCAAGATTTTTCCGTTGTTCTTGTCTAAGCAAGATTCTTCCGTTGTTCACATCACTCATCTTTTTTAGGGTTCTTGGTTATGGAGGCCTCTTCTTCCTTTTGAGGGCAAACATGTGTTACTCGCTTTGAATGAATCAATAACAGGACCCCAAGACATTCCCTATGTATATTGTTTGAACTACGTCTTCTTTGTTTCTCTTCGTTGGATAGACTAAAAGTTCAAGAAATGACATTATTACAACTTATCCGCGATAATTCTACTCTTCAACATGTTAGAACTT
Organism: Trifolium subterraneum; assembly: GCA_951799995.1. NCBI lineage: Eukaryota > Viridiplantae > Streptophyta > Magnoliopsida > Fabales > Fabaceae > Trifolium > Trifolium subterraneum. The sequence continues at coordinate 25,566,667 of OX637462.1, forward strand.
AGAAGTAAAAATACCATTGAAGAGTTACATGCTAGAAATAGTGGATACACAAGTTTTTAGATCCTATCAATGCATGCTACATCAAATAAAAGTGACAAATTATATGCGAGTATAGTAGCCAATGTTTACTTGGTCTCTTTGTAATGTTACATTCTCTTATTTTCTACTTCCATTCATGACAAATACATACAACTTTACCAACTTTCAGATATTGATTTCTTTACCATTAGGTGGTTGAATCCTGCCTGCTACCTTTGAAGATATGCATCCAGAGGGATCCATCATTCGGCTAACCTAGCCTCCTCCGTTCCTCTGGACCAACAAAAGGTAGTCACAGAATATTTACCTGATGTCCATCTACCGTGCATTTCGACCTAATCATAGGCCGACTCACCCTCTTAATGAAAAAGATTTGAAATTAAGCACTTAGAATTAATCAACATAAATGAGATTGTGTTTACTAACATGCACTTGATTACAAAATTGTGACACTAACCAACCACTTGTTGGGAGGTAAAAAACTCACACTAAATTTTTATTTTCTAATATAAATAGGGGTGTGTAAAAAATATGGTGATCCTTAACCAAATAACTAACCAAACCATATCCAATTTTATTATTTCAAACCATTTGAGAAAAAAATCACACCACTCCAAATAAAAAAAACCAATTGTAAACTAGAACCATATTTTTCTAATTGGTTTGAAATTGGTTTTGAATCACACAATTAAGTTTCTAATCTTCAAATTAATTGTGTAAAAAAAAGTCTTTAAATTGAAAATCATATAATACAAATTGAAGGAAAAAAAGATTGAAAATTTAAAAAAAACTAGAATTTTTTAAAAAAACCAAATTTTCAAAATTAAGTTATTAATCTTCAAATTAATTGTGTCAAAAAAATCTTCAAATTAATGACCATATAATAAACACTAGAACTTTAAAATAAACTTAAAAAAAAAAAAAAAACTGGAATTTTTTATTAAAAAAATGAGGAAAAAAAATCATTTAAAAAATTAATAATAAAAGATATTTTTGACTAAGCCCAACATTTTTTTTTAAAGGAAGCCCAACATTTTTTTATTTGGCCCAAATCATAATTTTTTAACATCATTTTAATAAAAAATATTGATATGGTTGACCGGCAACCATGGTGGTTTGACCGGCGGTCAGGGGTGGTTCACGGCGGAGCTCCGGCGCCGACACGGCGGCGTCCCGCCGGAACATGGAATTTTCCGGCAACCCACGGCGGAGCTCCGGTGGTCCAGCGGTGTCCGGTGGCGGAGCTCCGTCGTTGACCGGTGGCTCCGGTGTTGACCACCACCCTTATTATTTTAATATATTTTAATTTAATGTTTTTATTAAAATATTAAATTATAATTATTTTGAAAAAAATAATAAAAAAAAGAATGTTTTCAAATTTTTAATAAAAAAGGATGTTAAAAAATGATGATTTGGGCCAAATAAAAAAAATGTTGGACTTCCTTTAAAAAAAAGAATGTTGGGCTTAGTCAAAAATATCTTTTTTTTATTATTTATAAATCAAAGTATTCATTCATTAAATTAAATATCTTTTCAAAATAATTAATAAAAAAATTTGTTTTTAAAATAATTAATAAAATAAATCTTTTTTTCATAATTAATTAATAAAAAAAATTAAAATTGGTTTGACTATTGTCATTTGTCATTATTGTCAAGAGAAAAAAAAGTGAGTGAAAAATCAATTTAAAATTGGTTTAAAAATGAGTAACTCAATTTTTCTTACAAATCAGTTATAAATTGGTTCCGAATCGGATATGAACCAAACCCAAATTAGTTTTTTAAAATAACCAATTTTTGATTTAAATGGTTTTGGATTTAAACCAAACCATAAATTAGATTTGGTGTGGTTTTTAAACCATGCACACCCCTAAATATAAATATTAATAAAAAACATTGCAATGAAACTCAACAAAATTGAAATGGCCAAAACCATGGTCCAAAATTTCAACACCCGAAGTTCAGATTCTAAATCGTCACAATCATCTTGTATCTTCATCAAATCCACTTCAAGACTTCTTAGCCAAATATCTTCACCAACAGATACATTTTCTACAAGTCCTTCAGGACCATCTGGGCTCCATACTGCCATTTTTTTTATTGATCAGACCCTAAATAAATAAAAAAAGAACCAAATTTCAACAAAACATGGGTTTGTCTTGTTCCACAAAAGATGTTTTGTCTTTTTTCTTTGCTAATAACAAGAAAATTGAGTTGAGTAAATTGAGAAAGAGAGGTACCTCAGTCAGTGGATTGTAGAGGATCTTCTTCTTCTTCTTCTTCGGAATGAAGCTTTGAATCGCTTTTCAATGTCCCTTTTATCTCAAAGCACTCTAGTAGTTCATGTGAGAGCCCTTTTTATTTGGCAAACATAGTACTCCTCTAGTCTTAAATATAAATAAAGATTTTAGATTCATTGAACTATTTATATATTTTAAACCAAATACGTAAATGATTTAAAGATTATTAGTTCATTGAACCATTTATGTATTTGGTTATAAATATATAAATGATTCAATGAACATAAAATCTTTGTTTATATTTGAGACCAGATGAAAAATATTATTGTTTTTGAAAGAAATATTATTTGAGTTAATAACATTTTTGCCCTCTGTCACTTATATGAGTTTTTGTATTCTCCTATGTAATTTCACCTTTGAATTTGAAGATTCCTTATTTTTAATTCCTCGTGGTATCTAGTGCATTTGATTGTACTAAGTAGATGATGTGGCATACTGTGTTAGCATGCAAGTGTAAGTAGGATCTCACACGGAGTACTGCCACATTCAAGGAACCACGAGCAGGATTTTCCCCCCTGCCTGAATGGGGAGAGCAAAGACACTCCCCACAAGAGTAGTTCAGGGATAAAGATCGTACCCTACATCCTATGAGGATTCTATCACCAAATAGTATGTGTTGTGTTTTGTAAGTTAGATTTCTCACCTTTATTAATTTTTCTTTTTATTATTAGTAACATTTTTGGAGGTGTTCCTTGTTAGGGCTCGTTCTAGGGTGGACACGTGAAATGAGTTTCCCACCTTAAAAGACATATTTTTTAAGTTAGATCGCTAAGGTTTACACTAAACTAAGATTCTCTCTCTCTCACCGTAATTCAACCAAGAAGGGAAATCTCACCTCCTTCACCCTATTTGAACCATGCAGGGTAGCATGGTCAGTTTTCTTACCAAGCCGGTGTTGAGACAAAATCCTATTTTGATGTTTTAAAGATAACAAACATCCTTAATCAATTTTAATTTGATTCTGATCATTTTGTGATCTAACAAGTGCATTTGAGTGATTTAATATTAGACAGATGCAATGGATTAATATCATTATGTTTCACTCATAAGAAAAGAATTAAAACAAGTTTTATGAAAAACTGCTCAAGAGAATTGTCTTAGACCATAGCAGAATGGTCTCCCAAGGCTCACGTGTTCATGAGCATAATCATGTAATTAAGTCAATTTGATACAAGACAAGAATGAACTTTATTCAGGACTTATTTAAAGATCACAGCAGTAAGAATAAGTCATTTAAGGCAAGGAATCAATCTTGGTTCATGGACTTGCTCTTTGAAGGGTCTTTAAGAATATCAAGCTCACATATTATGTCAAAGACTTTATGTTCTCCAAGAACATCATTAAGAAGTAATCTAGACCAATGGAAACTCAACAACAAGGTACAAAACAGCTTGCTATTGTATAGTAGCTGAACAAATTCAGAATTGAAAAATTGGGTGGCTACATTCTCCCATAATAAGTGTCTTTGTTTTACTATTCACGTGTAGTTGCAAGGACTTGGTGAATAGTTGCTCTACTACTCTATTCTGGTTATTAACAGCAGCAAGACAGTTTGCAACAGCTCCTTGAGCTTTTTGATCTTATCCACATCTGTTGGAAGAATGGTCTCCAGAAATTGAGAGAATGGTCTCCCATATTTTCTTCTAGAAGAAGCAAGCTGTCCTAAGTTTTATTTCCACACATGGGGAAATACTTTACAACTTATATATCATCAGAAACAAATCATTACAGTTGGCACAACGAATATCTCTGTCATCTTTACAGTACAAATGTCAGAGACCACCAAAAGAATGGTCTCCAGAAGCATCTAAAGTACAAATTTTATTGGACTGTTTTCTTTCTTTTGCAACGGCTATTTCTACACCCACAACAGACTTATTTGATGTCCAAGCAACAAGGGAACATCTCCATCTATAAATAGCACGTTGGTTCAACTTGAAGAGCAAGAGTTTCGAGCACAAAAACATTCATACTTGTTTTATCTCACAAGTAATCAACTCTTCTTTTTCACTCATACTCCAAGCTCTCTAGAAAAATAGGATCTATAATTCAGTGAGTATCTTGAGTGTAATTTATTTGTAAGCTTCACAACCGGTTAGGTGTGTTTAAGCTTAGATCCAAAACCCTTGATAATCTTTGTAAAGTGTCACTAAAGTCAATTGGGTATAATTGTTTGAGTGTACCTTGATAAGGTAGATCAGCTTGTGTTAAGCTGGAAGTATTTTGATCTTGGTTTAGATCAAAGGAAGGATTGTAATCTTGGTCTAGATTATAGTGGATAATCTCACGCAAGTGGGGACTGGAGTAGCCCATACTATTAAGGGGTGAACCAGGATAAGATTGTATGTTTGATCTTTCTTCTCCTTACTCTTTTATTTTAAGCAAACACTTAACACACAACTCACTTACTTAAAGTTATTTATTATTGTGTTGTGTGGAGAACGTTCTCTGAGCATTCTAACAATTTTATTATTCAAAGTTTGCTACTAACTTTACTTGCAGTTAAAATTTTAAAAGGTCACAATTAAAGAAATACCGAAATTGCTAGTGTCGGACGCTATGACCGGGGTTCGATCCCTGGTCACTCCACTTTGTGTGTGTGAGTTTCCAATGGCTTTGCCATTTCGTCTATCAACCAAAAAAAAAAACCCCCCCTTTCTTGTGACAAACCTTGTTACTTCAATTGGCATCAGAGCACTGCCTCTATGATCTAAGCATTTAACAAGTGCTTGAGGAAAAGATTCAGGAAGGAAGTAATGTCGAAACCTGCAAAATTTATCTCTGAAGGAAGCTCATCAACTAGACCTCCTCTCTTTGAAGGAGATAACTATTATTACTGGAAAGATAAAATGGAATTGTTCCTAAGGTCCCAAGACAACAACATGTGGGCAGTTGTTGAAGTTGGAGAATACACTCCACTTGTCAAAGATTCATTCACACCAAAACCTCAGCTTGAATGGACAACTCAAGAATCTGACAGGGTACTTCTAAACACTAAAGCTAAATTATTTCTTAAAAGTGCTTTGTGCAGGGAAGAATATGACAGGATCATGGAGTGCAAGACGGCCAAGGAAATATGGAATACTCTGCAAACTCATCATGAAGGAACCAGTCATATAAAGGAAACAAGAATTGATTTAGGGGTAAGAAAATTTGAGCTATTTGAAATGAATGAAAATGAAACCATAGATCAGATGTATGGAAGATTCACAGTCATTGTAAATGAGTTAAACTCTCTTGGGAAGAAATACTCTTCACATGAGAGAATAAGAAAGTTACTTAGAGGTTTACCAGAAGAATGGAAACATATAGTAACTGCAATAACTATGGCAAAACATCTTCATAAAATGGATCTAGAAGATCTGGTTGGATCTCTAAAAGCACACGAAGCAATTCTTCAAGAAAAGAAACCAGCAAAGAAAAAGATGATTGCTCTAGAATCTCAAATAGATGAGAAATCAAAGATAGACACATTCTATACTGAAGAAGATGCCGTTCAACAAGATGATGAAGAAGAGCTGGCATTTCTCTCAAGAAGAATTCAAAAGCTAATGATGAGAAGAAATCAAATAAAAAAATCATTCCCAGCAAAAAGAAATCCTGAAACAGATTTAAGTCAAGTTACATGCTATGGTTGTAATCAAACTGGGCATTACAATAATGAGTGTCCTAAGCAATGACAAAGGAAACCACCTTTCAAAAAATCTATGATGGCTACATGGGATGATCTAGAAGAATTACCAGAAGATGAAGAAGCAAATGTTTGTCTAATGGCTAAATCAGAAACTAATGAGGTAACTCTTGAACCTTATGCATCATGTATAAAAACTGAACATCTCTTTGATAATCTTTTATATGATGCTCAAATCATGACTCAAAAAAATGATCAACTAAATGATAAGCTTACCAAAATAACCAAAGAAAGAGACGGATATCAATCTGAGGTTATAGCATTGAAAGAACTTCTTAAACAATCAACTCAAAAGGAAATAGAAAAACCTAAAGATGGATCTATTATTCAAAAAGAAAATCTTAGCTTAAAACAAAGTGTGTCTGCTCTAGAAAAGGATATATCAAAGTTTGTTACATCCACAGAAACCTTTGAAAATATTGTAGGATCTCAACTAAGGTTTAGGGACAAAACTGGAATAGGTTTTAAAACTTATCAAAATAAAAAACTATATAAAAACCTTTTTGCTCCTAAAAAGGAACAACAAACTAAAAAATTACTTTGTGCTTTCTGTCATAAATATGGTCATAGTAGATATTTTTGTTTTAAAAGAAAATCTACTTATCAAAAAGGAGAACAGTCTCAGAATGATCTCCATGGACATTTTCAAAATCATAAACCTTATAAAAGATCATATTACAATCATAAGAAGATATCTTATAAGGAATCTAAAGCTATCTGGGTACCAAAAAACTTACTTAAATCAAATGCAGGAATGTCTATTGACAATCAAGAGAAAGCCTTGGTACTTGGACAGTGGTTGCTCAAGACAGATGACTGGAGACATACATAGCTTTCTATCCTTTGAGAAAAAGGATGGAGGATTAGTCACTTTTGGAAACAATGAAAAGGCTAGCATCAAAGGTAAAGGTATAATTGGTAAAATTAATTCTGCAAAAATTGAAAATGTTCATTATGTTGAAGGTCTAGAACACAACTTAATTAGTATTAGTCAATTATGTGATAATGGTCTAGAAGTTAATTTTAAAACTGACACATGTTAAATCAAGCAAATATCTACTGGAAAAATTCTTTTTAATGGATCAAGAAAGAAAAATGTGTATGTTGTATACTTGGATGAACTGCCTACAGAATCATGTTTTGTATCTCTAGAAAAAGATAAATGGATTTGGCACAAAAGGGCAGGTCATGTAAGTATGAGAACAATGGCAAAACTTTCTCAACTTGATTTAGTAAGAGGATTACCAAAGATAAGTTTTGACAAAGATAAATTATGTGAAAGTTGCACAAAACGCAAGCAAGTAAAAAGTAGTTTTAAACCTAAAGAATTCATTTCTACAAAGAGACCTCTTGAACTACTTCACATAGATTTATTTGGACCAGTTAAAACTACAAGTCTAGGTGGTAAAAATTATGGTTTTGTTATTGTTGATGATTACTCTAGGTTCACATGGGTCTTATTTTTAAAACATAAAGATGAATCTTTTGAATCTTTTAGAAGCTTTTGTAAGATAGTACAAAATGAGAAGGGTACCAATATTGTTTCAATAAGAAGTGATCATGGTTGAGAATTTGAAAATTCTCAGTTCGAAACCTTCTTTAATGAAAATGGTATGTCTCATAATTTTTCTTGTCCAAGAACTCCTCAACAAAATGGAGTTGTTGAAAGGAAAAATAGAACCTTACAAGAAATGGCAAGAACTATGATTGATGAATCAAATGTTGAAAAATATTTTTGGGCTGAAGCCATAAACACTGCTTGCTATATTTTAAATAGAGTCTCTATTAGAAAAATTTTGAACAAAACTCCATATGAACTATGGAAAGATAGAAAACCAAACATTTCCTACTTTCATATTGTCGCGGTGATTTTTGGATATCGAGTTATTAATTAACTTCGAATCGCAATTTAATATTCCACCACCGATCTTTAATTTTTCCGAGGGAAAGGAAAAAGTTCGAAAAAACCTATTTTTTGAGAGAACAAGGTTCGGGGGTTGGTTATACGAAGGGAAGGTATTAGCACCCTAAGTATCTATAGTACTCTATAGGAACCTCTTGTTTTTATTCTATCTATGCGCTTTATTTTAATTGCTTGTAAAAAAAATGTATAAGTGGGAAATTAAAATAAATGATAAAAAAAATGCTTAAAGAATGAAAAGAAGAAAAATGTTTTTTTGTTGATTTTATTGATCGGAGAGACAAGTCTCATGCCTACGTACCCGAAGGATCAAACAACCGTAGTTCGGGGTAAAAAGACGAGTAAATTTGTTTGTTTTGATTTTAAGGTTTTTTTGAAAAATGGTTTTAAAGACCAAAAGCCAAAAGTGGCAAAAATGTGAAGTTGATTGATGTTAATTTGTGAAGAAAGTCTAAATGGTTAAATTGATTGAGATTTGATTATGAAATAAGACGCGGACACTTGGTTTGAATTCCAAGGTTTTTTTTGATAGAAGTGTTTGATGAAGATTTTTGTGCTTTTTGTGATATTTCGAAAAGAAAATAATTATGTATTTTTTTTGGAAAGAGGTCTTGACCTCATTTTTTGAGAAGAAAATAGGTAATGGTTACGCGCGCAAAATGACACTAACCTAAAACGTCACAACTAATAAATCAAACGCGGAGACAATTCGCAATGATATTTTGATCAAAGCGACGCCTTTTCCCTCGGAATTTAACGTTACGCGTATTGGCGGAAAGCGATAAAAAATAAATATGCATGAAATGCAATTTTTTCATTTAGGGTACATCGGCCTAATCACACTCTAAAATTTTTGCGAGAAAATAAATATGAAATGATGCAAGAGACGGGGTATGCTATGCACTTTTATTTAGAGTTTACATTTGGCCTATTTACATCCTAAATTCAAAAAAACAAAAATAAATGACAATTAATAAGCGATAAATACTCAATGTTACAATAATAAAATAACGGTAAAAAAATGATGGATAAATCGACGTAATGAAATAAATATGATATGTAATGGATGAATAGCATAAGTAAATAAATACGAAAATAAGACAATGAAAATAAACCTCGACATCATGCTCTACAAGGCTAAACAAAGCTAAAATAGCTTATGCCAAAAGCACTTATCTCATAAGCTTAAAAATAAAATTAATTAACAAAATAAAGCATGAAATAATATTACCAATATCTAAATATCAAATAAATAAATAAGCCTCGACATCATGCTTGATTGACTAAAAATAAAAGCTAAAATAGCTTATGCCAAAAGCACTTATCTCATAAGCTAAAAAAATAAAAATAAAATTAAGACAGGGGGGTGTGAATCATAAAACGAAATAACAGGGGGGTGTGAATAGCAGTATAATAGTCAGGCCCAGACCCACATAGGCCCATCTGTAAAAAAACAAACAAAAAAAACCAGGATCAACTCTGGCCGTCTGATGGATCAGACGGCCCTGATCTAAAATTAAAAGGAAAAGATCTGAGGCGTTAGATTGAGATCAGGAAGCCACAGGCGCGCAGGTGCACCACAAGGATGTGTACCCGCGCGCACAGGATTACAAGTGGGTATAAAAGGCAAACCCTAAAAAATTTCTCACAAATTTCTCTCTTCTCTCTTTCCCTCACCGCCGCTCTCTTCTTCTCTCTCACCCTCAAAACTCCATTTTTTTTTCTTTCTTCTCACCTCTCATGGCCGACGGCGGCCATGACCTTCTTTCTCTCAATCTCGTCTCTTCTTCCTCACAAACTCTCTCTGTTTTTCTCTCTCAATCTAAAGCTCAAACCCTTTTTCCAAAAAAAACATTCGAAATCCAAACAGAAAAAGAAAAAAACCTTAGCGGTGTTTCGATCTGGATTTGCTTTCGATCTGGGTTTTGTGTTCGGATTTGAATCCGAAATGGTTTGGATGATCTTTGCTGGTGAGAAACAGGCGAGGGGCTTTGATTCTGTTTGGTTTTTGCGATTTGGGATTTGAATAAGATGATGATGAAGGGTTCTGGTTTTCTGGGTTTAATTACCCATTTGATTCTGGTTTTTTTTTGTTTGTGTTTATGAGGACAGTGATGATGGTATCTGGGTTTGATTATTTTGATTCAGGAAAGGAAATGAATTTTTCGTTTCTCTGTTTGTGTTCTACTGCGGCTGATCTTTTTTTCTTGTCCAGATCTGATTTTTTGCTGTTCACTATATACACCAATTGGGTTCTAAGATGGGGAACAAGGATCTGAATTTGGACAATGAAGGACACTGCTTTAGACAGAAAAAATGTTCCCTGTACTGTGTGTTCCCTGTACTGTGTGGGAGAAAAGGAAGTTGACTTTCAAATTTTCCTGATTTTTTTTAATCAGGAAAAAAAAGGACAAAAGGACAAAGTAAAAAAATAAAAACAAAATAATTAAATTAAATTGATAAAAAATACGAAAATTAAATAAAAACAGTAAATAAAATAATTAAATAAATTTTAAAAGAAAGAAGATAAAAATAATGGCAAAAAATAATAAATAATAATAATAAAAAAGAATAAATATAAAAGAAACAACAAATGAGGTATTTTAAAATACCTCTCTGCCGAAATTTCGTCAGAAATGACAAACAGGCAAGAAGGTTTTTTTTAAACGCCGAACAAAATCAATCGGTCAAAAAATGGGGTATGACAGATGCCCCTATTTAAGTTTCTTCCGTCGGAGATAAAAAGAAAAATATGATTTTTGATGATGTTTTTGTTTTGGTTTGACGGTGGAAGAGACTTAAATACAGAGTACACCGTTTTTTGACCGGATTAAACTATAAAATGCTATGATATGATTTCATGAGTGTTATGTTTGTGAGTGTTTGAATGAAATGAAGATTTTTTTTGACAAAAGTAATGAAGCCAGAAAGCGGTAAAGTCCTGTATGTGGACAGAAGTAAAGACTGAAAGCGATAAAGGCCTGTGTGTGGACATAAGCAGATAAAGTCCTGTGTGCGGACAGAAGTAAAGACTGAAAGCGATAAAGTCCTGTGTGTGGACATAAGCAGATAAAGTCCTGTGTGTGGACAGAAGTAAAGACTGAAAGCGATAAAGTCCTGTGTGTGGACAGAAGTAAAGACTGAAAGCGATAAAGTCCTGTGTGTGGACATAAGTAAAGACGGAAAGCAATAAAGTCCTGTGTGCGGACAGAAGCAGATAAAGTCCTGTGTACGGATAGAAGTAAAGATTGTGCCCACCAACATTGTGGGATGGTAAGGACAAGTAAATGCAGTGTCTACCAACATTGTGGGATGGTAAGGACACATCAAGGAAATAAATTGTCTGCTGACATTGTGGGAGAGCGAGACATGACAAGAATATGTATTTGTCTAGACCAGACACACTGGAAATGACTTCTTTTGGGGAAATCAACCATAAGTTTGCAGTTGATTGTTCGCAAAACCTGCTACTGGAAATATGCTTGATGGAGACATCTCTGGACCAGAACCACTGGGGATGACTCTTTTTTGTGATGTATGATTGATGGAGACATCTCTGGACCAGATACACTGGGGATGACTCTTTTTTGTGATGTATGATTGATGGAGACATCTCTGGACCAGATACACTGGGGATGACTCTTTTTGTGATGTATTGAAACAGGACACGTGATGGTCAATGCAGTATGTATGAATGATTTTGTTTGCATGTTGCATATGAATATGAATATATGTACGGACATGTGAATGATTGTAAGTATGTATGCATGTATGTATGAATGATTGTTATGAAGCTTGTATTTGTATGATTGAATGATATTTGTACACGACTGGATGAGACAAAAGCTGGATCAGGCAAGATGAGCATTGGGCCGACGTATCCGTACAACCACTCAATAGTTCTCCAATGGGGACAACACCTTATAGGCGAAATAAATCAGATCCTCGGGGTAAAACCCGGTATGGTGTGTCAATCCATGTTAAGAGTGATTTCTTCTTGGGGTAAAGCCCATCGGTCAGAGGTCTGGCAGAAGTCGCCATTTTGTACACTGAAACCGAATATTGTCTCATGGTCTTGTTTCAACAGTCATGCTTTTGCTCTTTTTTTGTTTTTTTCTTTTGAAATCCCTAACTTTTGCCTGGATCGCCCTTTCGGGTTTTCAATCCACCGGGAGTATATTTTTTTATTTTGCCCCTAATTTTTGCCTGGACCGCCCTTTCGGGTTTTCAATCCACCGGGACGCTCATTTTTGCCTAAGCCGCCTCTTCAGGTTTTCGACTTATCGAGCTTTGTTTTTTTTTAGCAATGACTGTATTTGCCTTGTTGAATCTGTCTGCTTTCGGAACAATGTTGATATATGCTTGTATGACCCATGAATCTAAGAAGTATGTTTGTCATTCGTATTTTTTTCAAAAAAGGAACTACTAAAAAAGCTTTAAATTTTTTTTTGAGTTTTTGCTTCAAGTACTTTAAATTGAAAGAGGGGGAAACAAAAATTGCAAATAAATTTGAATTCCAAATAGAGGGCACAGGCTCGAATTTGATTAAAAGAGTGGCGATTGGCGAAAAGCACAACCCCACAGATCGTTACAAAGATGAAAAATGGTAATTGGGTGGGAAAGGTACGTTAAACACAATGATCGCTATTCTCCCTAACAACTTTGAATTTGCAGTCTAAAATGTTGTAAGCCAAAGATATTCTGTTAATCGAGGTACTCTGAGCAAGTGATGCCTGATCCAATGCAGTTACTTGTCTTATTCCTTAACTTTTGCATAGATCGCCTTTTCAGGTTTTCGACCTATCAGGATATTATTTTCTGTTTATGTCTCTAATTTTTGCCTGGACCGCCCTTTCGGGTTTTCAGCCCACCGAGACGCTCATTCTTGCCTAAGCCGCCCTTTCGGGTTTTCAACTTAGCGAGCTGTTCTTTTATTTTTTAGACAAAGTATTTCTTGACTGCATCGGCATTCACAGGACGAGGGAGCTCATCACCATCCATGGTTGCAAGAGTCATAGCACCACCAGAAAAAGCTCTTTTGACAACATACGGGCCTTCATAATTAGGCGTCCACTTGCCCCTAGAATCCGGCTGAAAGGACAAAATCTTTTTGAGCACAAGGTCACCTTCACGGAATTCACGAGGCCGAACCTTCCTGTCAAAAGCCTGTTTCATTCTTCTCTGATATAACTGTCCATGACATAAAGCCGCCATGCGTTTCTCCTCGATTAAATTCAATTGGTCATATCTATTTTGGCACCATTCGGCCTCGGCCAACTCAGTTTCCATTAAGACCCTCATTGATGGGATTTCAACCTCTACGGGGAGTACTGCTTCCATGCCGTATACTAAAGAGAAAGGGGTTGCCCCTGTCGAAGTACGAACTGAAGTGCGGTATCCATGTAAAGCAAAAGGTAACATTTCATGCCAATCTTTGTAAGTGACCACCATTTTCTGCACGATCTTCTTGATGTTCTTATTTGCAGCTTCAACTGCGCCATTCATCTGAGGCCGGTAAGGAGATGAATTATGATGCTCAATCTTGAACTCGTCACACAGATCTTTCATCATTTTGTTATTCAAGTTTGTCCCATTATCTGTAATAATCTTGTTAGGAACACCATAACGGCAGATAAGATGGTTCTTGATAAAACGTACGACCACCTGCTTGGTCACATTGGCATAAGACGCCGCCTCAACCCACTTGGTGAAGTAATCAATAGCCACTAAGATGAAACGATGTCCGTTGGAAGCCTTTGGTTCAATCCGACCAATCATGTCGATACCCCACATGGAGAACGGCCAAGGAGAAGAGAGAACATTCAGAGAAGTTGGCGGTAGATGTATCTTATCCGCATAAATCTGACATTTATGGCATTTCCTGGCATGTTTGTAACAATCAGACTCCATTGTCATCCAATAGTAGCCGACTCTTAGCATTTTCTTGGCCATTGTGTGTCCATTAGGATGGGTTCCGAATGAACCTTCATGTACTTCATGCATCAATAGATCAGCCTCATGTTTGTCCACACACCGCAGCAGGACCATATCAAAATTCCTTTTGTATAACACCTCATCATTTAGGAAGAAACTACTTGACAGTCTTCTCAGAGTCTTTTTGTCTTTGCTAGATGCCCCAGGGGGATATTCTTGCTTCTGAAGGAACATCTTGATATCATGAAACCAAGGCTTGTCATCCACCTCTTCCTCGGTTGCAAACACATATGCTGGTCTCTCAAGGCACCGAATACTGATGGTTGGTATCTCGTTCCGGCGATTAACTCGGTACATTGAAGATAGAGTGGCTAAAGCATCAGCCATTTGATTCTCGTCACGAGGAATGTGATGTAGCTCCACTTTATTGAAGAAAGTTAACAAACGTCTTGCATAATCTCTGTAAGGAATCAAACCAGTATGGCGAGTCTCCCATTCTCCTTTGATCTGATTAATCACAAGAGCTGAGTCTCCATAAATGTCGATGTTTTTGATCCTCAAGTCAATAGCTTCTTCAATGCCCATGATGCAAGCTTCATATTCTGCAATATTGTTAGTACATTCGAATTGTAATCTCGCAGTGAAAGGAATGTGAGCACCTTTAGGGGTAACAATGATTGCCCCAATTCCACTACCGTAGAGGTTAACGGCCCCATCAAATATCAAACCCCACTGGGATTCAGAATCTGGTCCCTCGCCAAACACCGGTTCATCGCAATCCTTCATCTTCAAATACATGATCTCTTCATCTGGAAAATCAAACTTGATCGGCTGGTAATCTTCAACTGGTTGGTGAGCCAAATGGTCAGCAAGAATACTACCCTTGATTGCCTTTTGGGTACGGTACTCAATATCGTATTCGGATAACAACATCTGCCAACGGGCAATTCTTCCGGTTAGAGCTGCCTTCTCAAAAATGTACTTAATTGGATCCATTTTGGATATCAACCAAGTAGTATGATTAATCAAGTAATGTCGGAGACGTTTGGCAGCCCAAGCCAAAGCACAACAAGTCTTCTCAAGCATGGAGTATCGAGACTCACAATCTGTGAATTTCTTACTCAAATAATAGATTGCATGCTCTTTTCTACCGGTTTCATCCTGTTGCCCC
Organism: Trifolium subterraneum; assembly: GCA_951799995.1. Lineage (NCBI taxonomy): Eukaryota > Viridiplantae > Streptophyta > Magnoliopsida > Fabales > Fabaceae > Trifolium > Trifolium subterraneum. The sequence goes on from OX637462.1 coordinate 25,581,720, forward strand.
AGCACGCAACCCATAGATTCCTCTAGCACGGTTAAATACATGATGAGCGGTCTTCCTTCAACTGGAGGGATAAGGATCGGAGGTTCCATTAAATACTCTTTGATACTGTCAAAAGCCTTCTGACAGTCCTCTGTCCAAACAATCCCCTGATTTTTGCGAAGCAACTTGAATATCGGCCCACACGTGGCAGTCATATGGGAGATGAATCTAGAGATGTAATTTAGCCGACCCAGGAAACCTCTAACTTGTTTTTCTGTTCGTGGAGCTGGCATTTCTCTGATGGCCCTGACTTTGTCTGGATCTACCTCGATACCCTTTTGACTAACAATGAATCCCAGGAGTTTTCCGGATCTAACACCGAAAGTGCATTTGTTGGGATTTAAACGGAGACGATATTTCCTCAACCTTTGAAACATTTTTGCTAAATACTCCACGTGTTCTTCTTCGGTGCCCGACTTGACAATCATATCATCTACGTATACCTCGATTTCTTTGTGCATCATGTCATGGAAAAGGGTGGTCATGCCCCTTTGATAGGTAGCACCCGCATTCGTTAGACCGAAAGGCATTACTTTGTAACAGAATGTGCCCCAAGGTGTAATGAAAGCGGTCTTCTCTCTATCTTCAACTGCCATCTTGATCTGATTGTACCCGGAGAACCCATCCATGAAGGAGAAAACTTTGGATTTAGCTGTGTTATCGACCAATACATCAATGTGAGGCAAAGGAAAATCATCTTTCGGACTGGCTTTGTTCAAATCCCTGTAATCAACACACATCCTGACTTTGCCGTCCTTCTTCGGAACCGGTACTATGTTAGCCAACCACTGAGGGTATTCTGATGTAATAAGAAAACCAGCGTCAATTTGTTTTTGTACCTCTTCTTTGATCTTGAGGGCCATATCTGGATGAGTTCTTCTTAACTTTTGCTTTACCGGAGGACATTCTGGCTTCAGAGGCAAATGATGTTCCACAATTTCGGGATCTAAACCGGGCATATCCTGATATGACCAGGCGAAGATGTCAACATATTCTCTGAGTAGAACGATCACCCTTTCCTTGACAGATGCTTCTAAGGATGCCCCAATCTTGATTTCTTTCTTTCCTTCGCCGGAACTTAAATCAATTAACTCCACATCTTCCTCATGAGGCTGAATGACTTTCTTTTCTTGATCTAATAGTCGTTTGATCTCATCAGGGATCCCTTCATCCTCTTCCTCTTCAGCCTCGTAAACAGGGAACTCAAAGTTGGGAGAGGGCCTAGGAACATTGTGTTCAACGGGTTCATTGATGCTTAATCTGCATATGATTTATGATTGATTTTATTAAATAAAAGAATGCAAACCTTTTGGAAAATGATTAAAAGCTAGGAAATAGAAGGAAAATAAAATATGTACTTTGGTTTTTTTGTGTTACCATTTTCCAGAAATAAAAAGAAAACAAAAACAAAAGTCATGATAAAAACGACAATTTCATTAAAATACTTGAAGCTCAAAACAAAGCCCCACATGCGTTCGCTTTTGCCTTGGGCAGGACAAAAGAATTTTTTTTTTGGAAAACAAGAATAGACAAACATATTACTTAGATAGAGGAGTGACAGAGGGGACATCAACAACGACCCAATTGCGGCAAATTCCTCCTGGAATCACGAAAGAAGGCTGCTCTTCTTCAACTTTGTCTTCAATGATAGCATTAGTTTCTGGTGGAGTGTAGATCGGTTCAGCACTGACGAAAGTACCCTTATTTGGATTGACCTTTGTTGTAGACGTAGTAGAACCCAGACCCTCCATGTGTCTTCTTTTCGGCATTTGTAATAACTTCCCCCATTTCAGATGTGACCTTTGTTGTACTTCCCTTTGCCCATCTTTTGCAGAAGACATAAATGTTTTCCCCTTTTTCGACCTTTTCTCTTCAATAGAAAGCCCCTGGAAAGACGTACCGTCCCTAACATCAGCACTGATATGAGAAAAAGCTGACAAATGGCTCACCAATAAAGCTTCCTCTCCATTCACAATCACCAATTTTCCTTCCCGCACAAATTTCAGCTTTTGGTGAAGTGTGGAAGTCACCGCCCCCGCTTCGTGAATCCATGGTCGCCCCAACAAACAACTATAAGAAGCTTGAATATCCATGACTTGAAAGGTAATTTGGAACTCATAGGGACCAACTGAAATGGGTAGGTCTATTTCACCGATTACTGATTTTCTTGACCCATCGAAGGCTTTAACGATTAATGCACTCGGCCTCAAAGGCGCACCACAGTATGCGAGCTTGTCGAGAGTAAACTTGGACATTACATTCAAAGATGACCCGGTATCCACCAACACATTGGATAAGGCATCAGACTTACAAATTACCGAGATATGTAATGCTAAGTTATGATCCTTTCCTTTTTCAGGGAGTTCCTCGTCGCTGAAACTCAAGTTATTGCAGGCTGTGACATTCCCCACTATGCTACCAAATTGGCCCAAGGTTACGTCATGGTCAACATATGCCTGGTCCAAGACCTTCATTAGTGCATCTCTGTGCGCATCAGAATTCAACAAGAGTGATAAGATTGAAATCTTGGAAGGGGTTTGTAGTAATTGATCCACGATCTTATACTCACTTCTCTTGATCATTTTCAAAATTTCATCTGAGTCTTCATACACCCTTTCACCAGTCCCACTAGAGTCAGGAATTTGTGTTTTTTCAACAGGACTACCGGTCTTTTCTTGAACCACTCCCGGAAGAATACGCCCACTCCTCAGTATTTTGCTATTATCTGCAATATTGTCCACGGATATCAAAGGAGGAATAGGTATTTCCACCCCATCTTGCAACATGGTGGCATCATATCTATATGGCACAGCTCTCAGGGACGTATATGGCATAGGCCCTGGCACGCAGATCACCAGCGGGGTAACTGTGGGCTCTCCACTATTATATATCATCTCGAGACGGTCAGAGACATTGAATTCTGGTACTATGACGCAAACATCCTCGCTCTTCTTTGTAACTACCAATTCTCCTTTATCCATCAACCTTTGTATGTCCTCTTGAACTCGGGAACAACCTTGAGGATTCTTCAAACATTCCTCACAAGTTGCATGATCATGGCTAAACAACTTTGCTTCACACATCTTACTATGAATGGGCACCAACGGGGTTTTGATATCCTTTATACTGAGAATGGTGCTGGTTTCTTGGCAACTTTGGATAAAATGGACAGAGGACCCGTGATTGGGCAGCGGATTGTTTCGGACGTTGGGATTTTCATCTTTGAAGGACAGCACCTTATTATGGATTAATTCTTGAACAGCTTTTTTGAAGGCGTAGCAACGTTCTACATCATGGCCAGGGGCCCCTTGATGGAAGGCACAAGTTAGGTCACTACGGTACCAAGTAGGTAGTACTGCTGGCGCAGGTGGAGGTGGTCTTGTCTGGACAAGATTTTTGGCGAGTAGGGCGGGGAGTAGGTCAGCGTATTTCATGGGTATGGGGTCAAATGATGGATTTCTCTGGGTGCGATTGGGATAATTGTAGGGTTGTTGGGGAGTTTGTGGTCGAATTTGTGGTTGCTGTGGGTATGGTTGTTGAGGATATGTTTGTTGATAAAGTGGTGGATAGTGCGAAGGTGGTCTTTGGGTCATTTGTGGCTGGTAGGGCGGGTTTTGAGGCACTGGTGAGACAGCTGCAACGTGTTGGTAGCCCATATACGGTCGTTGATGCTGTCCATGGGCCACCATACTTACTTCTGACTCCTTTCTCCTTGCAAAGTTACTCCCAAACCTTTTCGTACTGTTGACCGGAACACTTTCTCTGACCAAACGTCCTTGTCGGACCCCTTCTTCAAGTCGCATTCCCATGTTTACCATCTCAGTGAAATCACTGGGTGCACTAGCGATCATTCGTTCATAGTAAAATGAATCAAGAGTATTTAGGAAAATCTTGGTCATTTCTTTTTCTTCTTGTGGTGGACAAATCTGAGCGGCAATCTCTCTCCATCGCTGAGCATATTCTTTGAAACTCTCTTTATCTTTTTGAGACATACCTCGAAGTTGGTCTCTATCTGGAGCCATGTCTAGATTGTATTTGTATTGACGGACAAAAGCTTCGCCCAAATCATTGAATGTTTGGATCTTGGCACTATCTAAGCCCATGTACCACTTCAAAGCGGCACCCGTCAAGCTATCCTGAAAGTAGTGGACTAGTAACTGATGGTTGTCTGTTTGAGTAGACATCTTTCGGGCGTACATTACCAGATGGCTCTGAGGACAAGAATTTCCTTTGTACTTCTCAAACTCGGGGACCTTAAACTTAGGTGGGATCCTAACGTTTGGTACCAAGCAAAGGTCATGGGCGTTTTTGCCGAACAAATCCTTCCCACGAAGGGCCTTAATCTCGAGCTGCATCTTATCAAACTGATCTTGAAGATTATCCATACGGCCATAAGTCTCTGGATCCTCCGCATGATAGACTGGTTCGCTCACATAAGGAACGGTGTGAGCTACGGAAGCTGGAATGGTCATTGTTGACTGAGGGACACACATAGTGACTTGAGGAAGAATCATCCCAGGTTGGGGAACAACAGTAGCATGCAGCAAAGTAGGAGTGGGGACCTCGGGGACTTGGGGTCGAAGCCCTTCATTAAAATTCATAGGCATGCCCCAAGGATAACCTTCGGGCATGACGTGCTGATGTGCGTTGACGGGTACCACTGGAACCGGGGCAGTGACAATTTCAGAGACGACCGTAGCTTGAGGAGGAGGGGTTGGTGGCCGATTCTGCGCAGCCACCAACGATGTCACCATGGCGGTTAGCTTCTCTACTTCAGCCCGGAGCGTTGTTACTTCCCCATGGAGCTCAACATTCTCTTGTTCAACTTGGTCCATTCTCTTTTTCCTGTTTGCTCGAGTGTTGTACGTGCGAGATGGCTGTGGGCGTGGTCGTCGGGCCACTTTAACTGGGACAGAGAGGAGAGAAAGAATATGAGACTCGATTTTTTGAAACTTATGAATGTGATATGATGCATGAATATGTTATGTAAAAATATGCGAGATTTTTCGAAGGACTTTAAGACAATAATTTTGTAAACATTTTATAAGAAAAGGAAAAGTAAATAAAAATTGCATTAATAATTCAAAGGTTACAACCATTTTTCAAAACAAAATAAAAACATAAAACAAATCTAAATCCAATTTCCATGAAGCCACCTAGCCATCAAAATGTGAATCGAAGCCAGAGGAAAATAAATCCCCTTGCCTCTTCTTCCTCTTGCTATCTTGTCTCAATAAGGCATCCTTGACCCTAATCATATCTTCCTTCTCGGCCAACAGACCACTTTGTAGAGAGAGCATCTTCTCTTGTTCTTTCAACTTCTCTTTCAACTCATTGTTCTCAAGCTCAGACTCTCGGAATTTTCTCTCCCATGCATCCTTCTCAAGTCTCAACTTTGCCAAAAGTTCCTGGAATTCATCTACAGTCTTGAATGGGATAACCGAAGGAGGTGTGGTAGTAGAAGACGCATTAACAGAAGAGGACTTTTCGAAACTATAAGGCATCCCGCGCTCTATAGCTCTACTTATTACCCATTTAGTGTAGTCTTCGGAGACAATTCCAAGCTTCTTCCCTAACTGATCCTTTCCTTTTCTATGGACATTATGCCAAGCCCGAGCAAAACTTTCTCTCATGTGTTGACTTCCTTCTTCGTTGGGATAGAATATGCCGGTTAATAAAATGCTTTTAGGCCTATCCCTCATGGGGTATCCGAACTTCCGTCTAGCAAGAGTAGGGTTGTAACTGATTCCTCCTCGTGTGCCAAGAAGAGGTACATTGGGGAACTCCCCACAACCATCAATAATCACCCCAACATCATAAGCCGCATCGTACCAAACTATATCGGATGAGGTGAGAGGCATAATCCTTTGGGCCCAACGGAGCTTTTCTGGATTCTCCTTGAAGTGTCTAGTCCGAGGTAGGTGTGAAATAAACCACCTATATAGCAATGGTGCGCAACAAAGGATAAGTCCCTCCCCCTTGTGGGTCCTATGATGAATAGAATGGTAAGCATCCGCAAGTAGGGTCGGAACGGGATTCCCTCCCAAAAAGATTTGAATGGCACTATTATCAACAAAACTGTCAATATTGGGGAATAACACTAACCCATAGATGAGTAGAGCGAGGATAGCTTCAAAAGCGGCCACATCTCCGTTTTTGGCGAACGCAAACGCCCTTCCGAATAAGAAATTAGAAGTCAACCCTTGAAAACCCCCCTTTTTAGTGCGACTGGAGACTACGTCTGAAGTCTTCAAATGAAGAGCATTTGCAATAACTGAAGGTGCAGGAAATTCTTCTAAACCGGTATAAGGTACCTTCTCGGAGATCGGCAAACCAACCCAATAAGAATATTCCTCCAGAGTAGGAACCAACTGATAATCGACAAAAGTAAAGCAGTGGTAAATTGGATCATAGAACTGGACGAGTGTATTAAGAATTCCCTCTTCAACATTTGTATTGAGGATACTCAAAAGCTTCCCATATCGTTTTTGGAAATCTTCGGGGAATGGAACTAGAGCTCCTAGCTCTCTTAGCCGGGAAAGATCCGGTTCCTTGAAACTGTACTTCTTAGTGTTCCTTTTCTTTAGGTCCATAATCTGTAATGTTTACAAAATAACTCTCTTAGGTCCTTCGAGGAAAAAAAAAAAAAATTTTATGATGAAATGAATGCATGGATGCATGATTATGTTACAATGATTCATAACACAACTGGAAGGTTGGGATATATAATGATGGAGTTAAGGGTAAAAGCCCTCCCATATGGTAAGTACTAGGGTTTACTTGTACCTGCATCACGTGTTCTACAAAGTTCCCAAAGTCATTGACCGTCTCATGGACATTACCGGTTTACGGGACTACTCTCGTTCCGACAACATCCACGGGATAATCTCGTTTGAGTGTAGTTTCGCGTGACGACTAATCTCAAGACTACTCTTGATTTAGCCACCGCACTACGTCCTAAGAAAGGCCAAGATGGGTTAAAGGTGATTCTAAAGGTTCTCGGCTTTGCCGGACACTCACATTGAAAATAATACCATCATCATGACTTTTCATGACAACGAGTACTACCGTCGCGAGGCCTCCACCGAGTAGGATCATATCACATGTGCTTCATAATCCAGACTACTCTGGACATGTCACTATGATTTCACCCCATCCTATCTTATTGTGTCACTCAAGCCCGGGTTAGGACTTATCTCACCACTCAAGACAAACCCAAATAAATATATACAAATATTTACAATTAAAAGAATAAAAGCGCGAAGATAGTAATTTAAAACAAGTTAGGTTCAACCCGCTTGGTATTCCCCAGTGAAGTCGCCATTTCTGTCGCGGTGATTTTTGGATATCGAGTTATTAATTAACTTCGAATCGCAATTTAATATTCCACCACCGATCTTTAATTTTTCCGAGGGAAAGGAAAAAGTTCGAAAAAACCTATTTTTTGAGAGAACAAGGTTCGGGGATTGGTTATACGAAGGGAAGGTATTAGCACCCTAAGTATCTATAGTACTCTATAGGAACCTCTTGTTTTTATTCTATCTATGCGCTTTATTTTAATTGCTTGTAAAAAAAATGTATAAGTGGGAAATTAAAATAAATGATAAAAAAAATGCTTAAAGAATGAAAAGAAGAAAAATGTTTTTTTGTTGATTTTATTGATCGGAGAGACAAGTCTCATGCCTACGTACCCGAAGGATCAAACCACCGTAGTTCGGGGTAAAAAGACGAGTAAATTTGTTTGTTTTGATTTTAAGGTTTTTTTGAAACATGGTTTTAAAGACCAAAAGCCAAAAGTGGCAAAAATGTGAAGTTGATTGATGTTAATTTGTGAAGAAAGTCTAAATGGTTAAATTGATTGAGATTTGATTATGAAATAAGACGCGGACACTTGGTTTGAATTCCAAGGTTTTTTTTGATAGAAGTGTTTGATGAAGATTTTTGTGCTTTTTGTGATATTTCGAAAAGAAAATAATTATGTATTTTTTTTGGAAAGAGGTCTTGACCTCATTTTTTGAGAAGAAAATAGGTAATGGTTACGCGCGCAAAATGACACTAACCTAAAACGTCACAACTAATAAATCAAACGCGGAGACAATTCGCAATGATATTTTGATCAAAGCGACGCCTTTTCCCTCGGAATTTAACGTTACGCGTATTGGCGGAAAGCGATAAAAAATAAATATGCATGAAATGCAATTTTTTCATTTAGGGTACATCGGCCTAATCACACTCTAAAATTTTTGCGAGAAAATAAATATGAAATGATGCAAGAGACGGGGTATGCTATGCACTTTTATTTAGAGTTTACATTTGGCCTATTTACATCCTAAATTCAAAAAAACAAAAATAAATGACAATTAATAAGCGATAAATACTCAATGTTACAATAATAAAATAACGGTAAAAAAATGATGGATAAATCGACGTAATGAAATAAATATGATATGTAATGGATGAATAGCATAAGTAAATAAATACGAAAATAAGACAATGAAAATAAACCTCGACATCATGCTCTACAAGGCTAAACAAAGCTAAAATAGCTTATGCCAAAAGCACTTATCTCATAAGCTTAAAAATAAAATTAATTAACAAAATAAAGCATGAAATAATATTACCAATATCTAAATATCAAATAAATAAATAAGCCTCGACATCATGCTTGATTGACTAAAAATAAAAGCTAAAATAGCTTATGCCAAAAGCACTTATCTCATAAGCTAAAAAAATAAAAATAAAATTAAGACAGGGGGGTGTGAATCATAAAACGAAATAACAGGGGGGTGTGAATAGCAGTATAATAGTCAGGCCCAGACCCACATAGGCCCATCTGTAAAAAAACAAACAAAAAAAACCAGGATCAACTCTGGCCGTCTGATGGATCAGACGGCCCTGATCTAAAATTAAAAGGAAAAGATCTGAGGCGTTAGATTGAGATCAGGAAGCCACAGGCGCGCAGGTGCACCACAAGGATGTGTACCCGCGCGCACAGGATTACAAGTGGGTATAAAAGGCAAACCCTAAAAAATTTCTCACAAATTTCTCTCTTCTCTCTTTCCCTCACCGCCGCTCTCTTCTTCTCTCTCACCCTCAAAACTCCATTTTTTTTTCTTTCTTCTCACCTCTCATGGCCGACGGCGGCCATGACCTTCTTTCTCTCAATCTCGTCTCTTCTTCCTCACAAACTCTCTCTGTTTTTCTCTCTCAATCTAAAGCTCAAACCCTTTTTCCAAAAAAAACATTCGAAATCCAAACAGAAAAAGAAAAAAACCTTAGCGGTGTTTCGATCTGGATTTGCTTTCGATCTGGGTTTTGTGTTCGGATTTGAATCCGAAATGGTTTGGATGATCTTTGCTGGTGAGAAACAGGCGAGGGGCTTTGATTCTGTTTGGTTTTTGCGATTTGGGATTTGAATAAGATGATGATGAAGGGTTCTGGTTTTCTGGGTTTAATTACCCATTTGATTCTGGTTTTTTTTTGTTTGTGTTTATGAGGACAGTGATGATGGTATCTGGGTTTGATTATTTTGATTCAGGAAAGGAAATGAATTTTTCGTTTCTCTGTTTGTGTTCTACTGCGGCTGATCTTTTTTTCTTGTCCAGATCTGATTTTTTGCTGTTCACTATATACACCAATTGGGTTCTAAGATGGGGAACAAGGATCTGAATTTGGACAATGAAGGACACTGCTTTAGACAGAAAAAATGTTCCCTGTACTGTGTGTTCCCTGTACTGTGTGGGAGAAAAGGAAGTTGACTTTCAAATTTTCCTGATTTTTTTTAATCAGGAAAAAAAAGGACAAAAGGACAAAGTAAAAAAATAAAAACAAAATAATTAAATTAAATTGATAAAAAATACGAAAATTAAATAAAAACAGTAAATAAAATAATTAAATAAATTTTAAAAGAAAGAAGATAAAAATAATGGCAAAAAATAATAAATAATAATAATAAAAAAGAATAAATATAAAAGAAACAACAAATGAGGTATTTTAAAATACCTCTCTGCCGAAATTTCGTCAGAAATGACAAACAGGCAAGAAGGTTTTTTTTAAACGCCGAACAAAATCAATCGGTCAAAAAATTGGGTATGACACATATCTTTGGTTGCTATTGCTATATATTAAATATCAAAGACAATTTAGGAAAGTTTGATTCCAAATCAGATAAAGGAATTTTCTTAGGATACTCTCTAACCTCCAAAGCTTTTAGAGTTTACAATCTAACTTCTAAAAATTTAGAAGAAAGCATGCATGTTAAATTTGATGAATTTGAGGATATGACCTTAACAAAAGAAAGAGATGATGAAGATGAGGAAAGCTCATCAAAAGAAAAAGAAATAGAAGATTCACTACCTTCTCAAGAACCTCCAAAATCTTGCAGATTAGTGGATTATCACCCTCAAGATCAGATCATAGGAGATACCACTGATGGTATAAGAACCAGAAGATCATTTCAAGTGGATGAAAATAATTTAGCAATGATCTCTCAAATTGAACCAAAATCCATTGAAGAAGCTATCATTGATGAATCATGGATTATAGCCATGAAAGAAGAACTTTCCCAATTTGAAAGAAATGAAGTTTGGAAACTAGTGCCAATGCCACAAGATCACTCTATCATTGGAACCAGATGGGTTTTTAGAAATAAAATGGATGAAGATGGCAAGGTAACTTGAAACAAAGCAAGACTTGTAGCTCAAGGATACAACCAACAAGAAGGTATAGACTACGATGAAACATTTGCACCAGTGGCAAGGTTAGAAGCTATAAGAATATTGCTTGCATATGCATCACATAAATGTTTTAAACTTTTTCAAATGGATGTCAAAAGTGCCTTTTTAAATGGATGTCAAAAGTGCCTTTTTAAATGGCTTTTTAAATGAAGAAGTTTATGTACATCAACCTCTTGGTTTCAAAGATGAACATAAACCTAATCATGTGTTTAAACTCACCAAAGCACTTTATGGACTAAAACAGGCTCCAAGAGCTTGATATGAAAGATTGAGCACCTTTTTACTTAAAAATGGTTTTTCTAGAGGAAAAATTGATACAACACTTTTTAGAAAAACAAACAATCAATATCTCTTGATAGTTCAAGTATATGTTGATGATATCATATTTGGTACCACTAATGAACAAATGTGTGAAGATTTTTCAAAGTTAATGCAAAATGAATTTGAAATGAGCATGATGGGAGAACTTAGATTCTTTCTTGGATTACAAATCAAGCAACAAGAAAATTGAATCTTTATTAGTCAAGAAAAATATATCAAAGATCTTCTCAAGAAATATAACATGAATGAAGCAAAAATTATGACCACTCCAATGCATCCTTCAACAAATTTAGATAAAGATGAAGGAGGTAAAAATGTGTCTGAAAAAGAATATAGAGGAATGATTGGATCACTCCTATACTTGACTGCAAGCAGACCAGACATTGTTTTCTCAGTAGGTCTTTGTGCAAGATTTCAAACCTCTCTAAGAGAATCTCATCTTACAATAGTCAAAAGAATCTTCAGATATTTAGTAGGAACACCAGATGTTGGTCTTTGGTACAAAAAGGGAACACATTTTGACCTAAAAGCTTATTGTGATGCTGATTAAGCTGGTGATAAACTTGAAAGAAAAAGCACAAGTGGTGCTTGTCAATTTCTTGGTGAAGCTCTTGTAAGTTGGTGTTGTAGAAAGCAAAATACCATAGCACTCTCAACAACTGAAGCAGAATATGTATCAGCTGCAAATTGTTGTTCTCAAGTGATATGGATCAAAAATCAACTTGAAGATTTCTCTCTAAGGTACACAAATATTAAAATTCTTTGTGATAATACAAGTGCTATAAATTTATCAAAGAATCACATTCAACATTCTAGATCAAAGCATATAGAAATTAAGCATCATTTCATTCGTGATCATGTTTGCAAAAAAGATGTTGAATTATTATTTGTTGATACTGAATATCAATTAGCTGATATTTTTACAAAACCTTTAGTTGAGGATCGTTTTAACTTCATAAAAGAAAATTTGAAAATTATCAAAAATCCTAACTAAGCATTGTTGAGCAAATAATGTGCTCAGAGAATGTCAAGAGAATGATCTTTCTCTCCACGCCAAAAGAGAAATTAAAATGATCATATTTATCCCTAAGTATATGTTTGTTTTATTTAAAAAATGAATAAAACTCTTCCTCTTCCAAAACCATCTCTCTTCTCTCTCTCTCGTTGACAACATATCTCTCTCTCTCTCTCTTTCTCTCTCTCTCTCTCTCTCTCTTTGTCATAATTAAACTTTTAGTTTTCCTAAGTACAATTAGCCACTATTCAATGAGTACTAGCTACACCTAAACCTATCACCACATCTTTTCCTATTCTCTATACACTCTCTCAAATCTCTTTACTTAATTCACTCACCTTCTTCCCAAATTTTCTCATCTTCTCCGTAAAACACAAACAAACCTTTCCCTTTCCACGATTCATCTTCCAAAAAACTCTCATTTTTCTCTCAAAAATCTCCTCAATGGCTAGAGTGAAAGAAGCTGCTCGAAAATTTCTCCATGACAAGAATGCATCATCTTCCTCAGCTTCTCAATCTCCCAAACGCTCTCCATCTCCACCATTACCTCCATCTCCTATCAATCACTCAGGTAACAAATCCTCTTCTGAAGCCTCGTTTAAGTCATTGTCTGATCATGGAAATGATTTTGAAATCAATTCCTCACTTGCTGCTCAAACCAAACCTGTTGATCATGTCCAAAATATGTCCAACACTGTTCATGGTACTGTAGAGATTGAACATGCAAAGAAATCTCCAGTCAAAACCCTTGACATTGGTCAAATCTATGTTGGAACCATTCCAATCTCATGTCAACCTCTTGATATCCAACCTCTGAATACTGAACACCCTCATCACGTTGAGGTTAAAACTCAAAAATCCAAACCCTCTCCAGATTCCAAAAAACCCAAAAAATCAAAGAAATCGAAATCTGTTGATTCTTTTAAGATTCGAAGATCAAATAGGATTGCTTCTAGTGGTAGTAGAAAACCAGTCATTGATACCAATGTTTACACAATCATAGATGAGGACTCAGAAAATACTCAATCTGATTCTCCACCAAAATCTGCTCCAAATGTCAAAACCTACTCAAGAAGATCTTTTTCTTCAAAATCTTTGCCAAAAACCTCACAAAGCTCTGGTCCATCTCTGAAGAAGATATTTTGGTTAAGAACCTCAAGAAACCTATTCCATTGATTAACCAACACAGTTTGGAAAGTTTTGAAAAAATTTCAAAAAGAATACCTGTTCTTCCTGGTCGTGTTTTTAACTTCAATGATCTGATCAATACTGATCATGATCTAACCAAATACACTAACCCTCTTGGCTGGACAAAATTGTTCAATATCAAAAAAACTCATTATCCATCCCTTATCTTTGCTTTTTATTTCAATGTTGTTGTTTTGTCCGAAAAAGATCAAATCGTGTCTGATCTTAAAGGAATCAAGGTCAGAGTCACTGAGGATTTGCTTGGAAAGCTCTTGGAAATTCCTACTGATGGAAACAAAGTGTATGGAATTAATTGGTATTCCAAGCTTGGTATTCCAAGCTTGGTATTGAGAGAACCTCTTTCATGAAACAAATTTTTGAACCTGGAACCATCCTAACCAAAGATCCACCCTCCTCAAAATTGAAGCATGAATTCAAAATGATACACAACATGTGTCTTCATTCCATTTTCCCTAGAAAGGGAAGCAAAGACAAGGTCACTCATAATGATATGATGATCATGTACCACATGTCTCAGCAGATCAAACTCAATCTACCATACGTTCTCATCCAACACATGATTAACACCATTGAAAATGAGAACAAAAAGGTAACTCTTCCCTATGGAATGTTTTTAACAAGGGTTTTTAGAGAGTTCAAAGTGAGCTTTAAAGGAGAAGAAGGCAAAAATACCTCCACCACTTTCACAACCAAAAACATTGATAGGATGAAGAGAGCAGAAGATTTGCCCTCCGAAGATCATGGTCAGAAGAGAAAAAGAGATATTTTTGAGCAAAACTCCAATCTGGATTTGCTAGCTGAAGTGGTCACAACTCAGGAAGACCGTTTGGAGAACATTCTCCATGCCTCAGTACCTTGTACTAAAGGCAAAGAAGTCATGTCTGAAGGTAATCCACCTATTCCTCACACCTTTGTATCCTTAGAGTTTGATGCTGTTCTTGGAGAAAAATTAAATGACACTGTCAACAAATTCACCTCTGTTTTGCTTGATGAAAACATCCCTTGTGATAATCCTGTAAACACATCTTTGTTCACACCCTTAATAACCTCACCTCATAAGTCCTTTGAATCCTTCCACACTTCTGAGTTTCTGAGAGATCTCATTAGAACTCCTCCACTAGAATTTCCAAAAATGCCCCAACCAATTTTTACTGATGCTGGTCCATCGCTTCCATCTTTTCCACAAATTTTGCATCCCTCGGTTCTTTTTGTACCAACTCTTACACAAACTCTGCGCATCCCAACTCTGAAGCTGTTCCTCCTTTTGACTCTAGATCTTTGAAGAGATCAAAAGTTGAGAATGATATCTTGCAAACCAAGAAAAACATGGCTAAGATGTATGACATTGTGGACACCATGTACTCCTACATGAAGCTTGAATTCTCCACCTTTAGGACATGGTTGGTTGATGAATTATGTCCAACTGTGAGAGTGAATCCACCTCCCCAGGTCACTACACCATCACTTCCAGAAGCTCCTAAGTTTGATGCTGCCTCTAGCTCTGATGATTCCTTGCCTACTGTTCCTCAATAATTTTTCCCTTATCCCTCAATTTTTTTTGATGAAGACAAAGGGGGAGACGAGATTGTAGAATTAAAGGGGAGATTGTGATGTTGTTTTACTGACTGTTGAATATTTTTAATCTTTGTGATGTTTAACTATGTTTTGTTAAGTTTAGAATTTGATAAGATGTGATGAGAAGTTGCATTTTGGCTTGTAGAACTTCTCTTTAAATGTTGCATAATTCTAAAACTCTAGTTATGTTTTGAATCCCTTTTGATAATCATTAATCTTGTACTTGAACAATGTTATATTCTCAGTTTTTGAGATTTGATTAATGGATTTAATGGTTGATTCAAATTTCATGTTCTTATATTTACTCAATTTGCATATGCATTATTTTTATACTTTGATAAAGAATGCAAAAATTGAGGGGGAGCTCTTTGATTAAATCACAAGTATTATTACTGTTTTGGTTCAATCAGAATCACAATCTAAAAATTAATTAAGAGTTTGTCATCATCAAAAAGGGGGAGATTGTTGAGACAAAATCCTATTTTGATGTTTTAAAGATAACAAACATCCTTAATCAATTTTAATTTTATTCTGATCATTTTGTGATTTAACAAGTGCTTTTGAGTGATTTAATATTAGACAGATGCAATGGATTAATATCATTATGTTTCACTCATAAGAAAAGAATTAAAACAAGTTTTATGAAAAACTGCTCAAGAGAATGGTCTCAGACCATAGCAGAATGGTCTCCCAAGGCTCACGTGTTCATGAGCATAATCATGTAATTAAGTCAATTTGATACAAGACAAGAATGAACTTTATTCAGGACTTATTTAAAGATCACAACAGTAGGAATAAGTCATTTAAGGCAAGGAATCAATCTTGGTTCATGGACTTGCTCTTTGAAGGGTCTTTAAGAATATCAAGCTCACATATTATGTCAAAGACTTTATGTTCTCCAAGAACATCATTAAGAAGTAATCTAGACCAATGGAAACTCAACAACAAGGTACAAAACAGCTTGCTATTGTATAGTAGCTGAACAAATTCAGAATTGAAAAATTGGGTGGCTACATTCTCCCATAACAAGTGTCCTTGTTTTACTATTCACGTGTCCTTGCAAGGACTTGGTGAATAGTTGCTCTACTACTCTATTCTGGTTATTAACAGCAGCAAGACAGCTCTCAACAACTCCTTGAGCTATTTGATCTTATCCACATCTGTTGGAAGAATGGTCTCCAGAAATTGAGAGAATGGTCTCCCATATTTTCTTCTAGAAGAAGCAAGCTGTCCTAAGTTTTATTTCCACACATGGGGAAATACTTTACAACTTATATATCATCAGAAACAACTCATTACAGTTGGCACAACGAATATCTCTGCCATCTTTACAGTACCAATGTCAGAGACCACCAAAAGAATGGTCTCCAGAAGCATCTAAAGTACAGATTTTATTGGACTGTTTTGTTTCTTTTGCAACGGCTATTTCTACACTCACAACAGACTTATTTGATGTCCAAGCAACAAGGGAACATCTCCATCTATAAATAGCACGTTGGTTCAACTTAAAGAGCAAGAGTTTCAAGCACAAAAGCATTCATACTTGTTTTATCTCACAAGTAATCAAGCTCTTCTTTTTCACTCATACTCCAAGCTCTCTAGAAAAATAGGATCTATAATTCAGTGAGTATCTTGAGTGTAATTTATTTGTAAGCTTCACAACCGGTTAGGTGTGTTTAAGCTTAGATCCAAAACCCTTGATAATCTTTGTAAAGTGTCACTCAAGTCAATTGGGTATAATTGTTTGAGTGTACCTTGATAAGGTAGATCAACTTGTGTTAAGCTGGAAGTATTTTGATCTTGGTTTAGATCAAAGGAATGATTTTTAGATCAAAGGAATGATTGTAATCTTGGTCTAGATTATAGTGGATAATCTCACGCAAGTGGGGACTAGAGTAGCCCATACTATTAAGGGGTGAACCAGGATAAGATTGTGTGTTTGATCTTTCTTCTCCTTACTCTTTTATTTTAAGCAAACACTTAACACACCACTCACTTACTTAAAGTTATTTATTATTGTGTTGTGTGGAGAACGTTCTCTGAGCATTCTAACAATTTTATTGTTCAAAGTTTGCTACTAACTTTACTTGCAGTTAAAATTTTAAAAGGTCACAATTCGAATCCCCCTTTCTTGTGACAAACCTTGTTACTTCAGCCGGGCATATGTTCAGCTGCCATATGGCCAATTGCAACAAGTCATGTTGCTACTAAAAATGAGTAAAATGCCAAATACCCTCTGAAATTTCAAAATTCATCAAATACCCCCTTGAAATTTAAAAATAGGCAAATACCCCCCTAAAATTGTCAAATGTCAATCAAATTGCCCCCTGCTTCATTTACTCCGTCTATTTTAATTAAGAAAAGAGAGGAAAAGATGGATGAGACAAGAATTGATAAGAATGACCATGTTACCCTGCATGGTTCAAATAGAATGATGTAATAAGAATGATGTATAAGGGTGACTCTATAAACAAAATTAAAGCCAAGTCAACCTCACCAATCAAGAGAGCTTTGCTGAAGTCACCAATGGCGATTTTAAGGTCGGAGAAGGAGAATCAATGAAGGTGATTGATTCGCAGAGGAATGTGAGAAAGTTGAGTATGATAGAAGAATCTTTTGAATTTGTGTTGAATTTAAGCTTACTTGTGTCCATTAGAAAAATATTAAGAGGTGAAGGATCGAGATTTGAGAGCATAAAAACGGCGAATCCAATGATGGCGGAGAACAGAGGAGCAAGGTGTTGAGTAAATGAAAGTTTGAAGGAAAGAAGAGACGGAAGGGAAGAGTATGATGCACTTGCAAAAAAATTAGTCTCCCACAGTAGGATACCCATTTCACTTGTCCATCTTAGCACTTCCAATGCTGCATAAAAAACTCCTCATACAAATATTTCATATGTTAATGGATCTTACTATTTTTATTAAATTTTAATAAAATATATATTTTTTTTTTGGTTGGTAATAAAATATTATATCTATTCTCCATTTCTTACTAGGTTGGAGGGTTTTGGAGGGGAGGGGAGGGAAGGTGAGGTGGCATTTTAAAATTTTATGTTTGGTTCAATTTTTTATGAGAGGGAGGGGAGGGGAAGGGAGGGAATATTGAGCAATTTTTACTTCCCCCCAAATTGGGGGGATTTGGAGGGGAGGGGAGGGGAGGGAAACCAATATATAAATTATTATATTGACATGATTACCCATAATTATTTTGTTAAAATCCTAGATTATCTTCGTTATAAAAGTTTAGGTTTTATTTTCATTGCCCTTACAACTTGTTGAATGTTGGTACTGTGTTCTCTATTTTTCTACCGCTGCTTGTCTATTTTCCGATATGTATATGTCTCTTATAAGAATATCACATTTTCAATTTTGCTTACCTCTGGAACACCACGTTTTCAATTTTTTATTCTTGCTGGAAGATCACGATTATATATATTCATATGCTTATGCATGAAAATAAATGCTTATGTATGTAACATCACCTTTTCAATCTTCATGTGTGTTGTTTGTAAGATTTGTTTTTAATATGTGTGTTATAAAATTTTAAGGGTAAAAAAGTACATTAGTTTTAAATTACCTTCTCTCCTCTTGTGAACCAAACATATATTTAATTAAAATATCTCTCCTCCCCTCGTTTGAACCAAACACATATCTAATAAAAATACATCCCCTCCTCTCCCCTCCCTTCCCCTTCCCTTCATTAAAATCCCTCCCCTTCCCTCCCCTCACTTGAACCAAACAAACCCTAAAAGTGGCAAAAGTTCACCTTTGAAATTTTGTTTAGATATTTAAATTAAATGCGCACTCATATGTGATATTTATTTTTGTCATAAGACTCACAATATATTTTTTTGGTCGAGTAATCTGATTGTTATAAATTTCACCCTTAAGGTGGATAAATGAAATGATCGGTGTTCGGATGTTAACCCCCTACATATATAATTAAATGTCCTTTCAATCGAGCTAAGCTCACGGAACTTATGTTATCTTTTTATATTGATGGGGTCCTATTAAAACACTGAGATACTCATAATGGAGAAAAAACTCTTCAAAACAAGGATGGGGAGGAGAGCTTTTTAAGTGATAAGGACATAAAACGAGGGAGTAGTTCTCACCATTGACATTCCTAAATACAATGCTTAATGAGTGCAACATATTAAGGTCACATTAAATTAATTTTAGCATCATTCTCTACATCTCTTTTTTTGTTCATCAATCCTCAACAAATATAATATAACTAAAACAAATATATGGGTGTTGTTCGAATCCTCTCTTCAGATGCAGTCAAGGCATCAAAATCATGTAATCATACAATTGATTTGACTCCATGGGATCTTCAGTTTCTAACTGCTACACCCAACAAAAAGGGTCTTCTTTTTCATCATCAAAAAGTAGCAAACCAAATCCAACGGTTAAGACACTCTTTATCCTCTTCTCTTGCCTCTTTTCAACCGCTTGCCGGTTGTCTTGAAATAACAGAACACGAAGACAATGTTGCTTCGTGTTCCATAAAGTGCAACAATGTAGGTGCACTTTTTATCCATGCAGCAGCAGAAAATACTTATGTTGCTGACATTGATGGACCGACTTATGTTCCTTCGATAGTCGATTCATTTTTTGCTTATAATGGGGTGAGAAACTACGAAGGCACGTCACAACCATTGTTGGCAGTGCAAGTCACGGAGCTAGTGGACGGAATCTTCGTTGGTTGTACATTCAACCATGTGGCTGTTGACGGAAATTCCATGTGGCATTTCATTAATTCATGGGCCGAAATCTCACGCGGTTCTTGTGATCAAATATCTAAACCTCCAATACTTGAGCATTGGTTTCCAAATGGTATTAAACGTCCCATACAATTTCCTTTCACTATGGAGCCACAAAATAATCCCTCTGATACGCTGAGTTTTTCATCATTTGATGAAGAAAAACTCTGTCTATCAGAGAGGTTATTCCATTTCAAAAAAGAGAAAATCATGAAACTTAAATCGAAAGTCAATGCAGAGATTGGTAGTAGTAGTAGTAGTAGTAGTAACAATAAAATATCTTCTCTACAAGCGCTTTTAACTCACCTTTGGTGTTCTGTGATCCGTTCCAAAAAAATTGACCCAAAAGAAGAAGTCCATCTTATTTTCATGATAGGAGTTAGACCAAGATTTGTTCCATCCTTGCTAGAAGATTATTTTGGAAATGCAATTATAGGTTGTGGGATTAAAATGAAAGTTGGGGAGTTGTTGAAGGAAGGTGGACAATGTAAAGGTGCTTTAGAGATGAACAAGTTAATTGCTTCACACTCTAATGAGATGTTGAAGAAACACTATGAGTCTTGGTTGAAAAATCCAAGTTTTGTTAGGCTTGCTGATATGACAAATAATAATTTCTTGGCCATTGGCCATTCACCTTGGTTTGATGTTTATGGTAATGATTTTGGATGGGGAAAACCTGTGGCAGTTCATAATGGAAATAAGATAAATGGATTAGTTAATGTGTTTGCTGGAATAGAAGAAGGTAGTATTGATCTTAGAGTGTGTCTTCCTTACAAGAATTTGGAGGCAATGGGAAATGATCCTCAGTTTATGGCTATTGTTTCCAACTAATGTAGCATCAAAGATTGTAAAATATGTTTGGTACCATATCAGTTCAATCTGTATTTTGTGTAAAAAGCTTTGAATAAATGTTTATGATGTTCAAGTGTCATGGTTTTGTTTTCTCATTAACTATTTACGATTTGTGTTGATACGGTGCATATGCATGGTTACTACCGATTCAGATTTCCTGTTGTAATAGCATGCCTCAATAATAGATTTGGGCTGTATTATTTCAAGTTAACAGTCAAGATTGTTTTTTAACCAAAAAACACAGTTTCCAATCTAAACAGTCTGATTTAAGATTGACGGCCTGAGATTAAAAGTTGTGTGTTGCTGCTTGTATTGATTGCTGCAGCAACTAAGTTGTATTGTCCTATTCTTTTTCTTTTTTGAATAAGTGGAGAAATCCCTGGGATTGAACGACAGCTCATGCATATTGCATTTTGGCCAACTCGCATTTGGGAAAGTCCATGCCAAATTCGGTCTATACGATGGCTGGATATGAGGGAAGTGCCTTGTAGAATAAGTAACGGACCTTGTTGGTATTATAAACCTCTGGATCCAGCATGAAGATCTTTCTTGAGCAATACAATATTGGAAATGGTAATTATAATAGTGCCATATCGGCTGAACATAGATCAGTGTCGAATATCCAAGCATAAGGTGGCCCAACTTCCTATGCCTTTGCTTTAGTCTCGAAAAAAAAAAATTAAAACGATAACGGATACGCTAGTTGACTGAATGTGGAGATGATTACGTTGGTGTTGCAGGAAAAATCAGTTCACAGCAAACCATAAAGAATTTCTTCCAAATGGAGGTGCCATTGACATAACTTGCAAAGCAAACAAACAAGATACTCCCTCCGACCTTAATTATAAGTATATGTTCACTTTTCAGATTCATTGAATAACTGATGTATATGGTCTATATTAAATGTCAAATACATTAGTTATTCAATGAATCTGTAAAGAAAATATTTGCTTATAATTAAGGTCTGTTGTTGGTACAATGAGGATGGAAGTTTTGACCTGTTGATAAAATTACTTCTGAAAAAATTGTATGACACAAAATTGCATGCATTCCTTGAATCATTTTGGATTTTGGAGAAACCTTGATCAGAATTGCCTAAATTCACATTTGCAGTTAAGAAAGCAGCAAAATATAGAGGAGGATTTAGACTCCATATAACTTGAAGAGGGATTTATTATAGAGTAATTTGAACTGTAATTATGTCAACTTGAAATTTAGAGCCAAAAGGTTAAAACATTATTAACCTATAACAAATACATATTGATTTTAGTGCTATTTAGTAACTGATTTTGGTATCATCTATGTTTTTGAAACAAATAAAATCATTATATAAGAAAGTATATATATGCACCTCAGAATACATTATTATCTTCATCTAATTCTTCATTGCTATCTTACTATTATTAGGCCTTGCAATTCCTATTGATGTGGATGAGGATGATGAAGAAATGGCAGATCTATCATACTCCTCTTTGTCTTCATGGAATACTTTATTAAGAACTTCTTGAAGCTCCCCGTACCGTCTTCGCTTCGCTTGTCGATCTTCGGGGCTGTCATTACCCATACACGCAAGTTGCGATAGGTCATCGGCATCCATTATCTTGTTCAACACTGCCGAGCAACGTGGGAAGAAGCGTTTCCCCAACTCCACTGCTCAAGATAAGTAAAAACAAATCAGAAACTTCAATCTTAATTACAAATAAACTACGCCGGCCGGTCCGAAAAGGCCATAGGCTTTACATATATTACCTGATCTAGACAGTGCTTTCATCCTAATTAGATGCTCCTCTTTTATTTTGAAAGGTGCCTCATTTAGGTCCATAGTTGTTCTCTGGCAACCACCCAAATTTGGAGTAAATTCAGATGTGCCATCAATTTGAGTAATATCCAACACAACCTTGGCTTCCATGGGAAACAACAGTTTTGCAAGTCCAACTGAAAACAATGAATCATCACAATTTACTTGCTATATTTCAAGTCGATATGAGACTCTCAAAAATATAATTTATATCTCGGTCATATTTCTAGTTGACCTGAGACTCTTAACAATAATATTTATATCTTAGACACGTAAAATTCGGAAGTAACATGTCAATGTGACTCTTAACCTATTTCGAAGTAAAATATTTTATTGAAAATAGAACATAAATCGAAGATTACTGACATGTGAGAAAATATATACCTCGATTTTCTAGGTACAACAATTTCATTCGCAAATCGTCCCCTGCCATAGCAAGAGAAAGAGAAGCCTCCCCAAGTAAAGGATCCCGTCTCTCAGCTTGCTCCAATATCTCTATACACAAACGATCATTCGACGAAATATTTCCTTCCTCCGTAAATTTATAGTAATTCACAGCTTTCGTACAACGTTTCGAAATCTGGAGAGCTTTTCTACCATCTAAAGTGAGTTCAGAAGGCTGAGCTCCTTTTGTTAAAAGAGACGCAATAATCTTCGGTTCTTTTCTTGTAGCAGCGACATGTAACACGCTATAACCCCTATTGTTTTTATGATTTACATCAGCAAGTCCAAGATCAAGAAGCTCAGTAGTAGTTTTCACATCACAATATGCAACTGCATAGTGAAGTGCATGAGCCTCATCTAGAGTAGTGTGTCCTTCTTTCAAAAGTAACCTCACTAATTCTACGTCATCTGAATCTAAAGCTCTATGTATTCTGTTAACATGTTTGTGTAGAAGATTTAAGCTTTCGGATATGTTTAAACCTAGTTCGTTTCGTTTGTGTATTATTTGTTTCGATAAAGGTTGAGGAAGTGATTTTTCAAGAGTAGTGATATCAACATTGGAATTAACAGTTATCTCTGTGCATCTTCTAAGCAGTTTATCACATGTTTTACCACATATATTTGCTACAGAAAGAACCTCTAATATGTCATCTATTGCAATCTTGTCAAGAATTTCTAGTAGATGATCCTGTAAGTAAAAAAATGCAATGTTCAATATTTATTCATTAATAACACTGTGTATATATTTTATTATGCTAATTTCCTCATTCTAGTATGCTAGATAAGACGAATTTATCAAAAATAAGTTTGCATTTGCAGAGATAGTATATGGTTTAAGACAGTATTGAATTTTATGATATACATTTATATTGTAGCAGAGAAGTGGTACTTATGAATGAAATTGTAGTTCAACATGTTTTGATCAACTTATCTGAATTTATAAACTTACATAAAAAAATTGTTAGATCCTCCCTCTGGTCTCATATATAATCAAATATTCATTTTTTAGGTTTATTAAATAATAGATATAGGTTTATATTATAAACCAGAAACATCTGTTATTCAATAAACCTGAAAAAACAATTTTTTCTTATATTTGAGGGAGCTTATTGAAACAACTATCCATAAGTTGTTCTAAACTTATTTTCATAAAGCCATGAGCGTTTAGATAAGATAACACATGTCCCGTGTTCGAACGCGAACTTGGGCATACAACAGACCTACAACTCATAAGAAGAGTTTGCCACCCATTTTGAGTCCTATAAGACTCGAGAGATTAGTCTCTGCATTTACGCTCAGAGATACTGGTTTAACAAAAAAAAACTAATTTTCATAAATTCTTCAAAATAACTTATACCAAAACATTGAAAGAACTTGTATAAGTGCTTAAGTGTTTACCTGATAAAGAGCAATCAATTCAGATATTTGGAAAGTGAAAGAAGCATAAAGAAGTTGAAGCATGAAATCAACAACAGGCCAACACCCAAAATGAGAACAATCATCATCCACACAAACACAAACACCTTTATGTTCAATTTTCCCACTATACAAATAACGCAGCACAACATTAAGTGCATCAAACCCAACATCATAATCCTTAGCAACTTCCTTCAAATCAATCCTCTTTGTCACTTTCTCTTTTGTTCCACCAAACATGTTCTTAAAGAAACTACTCCTCGCCGACAGAATACACCGGTGCACCGAAACTTGTTTACGGTCTCCGGTGATGATCTTTGCATCGGAAAAGAAGTCAAAGTCTGCAACATTGAGGATTGAAGCTAGATTGTCTGAGAGAAGGTTTAGTGGTGTGATTGTGTTATCTGTAATACTTGAATTGGCTTCTGCATTGTTAGTTATGCAGCATATGCCACTGCTGTTACTCATTTCGTTTGAATCACAGAATCGAGTTCTTAAGTACATTATTATAAGATAGAAGGTTAAATATGTTTTTAATTGCTATAAAATATATATACTCAGTTGTTAGAGAGATAGAATGTGTTGAGGGAGAAGAAAATGAACTATATATAGTACTAGTGGAAGAAAAGAATGAGAGAGTGACTTTGTATTTTCTGGACAAAAATCACTTAAACTCACATGTTTTTCATCGCTATAAAATACATATAAGAGTTGTTAAAAAGACAGAACAAAAAACAGAATGAGTGAATGTGTTGAGGGAAAAGAAAATGAACTATATATACTACTACTAGTGGAAGAAAAGAATGAGAGAATGTGTTTGTCTTTTCGTGCCAAAAATCACCGAAACTCATGAGGTACATGTTCCAACCTGGTACCGTTGTTTAATCTAATACTATTGACATTGTGACGAATATGTTTGTGTTTAGTTAATTAGGATATGACTCTGAATAATAATGTTATACAGTGGATGATGATTGCTGTTCTTTAATAGCTGCTATCAGACATCATCATCATAGAATTTGTATATGTTAATGTTGACTTATACTTCATTCACAACCGATATATATAGCTTTGGAACTTGGACATGCAGTCATTCAGCTGAGATTTAGCTAAACTGCCGCTTTCATATCCTCCTTACATTATGCTCTCTGTCTCTTACTTACAAATATTTTAGTATAGACAAAATGTTGTTTCGTGGACATCTGTACACCTAGTATTTGGTATCGTGGGACCGAACAAACCAGATAAAATAATGCGATAGGTATGTGTTAAGAAGTCTACATCAGTTGTGAGATGGTCTGAATGTGTGTTTATAAAATAGAGGTAATTCTCATCATACAAGCTGATTTTTTAAGGTTGAGTTAGACACGATATCCAATTCTAACCATATGATAGATTTGTGGTAAAATAAATTAAAAGAGAAATAAAGAGAAAATAAGATGTTGAATGGATGTCGGGACGTGTTATAATCAGCGTCAAGCACGACCCACTTAGACGTCGAACTTGGCTCAATTACGCGTTGGTCCAACATCTCACGTCCCTCTCCAACAGCCGCATTAGCCAACATTTTTTTATAACAGTTGTTCTGACAGTCATCAACGTCGAAGCTGCAAGATCCATCCTAACATTAATGGTCTTAGTGCTAGGGACTATATATATCTTTCTCATGCAAAAGTACCGGGTAATGAATCTTTTACTCTAAAAACCATTCACTTCACATAATTATTCACTTGAGCGTCAGAGTGTCTGCATGTACATTCCTCTTTTATTAGACTCACTCATGAGAACTCCTTTTATTATTTTATATAGTGCAATTAGACTCACTCACCCAAACTTTTAAGTCATAGCAATTGCAATTTTGAGATTTTGGCCAAGAGAAAGTGATTTTTTGGATTGTACAAGAAAAAGTGATCTTTTGGTGTGGAGCTGGATTCTTCAGTGATACGTTAAGCAGTTAGGTTTGCATATTAATTAATGGCTTTAGGATAAAGATGGCCATCAAAATTCAAAGTTATCGGATGATGAAAGCTAATAGGAGTTCTCATGACATTTTCCATGACCACCGATCTGTTTCCTTCTTTAACTTTTGGATGCATATCCAATTTCCTATCTAGTAAGGTATTCTTGCTCGTAAGGGATTTGACCTAATTTAACCGTACAAAATTAGTTTGTTAGGTGAAGATTGTTCTCACTTATAAACACATATTCAATCTATCTAGTAATTGATATAAGACTTTTAACACACCTCCTTCTATTCAGCATTATTTAGTTTGGTGCGCGAATATAACTAGTGGATGATCCGATTAAAAACTTGATGGTAACTAGTCCAGCGAATCGTTGTACAAATTCTGATACCATCTTAGAATCATGAATTAGACTTAACTCAATATCACAACATCTATTATAAGATTGTTGTCACTTACAAACATGTATTTACATCATCTTACAACTTGAGACTCTTTGACACTCACATAATATTTTTGCTATTATTTCTACATATCAATTCTAGTAACCAAAAGTTGCATTTTGGTTGCATACATTAATGATTCCGTTTATCATAACTCTGGCACTTGATTTACATGGAGAGTGCATTGAATTGAATACATACACCAGCATAGGGACAATTTTTACTTTCATGATGATTATATATTGAAAATGCAATTGTCGGGGTGAGCTAAGCATCTTCCACATAACTTCCATAGTAACAACGCGTGCACAAGCCAAGCCAGAATCTTTAATTTAAAGGTAAGGGCATTGAAAAAAAAAAACTTTCAAAGTAGGCACGATAATATAACCTATACTTGCAAGTAACCATCCCTCCCACTCTGATTTTGATTGGAAAAAATCGAATTGATTGAATATGTGATTGGATTTTTCCCGATTTTTAAAAAAAAGTAATGGATTGGAGACATTAATACCTACCCTAAATTCGATTCGCTTATATCTAATTACATTTTACCTGTCTTAAATAAACTCCTAGACAAAGACTTAAATTATATTCATATGTTTGTTTTTATTTTTAAGTTGAGGAATATATTACTCCCTCCGGTGTTAGCGCTAGTGCTGCATATTTTGTTGGTACATAAAACTTTAACAAGATATCAAACTCTAGCCTGCCCAGTTTCTGTTCATCAAAGAGGGGTGGCTTTAGGTTATTTTTGATCTAGAATCACCCCTCCCTCTACATCTGATTTTTCCTTCTTTTAATATAAATAAATGATCTTCATATTGATCAATCTTTTTCTTTTGTGTTTTCTTTTTTGTGATTTCGCCGTCTGAGTGCGGCGTTGTGTTTTTGGTCGTCTCGTGCAATGCTTTTGTTGTCCTGTATTGTTGCGTTGTGTTGAGAATAATGCCTAAATATCTTTTTGAAGATTTTAGTCTTAAATATATTTTAGATTTATATTTGAAATAAAATAATATTATGATTTAAGATTTATATGTCAGTTTAGAATATTTAAGATTTGTTTAGAATTTTTAGAATTAGTTTGTTTTTAAAATATATGATTTGTTTTTTTTATGTAGCTCTATATATAGAGCCATATAATTATGAATAATAATGAGAGAAATAAATATAAAACATGAGAGTATTCTCCATGTAACAATATACTTTCTTCTCCGTTTTCTCCATCAAATATATCCCACCAAATTCCGCAATACCAAAAACACAAAAAACCATATCACGGTGTTCATTTGATTTCTATTGAAAGATCGGCTTCAGTCAATTACAGATTCAACCAATGATTTAAACATCAACGCTGCAGATCCGGAGGCATGGATACTCTAGTGACTTTAACTTTATCATATTATTTGTTGCAGGCATTTTGCCGTTGTATGCTATTAACTTGGATGTTGTGAGTTTTGTTCGCGGATTCATCCTTTACATTTTTAGCAATGTTGATTATGTGGTTGTATTTTATGTATTCTATCAATTTGAAGGAATGAATATCATTTTGTTTTTGTCAAAATAAAATAAATTATTACTACCTCCGTTCAATCATAAATAACCAATTTGTAAATAATAAGAGTATGTTTGTTTGATGCGCAGGATATGATAGAGACATGATAAGATATAAAACAAGATAATGATATAATATGATATAAACTGGATAACAATTATTAGGGATGGCAAAAAGGGTCAACCTGCTCCGTCATTAACCCGTCTAAAAAGGGGCGGGGCGGGGCGGGCTAACTAGTGCTGGTGGGTTGAAAACCTCATCCCGCCCCTTTTCTTGGCGGGCGGCGGGAGTGCCCCGTCAATAAAATAAAAATAAAAAAAATCGATAAATTCGCAAAAATATCATAAAAATTTGCGAATAAAATAAAATTAATAACCATCCAAGAAAATCAAAATATAATTATAAGCCAACAAGGTGACCAAAAATTAAAATTATCAATCAAAACTTCAAAAATCCATAGTTTATAATATCAAAAAAACCATAATAAAACCTTATGAAAATACTCGGTTTAAATCCAAAACAAACAAAACTTGGATTCAATGTTTAAATCCACATCAACAAAAGTAAACAATAAACTATAATTTTCATCAATCCAAATCAACAACAACGCTAAAATGTAGATTAGGTTAATTGGACAGAAAAATAGAAATTCATTTGTAATGGACTGAAACTTTTATAAAAAACGAATGTGGTTAAACCAGACGGGTCAACCCGCCCCGTCGCCGTCCCGTGTTTTTTGCGGGTTAGGCGGAATGGGGCCCGCCACTTTTGCGGATTGAAAAATGTTAACCCACCCGCCAAAAATGGCGGGTTGAACGGGCCGACCCGACGGACTTGACCCGTTTTGCCATCCCTAACAATTATCCTATCATATGTTTAGTGCATACAAAATAACAAAACTGATAACTATCATATTATGTTTTTTATACGTACCTCGTAATAATATGGTAACATAATATATCATATTCAAATGACAAAATTACCCCTGTAAAATAATTATTCTAAATTATTTTGTAATACTTTAAATTTATAAATACAAAATATAAATAAGTAATCAAATAATTTTAAATAAATATCATGAGCAAATAAGCAAGTTAAAATTCTCATAAGAATTATGATCAAATAAATAACTCAATTATATATGTCAGATAAACTACATAAATATATCTTATAAATAATAAAATTACCATTGCAAGAAAATTTTATTTAATTTGTTATAAAATTTGAATTAATATTCCTATTTTGCAATTTTTTATATAATTTTGTAGAATTTTGATTTTTTAGATTACGTAAGTTGCAAAATTACCCCTGTGAAAAAATCATGTATATTTGTAAGTTAATTATTTTTAATTTAATATCAAATAATTTTATTATTTTCATTGTTTGATTTAAAATATAGTTTATAGAATAAATCAGTAAATTATTTTATTATCGTATCTTGCCGGTAACTCAACTCAAATTCAAGATAAATTTTTTAACTAAAAAGACAATATATGATAAATTTCAGAATTAACTTGTCATATTTTGGTTGCTCACCAAACATTAAATTTAAATATGATATGATACAGTTGAGACATGATATGATATATTTATCATATCTTGTCTCTTATCTTGTACACCAAACAGACTCTAATTGTCCAAATAAAACTTGGAGCACTATTTTTTCATGTCACACCACCACTTTCAAAATGTTGCAAAATGATGAATTTTCATATTTTTTAGTGTAAAATAGTTTTCGCTGAAATTTTTTTAACAACAAAATCAAATTTATATATGTTATGGTAAAAAGTACAAATACTATTGTATCCACAATCCGAGATTAAATACAAAGGGTACTTGACCCAACAATTAAGCTAACAAAAAAACGATAGACCCCGAAGGGAGCCCCAAAGTACTAACAATCAAATACATCTTCCAAGAC
Organism: Trifolium subterraneum; assembly: GCA_951799995.1. NCBI lineage: Eukaryota > Viridiplantae > Streptophyta > Magnoliopsida > Fabales > Fabaceae > Trifolium > Trifolium subterraneum. Next base: position 25,611,770 of record OX637462.1, read on the forward strand.
ATTGATTCTTCTAATATCATCAAATACATCTTCGATTACCGACTTTGGAAGAGAAAAGAAAATCGTTTCCATCTCTCCGTATCAACCACACCACCGTGTCACCAATAATAACCCTTTGAGTTGTTTCCCTTGTCTATTCCCAAGTTAACAATTCTAACAACGGAAAGGGGTCACTAGGCACCACGTCATTCAAACTAAACCAATTAAACACCTAATACCACAAGAATGTGAAAAGGAACACGAGTCGAATAGACTGCCCTCACTTTCCATCTCCTCCGGACACCACACACATTTTGAATCGAGGTCGTCACCAAGAATTCCCCTCTTGGAGAGGTTCTATGTTGTAGGTAATCGACAATGGAAGAGTCACCAAGAAAATACAATCAATTTTGACGGGACAAAGCCTTTTCACAATTTACCCAAGCCACATAAAACATTCGGGTTCACCAATCTCTTTTCTATTTTCCCTATTTTGTATTTCTATTGTTAACAAGACTCATACATTTTATCTAAGTGCGGAGAAGCGAATAATCTCATATTCGAGTTCAAACTCATGTAAAGCAATGTTATTAATAGCAACCAACTGAGTTGTACTTACAAAACAAAATGATAGTTGACCTTTTTTTATAAGACTGACGGTTGAGTATTTTGCTTATATTTAAGTGGAGCAATATATCAGTCCCTCAATTCAATAATAAATGACCAATTTGTAAATAATAATTGTCCAAATAAAACTTGAAGCACTATTTTTTCATGTCACAGTGTCACACCACGTTTCAAGATGTTGCAAAATGATGAATATGGTGAATTTTCATTGTAGGTTATTGTAAAACGGTTTTCATTTATAATACATATCCTTTGAATTCAGATCATACATATCATGTTTTTTAATAAACAAAAGCAATATAATCAGAATAAACTGTTTAAACAGCACAACGTTATCCTGCTGCAGAAAATGCAGTCACCTAACAACGTATTGAAAGCCAAAAATTGCAAAATTCAAAACAAGGATTGCAATCCAATGAGACGGCCTAGCCACAATGACAACACCTTCTAAACAATGCGAATTTCTTTTCGCGCCCCCATCTTTCCCGCACGCTCTCTACATTTTCATTTTTACCCCTTCTGCTACTTGAGTACCAGACACTATAAAAATGAAAAAGTTGAAATAAACACCGTTCGCTAAAGTAGAGAACTGTGTCTACTACATAACTGGCTAACATTACATATACATGAAATTTTCAGAATTTTACACGTCCCTCTAGAAGGTGCATAAAACCTGTTTTACCGAGACAATATCGTATTCGTAAAATATTTACACTTTTCAGATATTGATGTTTCTATTGAAATCACTTTTTCAGGAGCAACCAAAAATAATAACCGATAGTCATAAAATTCATGTATATGCATATTGATGTTTCTACAAAAACATGTATATGCATATGTATACTGTTCTATCGCATGTAATAATGTACATAACATTCATCCAAATCAAATTGAAATGAATTTAACAACATTCCATTGTAAGGAAAGAAAATGATCATTTTTCTTTCTTAGGATGCATTGCTTGAAAAACAGCTTCAAATTCTTCTTTTACTCTTTCAAAGACATTTGGTCCCTTAACTTCACTGATAGGAGTATTCTCATCAATATCATCATTCTGTCCATGAGTTTCTTTATCATGATGATGGTGTTTTGATTTATCATGATGTATGATGGATTTAATCTCTTCCTTAGCTTTCACAAATATGTTCACTTTCTTTGCTTTTGTTTCTGTCAAAATATAATTACCATGTATCAAGTCAACAACATATATTAAAAAAAACTATGATTAGAGAAGACTTTATTATTTACAACACTAATTTAAACATTCACATTAATTAAATCATATATAGACCAAGGGAATGGATGTTTCTACGGAAAAGAAACTGCACGGATCGAATTGATCAAATAAGGTAGGGTTCCTCTGCAAAACCATTCTAGCTAAAATTGATTATTGTGTCTATACAGTTCAATTTAAAAGTATGCAATCAATTCAAAAAGTAAGTCATAGTAGTATTACCCAAGAACGCTTAGATGAGACGGCACAGTCTCTTCTAGCTTAACCAAGATTCTGGGTTCGATCACTGGCTTGGACATGCAGCAGTGTTAACACTCTTAGGGAGAGTTTGCCGCATATTTGGGTCCCACGAGGGTCGAGGAATTGTCTCTGCAGTTGCGCGCAGAGAATACCCGGTTTACACCCCCAAAAAAAAAAAAACACAGTAGTAAGAATTTCCTCTTACAACCTCAAGAAGAGACAAAGTTCAAATCTCATTGGAGACAGATGTGAAATGGCTATTAGTTAATTTAATAAATAATAATTTTCCTTTTTCCATTTTAAAAAAAAAAATAGCAAACCATCACAAGATCCTCGAATAATTGTTAAAACTTAAAACAAAGAAATGAATTTCACACAACAACAATAACATGCAAGTCCAAGAAGAAATACATAAAATTGAAGAGCCTAATGACAAACATTAGTTTAACGAATGCATTAACACTATCTGAATCTACTGCAGCAGAAACTGCACACAGTTTTTTTTTTTTTTGAAGAAGAGAAACTGCACACAGTTATATATGCATTTGTCGATATCAGCCAACGATTCGAGAGCAGTCGGCACTCGGCATACATTACATCTTCACTAAATCATCACTAAATCAGAATGATTTAGTAGAAAAAGCAAACAGCTATATGCATTAGTAGATATCGGCCAACGATTCGAGATCAGTCGGCACTCGGCATACATTACACTACATCTTTGCTAAATCATTTACATCACAGATTTCAAATCGGACGGTCATTATCAGTAACTGTGACGCACTAAATGCGTCTAATCCAAATCCAATATTTTCTTATGTACACAATCTTAAAATGACCATGAAAAAGAATCACTCCCCCAAAGTAAGACATACCTGATGATGAAGAGCTTGAGATTTCTTGTTTATGATGTGACTCAGTTGTCTGAATTCCATCCCTATGTGACAAAATAAAACAAGTAATAATCATATTTTGTCAATAGAACTATCTACTTTCAATAGTCAATTTTTAATATAAGAAAGTTATGATTTCAACCTTATATCATGAGTTGAAGCCTCCTCATTGTTGTGATGGAACACTTGAGCAATGGCTTCAAACTCTTCCTTCGCTCGTTCAAACACATTTGGAGCCTTAACATCATCCAATGAGGTATTCTCATCGATGTCACTATTCCTTCCATGAGTTTCCCTGTGATGATGATGGCTTGAAGACTTTTGAGTCCTCAAATTGGGTCCTCTTTCTTCTTTAACTAATTGCATAAAAAATCATACCAAAATCATCTCATAATTTCCATAACTTACACACAAATAAACATATATTTAAATTGAACATGGTTCTTATTTCTCCAGAGAGAAAATTAACTTCTATAGGATTAATTCACAGGAATGAAAAGCAAATCGACAATAAGTTGTGCCGTTAACCCTTTCTAGTTGACAAAATCTATCATTTTAAAAACTATACCCATAGACCAAAACGAAAGGGTTGAAAATTATTTAAAAAGTAGTCAATTTTGAATCCAAAACCCTAATCCTATATTCAAATACATTGACTAGATAATTGCAAAGTTGAAATCTTGATTTGTGTCTTTTCTGATTGTTACAATTATCACTTCATAACATTAATCTCTTCCATTTAATTGAATTATAGTAGTTAATTGGTACAAAAAAACCACAATCACTATGAATTCGATATTTTTACTGCTTACGAAATTTTCAGACCAAGTTTTTGGAACCAACACTTCATATTGCTAGCATTTTGAGTGTCTCATACTAACACGACACCGACACATGTGGTTACACTCAATCCCTTCAATTTTTTCAAATTATTTACATTATCTACATATGAGTATGGTGTTAAGTGTTTGTGAACCGCAGTTCGATACCCCGCAACTGCGATCGGAAGGGGGCTGGAACCACATGATGCCAGAACTGACCCCGATACTTTGAAAACCAAACGAAAACACTTCAAAGATAATTATTTCAATTTTTTCCTACCACATAAAAACCATATATTCCTAATTTATTGTAAGATTATGAAAAGTCAATGATCAATACTGGATTACATATTTACATATTCAAAAACAAAACAAAACAAGACAAATATGTGGAAGAAATTGAAAATGAGTGTTTGTGGAAATGAAACAAGTAGATTGAATGAATGGTGGGAAATAAACAGCAAAGTGACTGTAGTATTGATACCTGATAAGGAGTTTGTTGTTTCCGTCATATGGTGTGTTGAACTTGAAGGTGTTAGTGTGGAAAAACAGGGTTTGGTTTTTTTGTTTGTTAATGTGATTGGTTTTTTTTTGCTTGTTACAGTTGAGAAAAGTAAAAGAGATGAGATGCAAAGTAAACAACGCGACGGATTGAGATGCCAACCTGTCATCGAGTCATTGTCACGTGTAAATAAAATCATAAATAGAACTTATCACGTGTAAATAAAATCATAAAAAGAACTCTAAGATTACATAGTTCACTTAGTGCTGTCAAAATGGGTTAGCCCGAATGGGCCGGTCAATGGTCCGAAATATTTTTGGGCTCGGGCCTGAAAAATCTTAGTCCGAATTGTTTTCGGGTTTTTTAGCCCGGCCCAATAAAGTCCGTTTAAAATATGGGCTAGTCTGAATGGGCCGCTCGCAAACCCGAATAATTTTAAATAAAAAATAAATATAAGTAATTTATTTTGAGAATTTCTTTTACCGCATTATGAGTTTTTCAAACATTATCCACTATTTATGTAGCTGTGGTATTTTTTCCTCAAATTTATAATTTTACTACTTAAATAGCGGATGAGTAAAAATAGGGCGTGCGAGAAACTCTTAGGTAGCGGATGAGTAAAAATAGGGTGCGCGAGAAACTCGTAAGTAGTAGATGAGTAAAAATATGGCGCGTGAGAAACTCGTTGGTAGTGGATGACTAACAATAGGGCGCGCGAGAAACTTGTAGGTAGCGGATGAGTAAAAATAAGGCGCGCGAGAAACTCGTAGGGCGACAAAAGAAATTCTCTTGTATTATAAGTCAAGGGTCTTTGACTTTTTTTTTGTCGTTGCTGCTAGATATGTCATGCCTAATTTAATTTGTATTATTTTGGATGATTGATAATTAGATGTGTTGTGATTTAGTTTGCTAGAAATGCAATGTAGGTTTGAATATTTGAATCTAATTTGTCAAAACAAATGGTCCCTATTCGTTGTTTAGAAAATGCAATATAAATTTAATTTTAACTTGTGAAAAAATTATTGATCCTCTACATATATGTATAATATATATGTATGTTTTTTTTTAAACTTTTTTTGCCATTTTTCATTTTTTATTGAATATTGAAAAATTAAATAAAAATCCGGGCTAGCCCGAAATCCCGGAGCCCGAATAGCACCGGGTTCGGGCCATACTTTTCAGGGTCCGTTTTTCATCCGGGCTTTTTTAGCCCGGACCGAAGTAGCCTGAAGCCCGACCGGGCCAGCCCGAATTTTGTCGGGCCGCCCGTTTTGACAGCTCTAAGTTCACTGGACCAGATACTGGTAGTGAAAAAATATCATAGATAATAAAAATTATGACATTAAACTAAAGTTGTTAAAAAATGTGGGGGGCTGGAAGAGTAAAATTCTTGTTTAATTAACGGGGATGAGAAAAATTTACACCTACCCCTATAAGTATATGAAGATATCTCTTCCCATCCCCATGTTTCTTTTCTACTCCCGTTTTTCCATTTTTACTCTTGAATATATATTTTAGAACGCGTTTTTCGAAAAAAATCAAAAAAATACTTTGGAATGTTCCTATTGGTTTTAGATTTTTTGAAAAATGTTTTTTATAGTGTAATATTTTTTAGATTAATCACGAAACAAGGCTCTGATAAAAAAAATTAATATGTCTTTCTTTTTGATTAATCGTACGATCTCTAATAGGGTTAGCCACCACCCTCTTTAGCTCTTAGCTCGTTGGAACCACCTCTCTATCACCCTTACCCTTCCTTGTCGGAGCCACTGTCGTCCTCGGGCTCTCCTCTCACACCGCACTCTCTCTTCTCACTCACTCCGACCCTTTCCGTCCAGATGTAACTCCGACTTTGGGTACGTGGTGCGACGGTCGACGCTAGCCACCCCCACGTCCCCTGGCTTGTTGTCGGTTACAAAATCTAACTCTTTTTCGGTCATCGTTCTTGGAGGCACAATGGCGCAAACAAAACCATTGTTGGAGTTACGGTTGCACGAACAAATCGCCAACACTGTCAGGGTAACGTTTAATTTCATGAGTTTTTACTCGACATAAGCAAAACAGTGCAAAACCTCATGATTGACACTCACAATTTCTGTTTGTTGATTACACTGACAAAAGCCAAGGAATTATAAGAGCCTTGTTTGGTGGCTCTTTTGTGCCTCCAAAGCTTGGATTGTTCATCTTTGTACACTGTTTTGTTAGAAGTTTCCCACGATTCGGATTCGTCAAGACCTGGTTCGGTTCGATAAAGTTTGAAAGGGCTAGGTGCGTAGGTACTCTGTGTTGACAATAGTAGTCGTTCGTCGTGCCATTGAGCTCGCTAGTTTTTTGGTGATTTCTGTGCTCGTGGTGCTTAGTCTCGTTGACTGACCATCCCTCGATTTGGTTCTGGCTTGCTTTGAATTTTCAACAAGATTGTTTCGTCAGAGATTGATGTTATGGTGTCAGGTTTATCTCAATATCCGTATCATTCCTTGATTTCAGATTGTTTAGCTTGAAAAAGTCATTATTTCTTGTTGCTTGTTGTAGGGACTAGCGGGTACATGGACCGTTTCCGTGTCGACGGTCGGTTCATTCTGAAGGTGTGAAAATCACAAGAAGGGGGGTTGAATTTGTGTTTTTTATGCTAAAAACTTTTTAAAGACTTTTCAATCTTTAAAGAATCTTTAGAGAACGCAGCGGATAAAACAAACACAATTAAGGAGATAAGGATAAGTGAAGTGAACACACATAATTTATACTGGTTCCCCTCACAATTCGAGAGTACTCTAGTCTCCTTGGACTTCCAAGGGAGTTCACTATAATCACTGAAGATTACACAAATACTCAAGCACACATGCAAGAGACTTCAACAATGCTCAAGCACACAAGCAAGAGACTTTTACAAATTGCTCAAGTTACAACTAATAAGAGACTTATCAAATTGCTCAAACACAAAACAAGAGACTTCTAATCTTATACAAATAAGATAAATAAAAATTTTTACACCTTAGACTAAGAACTACTATATAAATAATAGTCAAAACAGAGTGTCTTGAACTTTTGAAGTTGTAGAGCTTCTCAGAGCCTTAGTCTTGTGCGAATGTTGTTCAATTCAGGTTGGCAATTATGTTCAACAAATTGTAGTTCAGTTTAAGATCAGTTGAAGTTGAGTTCGTTGGTCATTCCTTTCGAAGAGATCTTGTATTTATAGGCAAAGAATTATAGACATTTGAAGATGACGGTTGTAGAAGACAAGATTTCCAACAACCGTTGTACTTTGTCTGGAGTGGAAGTTTGAATCTTTTTCAAAATAGGTAACCTGCTTGCACTGACTTGTCTGTGACTAAGAGATGCTTACTCAACACGAGTAATAAAGTACAAACGTCTCTATACTCCTTCTTTGTGTTATCAGATTGATCCATCATGATTTTCCATACATTTTCCATGTTGAGGAGTGATTCCTACATCAGGACTTTAAGGAATTAGTGAATTCTTAGTCCAACAGGCATTCTTGAAAGTAGTGCTTCAGTGCCTCTAATAGATTTTAAACTGGCCTCTGGTAGTCTTCAACTTCTAATAGGTTTCGGCTTCTGATAGATTGCAGCTTCTGATAGACATAAGCTTCAGATTGATTCCTGCTTCTGATAGACATAAGCTTCTGATAGATTCCAGTTTCTAATTGTCATAAGCTTCTAATTCCCTTCAGATGCTAGCTTTACAAATTTGCTTCTAAGACCATTCAGATCCAATCTTCTTTGTTATATCATAACTTCTTATATAATTGTTTTGCACACTTAAGAGAAATTATCAGTACTCCAATTGTGCATATAATACTTTAATCTGTTATCATCAAAACCTTATAGAGCTTTAGAGATTTCTCATTTGAACCAATCTTGTTCCAACACATTCATCTCGAATTTATGGAATTTTTAGGACTTTTAGGCTGTCTTTTAGGATAACTAGAAGTTGGTATATTTCTTTGTCCTACGCATTTTTGTGTGGACACACTAGGTAAGATCTATGCAATGGTGGGTCTGCACTATTGTGAGGGGGTGCACCTGCACCCCATGGATCTATGAAAATTATACCAAAACTCCAATCTGAAATTGAACCTACACCCCTTGGAAATTTAATCTTGCACCCTACTAACAAAGTTGTTGCGTTGTTATTTACTTTTCTCTACAGCAAGGTAACTTTTTTTTTACTTTACCACCAGTTTAATCTAGCTCGGAAGTCAGTTCTACCACTACAAGGCAACTTTTGTTACAAATGTCATTTGCTTTTTCCACATGATGGCAGCTTTGTGGCTTTGTATCCATTTACTGTATTTTTCTTATTTTTCATTAACAGTTTAGACTCCACCATAATATGTAATTTGGGGATACTGCGGGATCAATTGCAGGTAAACAAAAGGAAACTTTTTATTCTCTTCTATTAACTTTAACCGTCACAATTTTTCTTCTTCTTAATCTATTAGAGAAGAGTGGTTTAGGGTAAATTTCGACTCATAATCACCCTTTCATTTTTTTTCCTTTTAGTAAAATAAGTGTGATTTCATCGTATTTTCTTGCAATTTCATCGTCTTATTAGTGCGAAGTTATTTGTTTTGTTTCAATTTCTCCTCACTTATAGTGTGTAAATTTAGCCACTAAATTATTATATAATTTTTTTTTGATAATTTATTTAAGTTTGCACCTCCTGAGGCAGGGTCCTGGCTCCACCACTAGATATATGTCCCCCCCAGTTTTTTATATGTTTTCTTTTCTTTTTTTAATAATAATATGAGCTATAAGTGGAGGACGGGGAAGATAGGGATCCTAACAAAGTTGGAATGTCTGTCTTATATACCTTCTAGGTGCTCTTAATTTATAAAAAAAAAAAATTGTTTTTTTTAACAAGCCAAAATGGAATATATTAATAAAATAGTCTTCTCAGCACAAGGTGTACCGAGATAGACTATAAAGGTCTACAAATAGTCACATACAAGGAATCAAAAAGAAATCAATCAAGGTTCAGATAGAGCAAAGGACAAGACCACCATCTATGGTAGTTTGAAGCTAAAGTAACACTCGTCGTCTTCAACCACCTAAAGGAAAAAAGCTTGATCTTGTCGAACAACTGAAAGGAGCTGCTTGTTGAGCCTCGAAATAATCTGTGATTTCTTTCCGTCCACACAACCCACACACAAACAAGCCAAATGAGCTGCAAAAAGAAGCGTCGCGCCCGAGATCCACATGCTGAACATGTAAACTGAACAAAGTGATCACGTATAGAGGTGGAATGCACCGGTGTGATGTCAATCCACGAGCACACCGATGTCCACAGGGATCCAAAGGTACTGCAAGAGATGAATAAGTGATGGGCCGACTCGGCCTCCCCACAACCAGTAACGCAGAAGTGAGCTGCAGGAGATAAGATGCCTCGTGTAACCAGGTTTGTTTTTGTGGGTAACCTATCACGCAATAAACTTATAAAAAAAAATTGTTAATTTTTTTAACTAAGAATATTTTAATAAAAATCAAAATTGGTTTAAATAACTTCTTTTAAATTTTAGTAAAAAAAAAACTTCTTTTAAAATGTTATTTTAAGTATTTCATTATTTTATTACAAATTGTTTTGTATCATAAAATTTCAAAACAATATCTAAAATAGGAGATAATTTAAATAGTTTTTATAAAAATCATTTTTGAGATATACCTTTTTAAAAATTGTTATTTTTATTAAGCTAAAATCTCTAACATGAATATTTAAGTTATTGAAGGTCAAAATCACTCTTTTAATTTACAAAAAGATAAATTTAGATATAACTTTTACTATTTTTAATTAAATTATCATGAAAATTATTTTTTAAAATACAAAGAAAAATCATTTTTTTAAAAGTTAAAACACACACACCAAATATTAAAAATAGAGCAATGAATCCATTACGATTATTAGATATTGCATGGCGATATGCAACTAATTATTTAGTATCTAATATCATTTGCATGCAATTGCAGAAATTATTCTCGTGACTCATCATGTGGGATTTAAATGAGCGATAAACCGGTCTTGTGAGTTGTAATGATGTTACATACCCGAACTTTTTTTTGAAGAAGGTTAGATACCCAAACTTCAATTTGAAACCTTAATTAAATTAAAAGAGATCAATGATATCTCTTCTAAACACTCTTAAGCAGAAATAGTAACAAATATTATAACACGTGAAAAGTGTTATTAGTATATTAAAACAGTTGTGACTTTGTTGTTCTTGTCATTAATGGTTGTCGAAATAACAGCTGGAAAGTCATGATTGACAGTAAGTCAATCATTCTGTTGGAATAAATAGCACATTAGTTTGTGAATTGAAAATAAAAATTTTACTCTCTAATCGGATAATAGAGCATATTAGTATGTATAATATACCAGTGTGTATTTTTGAGAATAAAATATTAAGTCTCACATTAGTTAAATTGGACATTTTTATTGTGAGTGGGACTTTACTTAATAACCAAATTAGTGCTTCCTATTAGACTTTTTCAAAACCCTTTACCCTCATGTGTTCAGGTTAGGACTTAGATACCATTTGGCCCGGTTTTTTTTAACTTTTTATTCTCTTTTTAATTAAAATTTGGTTAAACACATTTTTAATAAAACTATTAACCGTAAAAAACAGATTTTTTTTATGCGCAAAATTGGATTAAATGAGTTTCTAGAGGTTGAAACCTACTTAAAAAAAAAAACTGAGTCTTTTTTGCAATGATCCCGCTTCGATTCCTGCCGAAGACTTTTTTTATTATTTTTTCATTTAAATATTATTGGTTGTTATTTTATTTTATTTTTTGGTACAAATTTTTTAAAAAAATATATATTTTACCAAACAACTTTTGCTCTTTTTTTGGAAGCTCTTCAAGGCCATATTAAAGAAAAACCTCTTGAGGCATGGTGGTTTAAAAACTATACTGGGAATTGAATTAAGAGGTGCTTTGTTATGGCAGCAGATTCTTCTAATGAACATCTTATACCTTATTATATATGCTCTACAATAATGTTCGTGCTACCATACTATACAGGTATGTCGCATTTTATTTTATTTGAAACAATAATGGGCAAGTAATTTTTCGTAATTTGTAAACCCGGGGAATAAATGATATTGTATATAGCAACCCACGTATGATTGATATTATTTACACCAAACTCTAGTTGTTGTTGAGACTAATTTTTGAGTGATCTACTATGTATTTACATTTTATAATTTAATGCTAAATATGGATCTTGCTATGTAGAATTTAATTTTGATGTCTGCATTGAGTTTGTTCTATTGTTATTATTACAAGAGAAATCATATAAATTGGTTTAAGAGTGATTAAAGCATCACAATTATAAGAATGATCATAATACCATATTTCTTTTGTTTTAAGAGTGGTTTAGTACTATGTTTGATTGGTCGGATCATATCTATAGTGGTTGCTTTTTACTATATTTAATCTTAGCCGTTGAATCGTGATCGGATAGCCAGGATGCAGTATAACGTGAAACTGCATGCTTTTTGCACGGCAGGAAATCCAAATCCGTAGTGTTAGTTATGGGTGACTTCTTTTTTACTAAAGATTGTGGGCGGCCCTTTTTTTTTCTTTCATTTTTTTATTTGATTTGACAAACGATTATGATGATTTGTTTGGTCTATATTTTTTTTTTTAGTTTTTAACCTCCCGTTTCTTGGAAAGGGAGATAGTAGTTTAAAATTCAACCGTGAAAGATAAGTAAAGTCTGACAAAAAAAATATCTACTAAAAATTGAATTTGAATTCCCTCAAATAATTCGTTTTAGAGAAAAGTTATTAACCACATTATCTTGATACGATGGATGTAGAATGAATGGCTGTTTTCGAACAAAGATCAAGATGATTAAATTATTAGTTTGTTCATAATTTCACAAACGATGCCGTAATTTATTATTGCAAGAAATTTGCGTATAAGTGGTCAATAAATTTTTCTTTGGACGAATGCAGGTAGAAAAATTTGAGTTTGATTAATGAAATTAGCTAGAGATGTCAATGAGTCGGAAATTGAACGGATAATACTTTATCAATTTTTGTTTTACAAATTAAATTTTTTCTCATTATCATTCTTCGTTTTAGAGAGTATTATTCCTTCATCCTCATCTCCGTAGATCTCTACAGTTTTTGCGGAGATCCATCGGCCTTAAAAAAGTATCAAATTTCTATTATTTTCAATTAAACTAGTTGTAACAAAATAGTAAAGTTTAATTATAAAACAAATAAAAAAATAATATATTATTGTGAGTATTGTGACAGTAATAAACATCTTATATAAACAAATGTATATACATATTGTCTGAAAATATAATTAATTTTTATTTATTTTTTGTGCGTGTCATCCTTGCGCAGGGGTCATGTTAATCTTCTCTGTATCGTTCCAATTTTATCGGATGTCCCCGAAGGGACAATTAAAAATGATTTATAAAGTACTTAAATGTACATTTATAAAATTCCGTCTCCATCCCCATTCTTTCGGAGGGACTTTCTCCTCTATCCTCATCCCAATGGAAAAAATTCTCCATCTTCGTGTCCCCAAATGGGACAATCCCCACGAAAATTACCATTTACAGATGGAATTGACAATCCTATATGAAAGAATAATTTTTTTTTAGACTTTATATATTAGACGAGTATATTTTTGTTGGGCCAACATATTTTTTCAAATAGAGCAAGTTAAAGTTTTCTATAAAAACCTATTTAGAATTGAAATATAATGTTATATATATATAAAAAATTAGAATGTTAGCGTTTGATTTTATAGGTTTAGTAGTTTATTAGTCTATTTAAATATAGATATAAATATTTATTTAAATGTGTTTTTATAAATTATTATAAAAAAAAAAGTGTTTTTATAAATTAAACTTTTAAACAAACTATATTTTCAAACATTCAAACTCAGACTTATAAAATAAACCTATGATAAGTTAATATCAGACATAAACTTTCAATATTTTAACAGATCAAATAGTTTGATAAAGTTTATAACTCCCTAACCTATAAATATCAACCATAATGACCATTGACTACCATCTTATTCATATTTTGCGGTTAAGTTTCCTAACATTTTTGAAAGTATATGTAGCTTGAATGAGTGACAGATGGATGGTGTGACCGAAGAACAAACCATTCAAAGGTGACTGGATAAAGTTGGTGCAAATGTTCAATTCCATGAAAGAAGAATTGGTTTTGCCATCCAAAAAGGATTAACGGCGCAGTTTGATAAAGTTTATAACTCCCTAACCTATAAATATCAACCATAATGACCATTGACTACCATCTTATTCATATTTTGCGGTTAAGTTTCCTAACATTTTTGAAAGTATATGTAGCTTGAATGAGTGACAGATGGATGATGTGACCGAAGAACAAACCATTCAAAGGTGACTGGATAAGGTTGGTGCAAATGTTCAATTCCATGAAAGAAGCATTGGTTTTGCCATCCAAAAAGGGTTAACGGCGCAACTTGTTGCCCGTTTGCATTCTATCCAAGTGTAATTATCTTATATAAAAAATTCAGTTAGCAATTCAAAAAAAAAAAAAAAAAAAATTAGCACTCTATTACATTTCAAGCTTCTCCTTTATGAAAGAAGAGACACTTTGAATTGAATGCTTTTAATTTTTGATCATCTTGACCCGCATGCATGGTATAGGTGAACACTTTCCATATACATTTTATTTGGACATATAACGGTACATTGTTAAGATATAATTATAATAAATTTATAAATAATATTTTAATATACAAAAATTAATAAACACTAATTGTGAATCTATCACAATTATCACATAAGCGATTGTACCGGTACACATCCAAGAAATACCGGTATTATATCCATCGTATTCCAATAAAATAAATTGTACTGCTAATCTAGATTGAAATATAAAAAAATTAACCGTTTATATTTACGCCTTTTTTTTCCGTATAGACACATGCATAATATTGTATTCATCTTTTGCTGTTAAAAAAAAAAAACAGAACACGCATAATATTGTTCTTTAATACTCCATTTTCTTTATTAGTTTTTATCCCTTTTATTTTAGGGAGATTCTATGGTGAAGTTAAGCTTTTGACTTCTTTGGTGAAGTCGTTTTAATTGACCAATAGAATACCGGTTTATGCCACATCAGAGCAAATCCATGGTGAGTCCTATGAAACTTTTACTTATTGCTTATAAGTCCTTTTATTAGTTAAAATTATTTTAATAATTAAAACTTTTTTTTATTAATTTGGATTTAAATCATATTTTTAGAAAATAATATCATCATACATCATCATCACCAACCAAAATCAAGAAATCATCACCATTTTGTCATACTTCCTAATCTTCACCTCCTCAAAACCTAGAAACAAATATTCATGTCCCAAAACTAATTGTGACTTCATCGACTCCTCAAAATTTATTCAACCTCATTAAAGAACTGCAAGAAGATGAAGATTCTTAATAATAACAACAAAGTGGGTTTGCTTTTTCTGGACTTTGCATCAACCTTGTTTTTGAATTTTGAGGTTAATCTTTAATTTCTATGTGCTTTTATGCCCTTTTTTTAATCGTTTTGTGATGATTATTTAATTTTTCTCATCTAAAGAGGTTTTAAATTTTGGTTTATTTAGATTTTTTTCTGAAGAGGCAAGCCATAGCCAAAATCAAAGGTTCTTATTCTACCATTGAAGCAACAATAAAAACTCATGTCATGTTAATCAATCAATTTGCGATCTTGATTCCCTTTGACATGCTAGATAATGACCAACATCGTTTTTTGGTAGGCACGCCCGGAATTGCTGCAAAAATACACAGTAACGGTGGAATCGTGGTTACAGCGTGAGTTTGTTATCAACCTAGAATTCCGGGTACCCCGGGTCGGGTTTGCGACCCAGTTTTAAAAATCATGGCCCAACTTCTGAAAAACCCTAAAAAATAGTACTTTTTCCTTTGGGGTCACATTAAATGAAAGAAAGAAAAGAAAAAAAAAATGGTTCATTAAGACAATTCATTACTATTTCAAACATTTCCTGTTATTGCTGAAGTCTTGGACACCAATTAATTTTCTTTTCAACCTAAATTTGGCAATACTAAATACTCAATGAGATAAAAAAAATATTAAATGAAATAAATTTTAAAAATATATGTTGGACTATTAATTATATTTTTTGAAAGATACGATTACAATCCTAATAACTTAAAAAAAAAATTGAAAATTATGATCCGATCCGATTATTATATCTGCACCATGAACTTCCTTCGGTAAATTAGATCTGATGAATCCAGATTGACAATTATGATGGAAGAAAAAAGTGTTTTTTTTTGTTTGATCGAGAATGGAAGAAGCTATTTGTTTGAACATAACATAAGTTTTTTTTTTTGTTACATAACATAACATATGTTGTTTTAATTGATTTTCACAATAGCAATTAAAATTAATAAAACAAATATAAACATTGGGTAATTTTGTCATTTTTAATATGGTAGGGACTTAGCTGCAATATTAATAAATATAAAAATACATGGTAAGTGGTGTGTACCATATAATTCTATTTGGCATTAATTAGATCAACATTGCTTCCTCATTGACCAAATTAATAACTTCACCAAAGAAGTCAAATGCATGACTTCACCATAGAATTTTCCTTTATTTTATCTCTTTCTCTTTCTCACAATCAGTAATGGAACTAGGAATTTTTATTAGGGTGGACCGTTAAAAATTTATAATATATAAATTAAATATAAAAATTACATTTTACACAAAAATTAAGTCATAATAAGCACACAATTTTGATTATAAAAAAAATTTAATTGTATACCTTAAAATAATATATTTTGTGAAAAAAAATAGAAATTATATTGTTATAAGAAAGGGAGAGAGAAATTATATTATTATATCCATCGTATTCCAATAAAATAGAAATTGCATTACTAAAAAATAACCCAGACACAAGTTCTCATACATATAAGTAAGTAAATATAATGAAAAGAAATCATTTAGTAATGCAATTATTATTTTTTATTACACACATACAGAAAAGATTAGTACTAGTTGTAACAACTATTTTTAATATGTGTACGATTAATAATTTTTACTAATTATAATTCAATTTAGAGATAACATAAATAGATACCCTTCCCGTCATATTATAAGCAAATTTTTTTAAAAAATTAAATACATAATGTATCTAATGTATATTCAAATTGAGTCATCTAAAATGTTAATTAAGAGTTTGTTTGTGAATGTCAAACTGCAAAGGTTGAAGAGGAATTTGGATCCTATCATTTTTTTCTTTCTAATTCCCTCTCTGTTTTTCCTTGTTTTATGAGTGTGAATAGAGAGAAATTAAAAATAAAAAAAATAAACAAATGGTGATGAGAGAGAAGAAATGATGAGAGAGAAAGACACATAAAAAAAATAGAGAAAATTGCAGAGAAAAAAGAAGAGGATCCAAATCCGTTAAAGAGGGGTTGAGAAAAGACTATCTTCTACCACCATTCTTATTTATTTATGATAGTTGTTGAAAGAGTACTAGATTTCATACTATATGCTTTCGATATGTTGGATTGCTCACTAGTTTTCAAGTTGGATCAGACATATTTCATGCTATGTACTCGATTTATTGGTTTCTTGTTTATAATTTACACATATCACATTGATTTTGGATGAAAATAGTTGATAGAAGATAAGAATTTTTAATGTAATTTATTGTTTTTTTATTTGTTGTAGCGTCTAAAAGCGAACTTTTACAAAAGTTTGTTTTTGGCGTAAATGTGGCCAATTTTAGTTGAAGAGACATTATATGTGTTGTGAATTCGATTAGAAACTCACACCAACAATCAAGTATTGTAATAATAATTACAAACAAAACGAGTTTAGTCCAATAATGATATACGTTTGGAGAATAGAGCATCTCTCTGTTACACTAATTCAAAGATTTTCATTATAAATAAATAGATTCTAAAATCAATTATTAGAATTAGTATTCAATCTTAATTTTACCATTTTTTCAAATCTCCACCTGTAACTAAAAGATTCAATGGTTTAATACTTTTCAGATGGATTCACTTATCATTTGTCCAACTCTAGTGTTGTACCAAGAAATTTTTCACTTGCTCTCTCTCTATACCCTAATTTATGTTTGCTGCAAATTCTAACCCATTCCTCTACATTTTCTCTCTCGCCTTTCAAAAGTGAAACTCATGTAGTGTATATATAAGCGTCAATTTACTTGTCTTGCACTTCAAGAAATATCCTTGTGGTCAATATTTCTTGCCTAGCAAGGAAAAAAATACCCTTGTATTAATTCTTTCTTGAGAAACAAGTAGCTTCATATTAAAATAATTTGAGTCACACACAACCATATGTGCTTAACTATAAAATTTTATAGTCACCATTTAAGTATCTAGGAATTTTATTGGTGGCAATATGTATTATAATTTTCATCCCCATTGATTTAAAGTGTTCTAAAAGACTTGGTTGAAGATGTCGAAATATATCTATGAATAGTTGACTTGTTCTTCTTAAAGTTGTCTTATCTCATGATCAATTTATTATATCAAAGGATTCAAGGTATAGTGAATCAACTGTCATCACTAAACTAAACGACATAATTTGGAACAAAGCAATTATGTTAAAAGTTTCGAACAACATATTCCCAATAAAGAATAAGTTTGCTATACGTTAAATTCTTAATGTAATTGCATAAATGAAGAAAGGTTACAATATTTTTTCTTTGATTGTACTCTTTTTGGCAGTGACTGGACTACAATATTCCATTGTTCGAGTATTTTATGTGCACTTTCAAATTCTGCTGTTAGTCATGCTTGAAAATTATATATTTTACATGTATCTAATGTTGTTCCAAGAGATTGTTTTCAGGTCATTTGGTTGGCTTGTATTTGGTTGATTTGAAATGAATGTAATAATCAGATCTTTAGCTAGAAGGAAACACTTGTGATGCTTATTAATGATATATGGTTTAATCATTTTGTAAGAGAGACCGTTAGGCGTGGCTATTGATAAGTGCTAAATATCAGTGTTTTACCTATACATTTTAAGTACTTATTGACTTGTTTTAAATGTAATTTCATATAAAAAAATCCAACTAATTGTAAATATTAATTTTAATTAGAAAATCAGTCAATTATGCTATTTCTATCACTTTTTGTAGGTAATTTTTGGATTATGAAATGAAGAGTAAAGATTTTAAGTCTGAGCTAGTGGCTAAGCGACGACATATCACTGACAACAAGCAAGGCTTATCATAATTTTATCCAAATTAAAGAGAGTTGATCATCATGTTACTACATGTGATTATTTATGACATAAATTCTTTGGTAAAAAAGTAGCCTACAAAAAGTGATAAGGCTAATTTGAAAATAGCTTCATGATTATGTCTTAAGATAATGGAAATAAGGAAACCCATGGGTGAAGAAATTCAAATGGGCTGTCAGGAATTGGTATAAATAGGCCACAACTATGCAAGGCAAAGGCATTCCATTCTTACATATAACACACACAACACGCAGAGCTTAAGAGAAACAAAGGGAAGATGGAGCTAAAATTATCATGAGGCAAAGAGCGACTAAGAGGAGCGGAAGAATCATCGATATCAACTTTCCATGTCGGCTAATTTTATATTGTAAGGTTATTATGTATAACTAATACTCTCTATTATTGGGATTAGGTTTAGTTAGTTATAATTCTCATGTAAACTCTTAGTCTGGCTGATTATATATAATCTCTATTTTTATTATGTTGATGGTTTATTTCCGTGCTTAATGCTTTTCCGACGTAAAACTCCGAAATTGATTATTTGATTCAGAAAGCTCTAGACATAGACTTTTTGTTTAAAGGAACTGAAATAAATTCATCTGTGAATGCTAATTGCTAGAGATAGTGTTAGGTTCACAGTCACGTATACTATTGAATCTTAATGCTAATGTATTGATTAGCTGCTCGAGGGATCGAGGGTTGATAGGTACACTAGATCTCTCGTCGTTATCTGGAGACGGAAACGTACGATGAGCGATAGGTGAAAATATAATTGAAATTTGGAAAATATATAATCGATTAAGAGGTTGCATTAGAAGAGTAGTTAACTATATCTAATCCCAGTAACTTTGTCTCGCTGTTATTTCTTCCTAAATTTATTCGTGTTGTAAGTTTGGATGTTTATAAACAAAACTCTTTCTCTATACTTAAAATCATATTAATTGTTGAACGGCATCAATATCGCACCAGTCCCTGTGGAGACGATAAAAACATACTTACTTTTGTATTTTAACAGCTATCTGTTTTTTAGTTTGAAAGTAAGTTTTAAAAACAAATCGTGTTCACGAGAAATTGCTTTAAATTGGTTTTTCATTCATTGAGTTTTTCCCAATTAACAAGCTTTTACACGAGATACAAAAAAGTTCCAAGAAATTATTAGCTTAAATACTTCCCAATGAACGAATCCTAATTTCTACACTTTTTTCCACTCTGTCGGCCTCAAAGTGAACAATGAATTTTACTATCCAAAGTGTTTTTAATGTGTTTCACTATCTTAGAATCTTACTCAAAAAGCTCTCAACTCTTAGGTTTTGATTCTCTAATAATTCTCTCTTTTTGGTAAAACCATAACCTCTAGTTGATTTTCTAAATCTATCAAACTTGTAGAAAAATGCAAGTTTTTAAACTGATGTTATCTATATAATCTAGTTGATTCTCTAAATCTATCAAACTTGTAGAAAATGCAAGTTTTTAAACCTATGTTGTCTATATATATATATATGGAATCCACTTGAGTCGGTCAAATAGTATTGGCTTGTGAACTTGGAGTTTACTCCTCTCAAAATTTCAAATTCGATTATCTATGACATCAATTTCGATGGACTAGTCTATACAGAGTTAAAAAATTCTAACTTTAAACAGGGCTTTTGCAAATGAATGGTTAAATTAAATTGGTCCCCTCAATCAAAAATATCAAGTTTTAAAAAATATATTGGAAAAGTCAAAAAAAAAAAAACACACAAAGATAGATAGATAGTGTTGAGCAAACCAAGGCAGTAACATAAATACAGTGCGCTCAGCAAGTCAACACCTCATTTCATTTTATACGCAACGCGGGCTTCAGCTTGACCTTCACCAAACAAAGATTGACCCGTCCTTATTATCAAAGGTTTCTTTATTTTTATTTTTTTATAACTATTGTCCTAATGCTAGACATGTTGATGAAATGGGACTAATACAAATTATACTCAATTAATGTTAGTCAAGTCAACCCCAAGACATAACAAAGATTATAATACAGTTAATAAGAGGGCATGTAAATTACTCATAAAAAATATACAGATCTATTTAACCATATACGGACAAATATGATGTTGAAGTTGCTAATCAGTAATTAATGAACACTTATAAGATTTTTACTTAACAGTATGTGTCTTTAAGAAAATATATTTTTTTTTGACAAAAATGCAAATATATAAATTATTTCTTGAAATTTGTGTATTTTTACTTTTAAGTATTGAATTTCTTACCTTATTAAATGTAGCATTTAAATATTAAGATATATTATAATGTATCTTTGAGACACATGTTAACATGACTCAAACAATGTTCTGCTATATGACACACATGAGCATGAAAACAACACAAAAGCAGTTTACTATACAAACCATAACACAGCAAGTACAAATACTCCAAGAACAAAATTTAAAGATCCTCAAACTCAAATAAATCAAAGGATTTAAATTCCATAGTAGAAAATCACACTTAAAATCTTTAAGTCTAACTTTAAGCCATCACTAAACATGTATCTTCATTTGATCAAGCACAAGATCTCATAAAAGAATTGTTTTTAAGAAAACAATCATTTTGATGACCTTTCTAAATCATTAGTGTTGATGAATATTTTCTAAAGAAAATAATTTCCCTAAATCATTAGTGTTGATAAAAGACATAAATAATTATTTTTTGCAAGTAGTCTAATAAATACATTTTACACACTTGAAGTGTGTAAAATATAAGTTCAAATTACGAATATTACGAATAATATTTGTGGTAGGTATTGACTAAATATATTTACGAAACAAGTTTCTTATTATGATAACACGAGTAAACCTTTTAAATATTGCTACAAAATTTGAGAAATAAAACTAAATGGATTGATTATTAAAAGATTTAGTTGTCATTTATAAATTTGATGAAGTAACTTGACCAACTAGCCTATACAATTTTAAACTAAAAATTATAGTTTAATTAGTTATAAAAAAAAAAGAAACTAAAATTTCTATTTAGTCGAAAATTATTTTTTTCATGCCATGGGAATATCGTAGAAGCTTACATTCTTTGACTAGCAGACTCAAACCATTGTTTTCTTCTTGTTGTTCTAATATTTCTATGTATTTATGGTCCCATAATAAAAAGAAAACAAACACGACTTTACTTTATAATTTATAGTCATATATCCCTTATTATGGGTTATCTATCCCCCTTATTACAAACCAAAAAAATCTTTCAACTCAACAAACACGTGGATTGGACTATCATTTTATTTGTAAGATATTCACACAAGTAAATTTGGAACTTATAACTTAATATTATTATTATTTCCTCATTCGAAAGTGTTGAGAAAATTCCTTGTGGAATTCAAAGACTACTCCTTTTACTTTCTTTCTCTCTTTCTTCACCTTTGACACGTATTTGAATACCAAACTTATATATATAACCGCTAAGATAGACCCATCATTATTCATTTTTCATTATTAAGTTAGTGTTATCTCTTTTTCTTGGAGTAAGACTTCAATTCATAACTCAAATATATACACACTTCTTCATAAGCTCTAACAACAAAGGTTTGAATTTTAACTACCTTTTCTACAAAGTTTTTTACTTTATATAAATATAAATATATCCATTATATTTTGTCTTTTCAAAATAATATGAATATATCCATCATCCATTTAATTTCTTGTATTTTTTCCAAAATAAAATTATTATTTATGTTTTGAATAAATTAGCACACAAAAAAATTAAGATGTTTTTGTCAATTGTTCTATTTTATAAGAGATTTAAAAAATATTTTTACAGTTGTGCGCAGATAATACTCTGATAAAAATCAGAAATGGGATTATAAAACTTTTGTACGGTTGTTAATGATTTTTTGTGTTGTGTTTTATGTATGGTTTGATTAATGAAATTGTATATGTAATTTGAACAGGTTTAAAAAAAATTGAAATTGGTGTGAATCTAAAGCTCTATGGGATTATCACTTTCCATATTAATATCAGCTTGGGAAGAAATTGTTAGACATTCACTCTTTAATCTATCATTCAACTATAGTTTTGGTTCCAAAGATGGTGCTATGATTTTAAGAACAAGAAGTTTAAACAAAAGAGAATCAGAAACTACAACAAGAAACAATTCAAATAGGTTAGAAGATTATAGACCAGAACATGTGACACTTGAAAAAAATGTTCCAAATGTTGATGAAAAGTTGAAGCAAAAAGAAGTGCCTTTGCTTTCTTTGCCTAAAGAATTTGTTTTCTCTTCACCAAGACCAGTTTGTGAGCTTGATGCTGCAGCAACTAAGGTTCAAAAAGTTTATAAAAGTTATAGAACTAGAAGAAATCTTGCTGATTGTGCTGTTGTTGTTGAGGAACTCTGGTTAGTCTCATCGAAATTCGATCTTTTTTTTGTTTGATATTTTATTAATCGAATAGTCAATTTAATTTAGTCTTTGAAATTGTATACGTCAGATAAGTACGCTGGTCTTTGAATTTATTGAAATTTTGAAATTATTTATGAAATTGAAAATTTTCAATTAATAATCATCTGGGTCGGTCAATTTAGTCGTTAATATTGTCCTGGATAACAAATTTGTATAGATTTTTTTTTTATTTTTTTAGTAATTATTTTGAAATTTTGTTAATATTAAGGTTAAAATCCTTAAGAACTTATGTTTAATGAATGTTATTAATTATGATTTTTAAATGATATGTAGGTGGAAAGCATTGGATTTTGCAGCACTTAGAAGAAGTTCTGTTTCATTCTTTGATGAAAATAAACAAGAAACTGCAGTGTCAAGATGGGGAAGAGCAAGGACAAGAGCAGCTAAGGTATATTCCATTTGAAATAATTTAATTAAATTTCTAAAAATAATTAAACAAATTTTTTCATGTTAATATTTTATTTTTTTGGGGTGTATTTACTAATTTTTATTTCTCATACAGGTTGGTAAAGGTTTGTCTAAGGATGACAAGGCACAAAAATTAGCCCTCCAACATTGGCTTGAAGCTGTAAGTTATTTATCCTTTAATAATATTAAATCAATTAATTAACACTTAAATAATATTAGTCTAATCTAATCTTATCTTATAGTACTAATAATGTACTTTTTTCTTATTATTTTTTAACAGATTGACCCACGTCATCGATATGGACACAATTTGCATTTATATTATGATATTTGGTTTGAAAGCCAAAGTGTTCAACCATTTTTCTATTGGTAAGTTTTTTTATTCTATGGTACCTAATCATCTATTATATTTTATTGATTGTAAATATTTTAATGAAGCTGGTAAAAAACTATAGAAATTGATAATCTTGATGATTAACTTTTTTTAGGTTGGATGTCGGTGATGGTAAAGAAATAAATCTTGAAAAATGTCCAAGGTCCACCCTTCAACGCCAGTGCATTAAATACTTATGTCCAGTAAGTCATCAATATCATTATTTTAGTGACACATTCATGCCAATAATAATTGATTGGTTGAATGTAAACATAAGTATCCACGTCGTATTAGTGTTAGATATCAGACATACTTTTAATCTAAAATGTCGATGTTATGCATTTTTACGTATCTAAATGTTTGATATTATGATTGCAGAAAGAAAGAGAAGAATATGAAGTAATTGTTGAAAAAGGGAAGTTGGTGTATAGACAAGATGGAAGGTTTGTGGAAACAGATGAAAAGTCTAAATGGATATTTGTTCTTAGCACAACTAGGTCTTTATATGTTGGGAGGAAACAAAAGGGTGCTTTTCAACACTCTAGCTTTTTATCTGGGGCTGCAACCACAGCTGCTGGAAGATTAGTTGCACATCAAGGTGTACTTGAGGTAAAATATTCAAAACTTGCTTTTTAATCGGTTCAAATCATGTGCAGTTGTCAATCTCGACCGTTGAATGAAGACCAGACGATTTGTATATTCATTTTTATTTAAATTTATTTAACTATCAAAATACACAAATCGTCTAATCTTCATCTGAAGGCCAATACTCGCAATTATTGAAACTCGTGACTATTAATGTGTTAGCATTTTGCATAAACAATTTTGCTTACAAAAAATGTTAAACATTGCAGGCTATTTGGCCTTATAGTGGTCATTACCACCCAACTGAAGAGAATTTTAGAGAATTTGTTAGCTTTCTTGAGGAGCACAATGTAGACCTCTCTAATGTCAAGGTAAATTTTTATATAACAAATACGAAACCAGATTCTATTGGACGCAGTCATGTAGTCGATGTATTTATAGTCATCCGATCAAGATCGGACAATCATAATTTAAAACTGTATTTCTTAACTACATTTGTTTAAACCGTTCGATCGTGATGGCCGACTATAAAAAAACTGCACCTAATCCATTTCCAACTAATACTAGTGAACAAAAAAAATTATGGTTGTAGAATAAATTAACTAACTTATTTTTTTTAATTATTTTCAGAGATATGCTATAGATGATGATGCTCCTTCATTTATTGGAACCAATAATGAATCACAACAAATTTTGTGTCCTACTCAATCAATATCTACAGCTACCAACAATAATACCAACAACAAAGGAATCAAGGACAATAATGCAACAACACAAGTTAAAGACAAGAAATTTGAGGGACCAATATTTGACTTTTCCAAGAGATTATCATGCAAGTGGTCTACAGGAGCTGGACCTCGTATTGGTTGTGTCCGTGATTATCCTGAACACCTTCAATCAAGGGCATTGGAACAAGTTAATTTGTCTCCTAGGCCTGCTTCTGCAAGACCATATAGTTATGGCCCAATACCTTCTCCAAGACCAAGCCCAAAAGTTAGGATTTCTCCTAGGCTTGCTTATATGGGTTTACCTAGCCCAAGAACTTCAATTCCTGCTAATTGAGGCAAGTATCGAAAGAATTAGGGTTGGTCGCCGATCAAACACACTGGATTCAACCCTGCTAGAGGGCGTAATTGGATTCATTTGATAACTGATGGTAAGTCTTTCAGTCATCAAATGAATTCAATGAACGATCTCTAGCTACAGGAGTATAAGTGGATTCCTCACAACAAGTTTGTTACCTAAGGTGGTACTTGAATTGGGGACAAGTCTCGTGACGACATCTCATGTGTTAGCCATGAGAATAGATAGGCTAACTATTTATTTTAATTTTTGGGTAATTTATTTTGTTTTTAGATTTGTTTATTTGTTTATTCTTTTTGGAATTTGTGTTTCTTATAGCATATTTGGTTCTGTTTTGGTGAAACACACTGTTTGACAAAAGTCATGTATTCTCTTGTAATTTTTGTGGAACCTTTTTGAAAGGAAATAAAACATGCTGGAAGCCTTTTATTAAGACATTGTATCCAGGGGTGTAATCGGTTCGGTTTGTACTAGGGGTGGCAAATAAAATATGTTATCTAGAAAGCGATCTCTTTTACCCATAATTTTTGCTATTTACACACTCACTTTCTAAATAGCGAGATGGGTAAATTCGGAATATCAGGGGGCGTGCATGTATCTCAGGCTGTGCGAGAAGTAAAACTCAAAAAATTGAAGCGTATGGCCTGTCATAGGATTATCTTTTAGGTCTGAGCCTGACCATTTGAAAATCTGACTTAGCCCATTAGTCTGTTTAAAAGTCTATTACACATGAACATATTTAAATGAATAATTATATTTATTTTTAAATATACCAATGAACTAATAGATTAATTTATTTATGTTTATATTTAACATGATATTTTAGAGAAATTGACTATAGATGACTATATTTCAATTATAGTTTTTATAATAATAATTTATATATATAAAAATATTATTCATATTTAATTAAATAGTCTAATCTAATAGGCCTAAAAGACTTTTTTTAATGACTTGGAGTCTGAATTTTTAACTATAAACTTAAGAAAAAAATTTCAATGTAAGTTAGGCCGTAGATCCCTGTAGACCGATATAACCTAAGAACAAGGATTTACCTCTTTTTAAAAAAAAATATATAAAAAAAAAAGAAACATAGAATACTGCCACTGTAAGTGGCTATTTGAACAAAATTTGGAAAGAAAAAAAAAATGAAAGTAGTAGCATACCGCCACATGGTGTGGCTTTAATATATTAACAAATTAAAGATGCGGTAATTTGGTATATAATTTTGAAACCATGGCACTTCGGTATTTTTTTTTTTCAAATGGTGGCGGTTAAGAAAAAATACCACAAAAGTTTATACCATATGAACCCAGGCTTTTGAAGTTGTCACATTCCAACACCGCTTGTCTAATTTCCCCCTCTTCAAAGGTTGGCACCAACATGCTCGCTTAAACATCACTAATAGAATTAAAATTAAGATTACCAGCATCGGGACAAATAATTCTTGCAAATTTAAAATGGTTAGAAAAATGATAAAAAATAGCGATCCAACAATTTAGTTAAGGACTAACATAAAAAGAAAGTTTGATCTGAGATTTGTGACATAATTAAATCGTTAAATGATAGTTGATATTAATCGAAAAACAAAAATGAGTAAATAGTCAAAATTTGTGTTTTTTTTTTTTACTAAAATAGCGTCATTCATTCATTGAAATTGATAGAACATATCAAATAATACAATTCAAAATAGCTAAAAACTGAAAAAGATGAATCTGCGAACAAACTCACAGTATCCACATTAATAGCATACAACGGCAAAATACCTACAAATATGACGAAATTGAAATGTTCAGAATATCCATGTCTAAAAATTTTAAACCTAATAAACACCGCACCAAACTAATAACATAACGCGGTAATAAAATTACAACCAATACAATATCGTACCAAAATGAAGAAATTACAAAGTGAAAAACTAAATACGTAAAAATCATTTATCTAAACGAAAAGAAATGTCAAAATCAAAATTTGTCTTAATCTTAACATAATGGAGATTTGTGCTTGCAGTGTGCTACAGAGTACAGACTATAGGCAGCAGAGGAGAAAAAGGGCAGGGTACATCTGATATCTGATCTGGATAATACATTACTCATCAACTGTCACTGTCAAAGTATTTTTAGTAGTACACTGCAAAATCTCTTGGTAGTAATACTCCATTTTTTCATTGTTGACTTGGGAGACTCACTTAAATTTTCCATTAACAAAAAATACTCCCTCTAGTCTTATACAGTTATACTCCATCCATCCCTTATTATAATCATCTCTTGGAATTTTTCATGCATATTAAGAAAAGTTGATAGTATAATTAATATGTATTTTTTGGATATTACAATTACTAAATTGTCCTTGATGAAAAAATGCATTCGTAGTTGACTTTTCGGATTTCAATGTAAAGTATGGTTATGTTTAGAAAAGTATTAATAAATGTGTCTAGGGATTTGCAAAGATGCTTATATTTAGGGATAAACTTTATGTTTGAAAGAGTGCTTATAATTAGGGACGGAGGGAGTATAAAAGCAAAAATTCAAAAAAACACACATTTTAAAAAAGTAGGTTAAGTGCATTGATTGGGGAGAACTTCAATTCCTAAGCTTGCTTATATGGGTTTACCTAGCCCAAGAACTTCAATTCCTGCTAATTGAGGCAAGTATTGAAAGAATTAGGGTTGATCGCCGATCAAACACACTGGATTCAACCCTGCTAGAGGTCGTAATTGGATTCATTTGATAACTGATGGTAAGTGACAATCTGACACACTGTAGACAGATGCTACGCAAGATGCTACAACAACGTTCGTAACAATAAATCACACTGTAAGTAATAAAAGCAATAAAGAGCAGAATAGTAAAGAACACAATAGGTTTGTTAACCCAGTTCGGCGTAACCACGACCTACTCTGGGGGATACCAATCCAGGAGGAATCCACTATAATAGTACTAGTTCTAAGTTCTCAGCAAACGCCCCGTTTACAACTTATCACCTAGTCACTACCCGTGCTAACTCTACCTAGGAACTCCTAGATATGAGACTCCGTCTCACTCCTCTTAAACAATACTCAGAAGGTTACTCACCGTAACAGACAATGAAACAAACAATAACAGACCTACCTCCGTGCTTCAAAGCTTAGGAGTAAGTTCACACAATCCTAATCTCCGTACTTAAAAGCTTAGGAGAAGACACACAAATACAACTCAAATAACCAGTCCTAAGCTTGCATCAACTTGACACAAGAAAGACTCACAATAAACAAGAGAAACTCTAAAACACTAAGACTCACGCTTTATGTAAACACGGTTTTAGATACTTTGAAACAAGGTCATAGTCCTCATATATATAGCCTTGAGATAGCAGGTACTTGTTGCACAAGAAAAGGCTTTAGAATAAATCTGGACCATTGTGATAATCAACACAAAGATTTACTTCAAATATTCTTCAAAGATTGTCTTCCAAAAAGATTTAATTCAAATATATATTCTTCAAAGATTGTCTTCAAAAAGATTTACTTCAAATATATATTCTTCAAAAAGATTTACTTCAAATATATATTCTTCAAAGATTCAATTATATTATTGAACTAAATAATCTAAACCACCTTTAGAAACTTGCAGAACAAGGCGCAACTTGGTAATTTAAAACGTGCATATTCTTTTATTCTGAAACAAATCTTTCAAAGATTTGATATAAAAATTCTGCGCATACCAGTAGCAGTAATGATGTACTCCATATGCTACAGCATCTTATCCAGCATTAGGCTAGAGTTTGTTTTTGCAAAATTGTAGCCAACATACAAAAACCCAACAATCTACCCCTTTGGCAAATTTTGGCTAAAACAACTTTGGACCAGTTTGTGGAGAGATGCAGATCATACTTTCCTTCGAGTCAACATAAGCACACAACTAGGAAAGAAAGCAGACAATAACATCAGTGACATGCAACAGCGGATCATACACATCTAGTCTCGTGAAGTACACCAAGAGAGAAATAAACTCTCATAGTGGATTCAGAACAGAAACTCTCATACATAGGAAAAATAAATTCTTGTAAAGTCATAGCTCCCCCTCATTTCATGAATAGACATTTTCTACTGCCCCTCAATTAATGCATATCATCATACATCATCAACAAAGTAGAAAAACACATATGACATACCAGATGCTATAGCATGTTGTAACACATTGTGCATAGAAATCTTCAGAAATATTACTCCCCCTTTTTTGCACAAAATCTTGACAAAGAGAATCACAGG
Organism: Trifolium subterraneum; assembly: GCA_951799995.1. Taxonomy (NCBI): domain Eukaryota; kingdom Viridiplantae; phylum Streptophyta; class Magnoliopsida; order Fabales; family Fabaceae; genus Trifolium; species Trifolium subterraneum. The sequence goes on from OX637462.1 coordinate 25,641,489, forward strand.
AGCAACACATAGACCAGAACATAGAAAACCACATAGAGCACAATGCAAACCAGAGAGCACACACAGATGCAATGAGAATCAAGCCATAGCCCACACAAAACAAAATTTCCAAAAAGAATACATATAAGGATCAAAAGCATATCAAACAGAAGAGCTGTTGTCAGATTGCTCCTCCAACATTTCAGTATCACATCCTGCATCAGTATCAGGAACATTAGGACTAACATAAGTATTGGAAGGTCCTTCTTCACCTCCTGCAACTGCTGCTTCCTCAAGTTCCAAAGCTTGGATAACACGATCCAAAACATTTTTCTTCTCCCCAAGAGACTTACTAACCTCCTTGAGAGCAGCAGTCATCTTCTGCCTTGTCAGAACACCTGTAGGTTGCCTAGCAACATGAGCAACAATGGGTGCAGCAATATCTACAACATGTGTCCCTTCAAATAGTCTATAACCCAAAGATAAACCAGAATCACTTCTTTTGGGCACATCAGCCTCAGTATAGATGCCAGGGTGTTGATTCAAAATAGCATCACAAATCAAAGTAGGGAAGGCAATTGACATTTTCACAACATGTGATTTGCCATGCATAACAGTCTCATAAAAAATATAAGCCCCAAAGTCAAATTTGGACCTAGTAACTACAACATAGATGAGTTTAGCCAAACCTGTAGCTACACTGTTTGAATGTGTAGTGGGAGACAAAGATTTGTAAACATGAGAGAGAGAAAGAAAAAGATGTGAGATTGACAATGTGTGAGTAAGTTGGTTATAGGAAGTTGCAATAATTTTCCCTTGATTCACGTGCACCATATAGTGGAGAAAGGGAAATGTGGTTGCACGTATTATACACAGTAATTGCTACATCTCTTCAAATAAGCAAACACCAAGTTTGCTTCGTAATTTTTCAAACTAGACAGCATCAAGAGCTTTTGTAAAAATATCTGCAAGTTGTTCCTCCGTAGTGACATGCTCAAGAGTGACCACTTTTTCTTCAACGAGATCTCTTATAAAATGGTGCTTAATATCAATATGTTTCGTCCTACTATGTTGTATAGGATTTTTTGAAATGTTGATAGCACTCAAATTATCACAATATAATGTCATAACATCTTGCTCCACATTATACTCTTTCAACATTTGCTTCATCCATAGTAGTTGAGAGCAACTACTACCAGCAGCTATGTACTCAGCTTCAACAGTGGACAATGAGACACTATTTTGCTTCTTGCTAAACCATGATATAAGATTGTTACCTAGAAAGAAACACGCTCCAGAGGTACTTTTTCTATCATCTGCGCTTCCAGCCCAATCAGCATCACAATATCCTATCAAGGTAGTACTTTCACCATGAGTATATAGGATACCGTAATCACACGTACCATTCACATACTTCAAAATTCTTTTTACTTGAGTGAGATGGCTTATCTTTGGTTCAGCTTGGTACCTTGCACAAACACCCAAAACAAATGTAATATCTGGCCTACTGGCAGTAAGATAAAGTAAGCTTCCAATCATACTTCTATATAAACTTTGATCAACATCAACTCCATTTTTATCTTTGGTAAGCTTCAAGTGTGTTGCTGCAGGAGTTCTTTTATGTTTCCCTCCATCCTGACCAAATTTTTTCACAATGTTCCTTGCATATTTGCTTTGGGAAACAAAAATATAGTCATCCATTTGTTTTACTTGGAGTCTAAGGAAGTACGTTAGCTCACCAAGAAGGCTCATTTCAAACTCTGACTGCATTTGCTGCACAAAATGTTCCACCATCTGTCCTGACATTCCTCCAAACACTATATCATCAACATAGATTTGAGCTATAATCAATTTTCCTTCCTCTTCTTTTACAAATAAGGTCTTGCCGTTTCCACCTTTTTTGTAACCTTGACTTAGGAGAAATTCAGTAAGCCGTTCATACCAAGCCCTAGGAGCTTGCTTTAATCCATATAGCGCCTTCTTCAACTTATAAACATGATTTGGTAGACTAGGATCTACAAAACCTTTTGGTTGTTCAACATACACCTCCTCATTTAAGTACCCATTGAGAAAGGCACTTTTCACATCCATTTGAAAGAGTTTAAACTTCAAGATGCAAGCAACACCTAATAGGAGCCTTATCGACTCAAGACGAGCAACAGGTGCAAATGTCTCATCAAAATCAACTCCTTCAATGTGAGCATAACCTTGAGCAACAAGTCTGGCCTTGTTTCTTGTGATATTTCCATTTTCATCAGACTTGTTTTTGTAGACCCATTTAGTACCAATAACATTAACATTTTCTGGTCTAGGAACAATATCCCATACTTCATTTCTTTTGAATTGCCCTAGTTCTTCTTGCATGGCATTAATCCAATATTCATCAGTCAAGGCTTCTTTCACGTTTCTAGGCTCAATCTCGGATACAAAACATGCATTTGATACAACATAATTTTTACTTCTAGTAGTAATTCCTTGACTTGGATCACCAATGATAAGTTCCTGAGGATGGTTTTTCTGAACTCTGATGGAAGAACCTTTCTTTGATAGATCACTGGTAGAGTTAGTACTGATAGAGGTATCTATGTTGTTCTCATCTTCTTTTACTAAATCAGATTCATCAGACTGTTTGTCAGATGCTATAGCATCATCTGCCACATCTGTTGTTCTACCTTCTGCTGAGTCATCTATTACCACATTGATTGACTCCATCATTACTTTAGTTCTGGAGTTATACACCCTGTAGCTTCTACTGTTGGTGGAGTAACCCAGAAATATCCCTTCGTCACTTTTAGGATCCAACTTCCTTCTCTGTTCTCTATCTGTTAATATATAACATTTGCTCCCAAACACATGAAAATACTTAACAGTAGGTTTTCTGTTTTTCCACAGTTTATACAAGGTGGAAGTGGTTCCTGATCTTAGAGTCACTCTATTATAAATATAACAGGCTGTATTCATAGCTTCTGCCCAAAAGGAATATGAAAGTTTCTTAGCATGTAGCATTGCCCTAGCGGATTCTTGTAACGTTCTATTCTTCCTTTCAACCACTCCATTTTGTTGAGGTGTAATAGGAGATGAGAACTCATGCTTGATTCCTTCTGATGCACAGAACTTAGAGAACCTAGAATTTTGAAATTCTTTTCCATGGTCGCTTCTTATTCTCAAGATCACTTCATTCTTTTCCCTTTGAAGTTGAACACATAAGTCTTTAAAAACATCAAATGTATCTAATTTTTCTTTTATAAAATTTATCCAAGTGTATCTGGAAAAGTCATCAACAACTACATAGGCATACCTTTTTCCTCCCAAGCTGAGAACTTGCATAGGTCCCATTAAATCCATGTGAAGAAGTTCAAGGACTCTTGTTGTGGTCAGATGCTGTAGCTTCTGGTGTGGCGTTTTGGTTTGTTTTCCAATTTGACACTCACCACAAATATGTCCTTCTTCAATTTTGAGTTTTGACAAACCTCTAATGGCTTCTTCAGATATTGCTTTCTTCATGCTTTTCAGGTTCAGATGCCCTAACCTTTGGTGCCAAAGTTTTACCTCATCCTTCTTGGCTATTAGACATGTTGATAGGCTCGTATCTTCTTGAGGAACCCATAGATAGTGTCGCGGTGATTTTTGGATATCGAGTTATTAATTAACTTCGAATCGCAATTTAATGTTCCACCACCGATCTTTAATTTATCCGAGGGAAAGGGAAAAAAGTTCGAAAAAACCCTATTTTTAAGAGAACAAGGTTCGGGGGTTGGTTATACGAAGGGAAGGTATTAGCACCCTAAGTATCTATAGTACTCTATAGGAACCTCTTGTTTTTATTTCTATCTATGCGCTTTATTTTTAACTGCTTGTAAAAATGTATAAGTATGGGAATTAAAATGATGATAAAAAAAGAATGCTTAAAAAGATGAAAAAGAAGAAAAATGTTTTTGTTGATTTTATTGATTGGAGAGACAAGTCTCATGCCTACGTACCCGAGGGATCAAACCACCGTAGTTCGGGATAAAAAGACGAGTAAATTTGTTTGTTTGATTTTAAGGTTTTGAAAATGGTTTTAAAATATCAAAAGCCAAAAATGGCAAAATGTGAGTTTTGATTGATGTTAGTTTGTGAAGAAAGTCTATATGATTAAATTGATTAAGAGTTGATTAAGAAAATAAGACGCGACACTTGGTTTAAAATCCAAGGTTTGTTGAGAAAAATGTTTTGAGTGATAAAAGACACTTGGTTTAAAATCCAAGGTTTATGCATGATTAAAAATGTATGAATGAAGAAAATACACTTGGTTTAAAATCCAAGGTTTTAGGCGAGAAAAAGGACACTTGGGTTAAAGTCCAAGGTTTTAGCGATAAAAGAAGCCGTTGGTTTAAATTCCAAGGCACTTGGTTTAAAATCCAAGTTCGCGATAAAAAGGCACTTGGGTTAAAATCCAAGGTTTTTACGATAAAGACGCCATTGGTTTAAAGTCCAAGACACTTGGTTTAAAATCCAAGTTCGCGGTAAAAAAGACTCTTGGGTTAAAATCCAAGGTTTTCACGATAAAAGGAAACGTTTGGTTTAAAGTCCAAAATTTGAAAATATTTGATGATAAAAATGATTTTGATGCTTGATAATGTTTAAAAAAAGAAATTGTATTGACTTTTTTGAAAGAGGTGTTGACCTCACTTTTGAGAATAAAAGACTAATTATTTTGATTGGAACATTGGGTTAAAATTAAAAGGTAGCGCGCGAAAAAAATGATACAAACGTCGCAATAGGCAAAATAAGCGCGAAGATGATCCGTAATGATATTTTGATCAAAACGGTGTATTTTCCCTCGGAATTAAATATGTAACATGTTTGCGGAAAGCGATAAATAAATATGCATGAGATGCGATTTTTTCATTTATAGTGTACATTTATTCCTAATTACATTCTAAGGTATTTGCAAGAAAAAATAAATATGAGATGAATGCAAGAGTATGCTATGCAATTTAATTTAAATTTACATCAATTCCTAAACGATACAATCTAGTGTCTTTACAATGCAATAAATAAATAATTAGGCAAAAAAATAAAATAAAAACAGAAGGGGGTGCAAATATCAATTAAAACAGAAAAGGGGGTGTAAAAAGCAAATCTGGGCCCAAGCCCAACTGGGGGCGTGGCCCAGAGGGGGTGTATAGAGAAAAACGTGAAAATCAGATCAGAGCCGTCTGATTGATCAGACAGCTCTGATCTGATCACAGGAAAATAGGATTGTGAACGTTTGATCAGGATCAGAAAGACATAGGCGCGCAGGTGCACCATAAGGCTGTGCACCTGCGCGCACAGGATAACAAATGGAGGTATAAATAAATGAAACCCTAAAAAAAAACAGAAATCACTCTCCTCTCTTCTTCAACCCGCCGCGATACCTTCTTCTTCTTCTCAACCTCCGTTCTGTTTTTCTTCTCATTCTAAACTTCCATTTTTCAAAACCTCATACCAAATATCAACTTAAATTCGAACCCCAAATCAAAATAAACAAACAAAAAAACTCTAGATGGATCGAAAAACAGAATGGAAATGGAAGGAAAATATGTTTCGACCTTTGAAACCCGATTCGTCCTCTTCGATTTGAATGTTGAGTTCGTTTTTGGTTCTGAATTCTTCTTCTTCTTCGCGGTTGTTTCTGCGATTTCTGTTTCGATTTGGGATTCGAATTTGATTTTTGATTTCGACGACGATGATGATGTATGGAGAGTTGATTCTGTTTTTGAATTTGTTTTCGATCCGGGTTTATGAATAACGAATGATGAATGATTCTGTGATGTTGGTTTAAATCTGGATTTGTGTTTTGATTTTGATTTGGAATTGATGATTTCTGGGTACTGGTTTTTGAATGGTGATGATGATGGTAATGGATTTTCTTATTTGTTCTGTTTTTGTGATTTGATCCCACAAAAGGAAAGGAAAAAAAATTGTTCTCTGTTTGTGTACTGCGGCTGAGAAAATTCTTCCTTGGGAACTGTGCAATTAGTACAGTATAAATACTGTGTCAGATGTTTAGGGTTTGCAGATAAAATTTTCCCATTTGGACAAAATTGCCCCTTTGGGCTTGGACAAAATCACCTGATCTGGACCTCTTTAAAAAAAAACACCAAAATGGAAAAATACACAAATAACAATTAAAATAAAATTAAAAATAATAATATATCAATAATAATAAAAAACGAAAATGAAAAATAAAAATAAAATAAAAAACAGAAAATAATAAAAGGAAAATAAAATGTAACCAAATGAGGTATTTTAAAATACCTCTCTGCCGAAATTTCGTCAGAAATGACAAAGAAAAATCCGTCTTAAAAAGACGCATAAAAGCGATTGGTCAAAAAATGGGGTATGACAGATAACAATTGTCTTTAGATCTTACACCCTTCATCAGTAGCTCACCCTTATCATCTGTAACTAAACATTCAGTTTTAGTAAAGTTTACCTTCAAACCTTGATCACATAATTGACTGATACTTATTAGATTTGCAGTTAATCCTTTAACAAGTAAGACATTGTCAAGTTTGGGAAGGCTATTATTAATCAGCTTTCCTATACCAACAATTGTCAGTCATGTGTGAGCTATTAAGCCTGCAACTTGATCTTTATTCAAGGTTTCATCAATTTTGGGAATTGAGCTTACATCCTCATTTTTAGGTTTCCACTCTTTTGGAGTGACAAATTGACGAGGCTTCCTGTTAGGGTACCCATATAACTTATAACAGAAGGGTCTTATGTGTCCTTTTCTACCACAATAGTGACATACCCAGGGATGAGACTTTGTCTTGTATCTGACTCCATGATGCTGCTTAGGATGCTGCAACATCTTGCTGCTCATAGGTGATTCTTTTGGTTGAGTGTACATAAGTTCAGGATTGTAGCTTCTGTGTTTATTGACATTCTCATAACTAATACCAGTGAACTTAGGTCTTCTCACATTCTTTTCTAGAATTTCATCTAATGTGTCAACACCAGTTTTGTTCAACATTTCAGAATATTTTCTCAGCCTTCCAATATCAACTTCCAACTTATCTATCTCCTCATTAGCTTCATCAAGGTCAGAGGCTAAGCTGTTTACCTTTTTCTGGAGATCATCAATCTTTGACAGAAGGCTAATTTTTTCACCCTGAAGTTGTGAGTTGAGTTTCTTTTGCTTTTCAAGTTCTTTGCACTTTTCTTCAGAAACTAGGCATAGGTCTCTGTATGTTTCTGCTAGTTCATCATAGGAGACTTCTTCATCACATGATTCTGTATCAGATGTTACTATTCCTGTTAGGACTGTAGCATCTTTCGCAACTTCATATTCTCCTTCTTCTTCTGATTCATCCTCATCAGACCAAGTGACATTCAGACTTTTCTTTTGTTTCTTTAGATAAGTAGCACATTCTGTTCTGATGTGACCATACCCTTCGCACTCATGCCATTGAATCCCCTTGCTTTGAGCAGGTTTTTCATCAATCTTTGTTTTTCTTGAGTTAACAATGTTGCGACTCATGTCAGTAGCAAGATGCTTAGCATTCTGCCTGAGTCTTCTGTCCATCCTCTTTAGAACCTTATTAAATTGTCGTCCGAGCAAGACAATAGCTTTAGAAACACTGTCAGTTGACTCCATATCACTCTCAAGATCTTCATCCTCAGTGTTTGATACAAAAGCAATGCTTTTGTTTTTCTTTTCTATTCTTTCATTAACAGATGATTCATAGGTTTGTAGAGATCCTATTAATTCATCAACTTTCATGGTTGATATGTCTTGAGCTTCTTCCATTGCAATCACTTTCATGTCAAATTTCTTAGTAAGAGACCTAAGAATTTTTCTCACAATTTTTTCAACACTTAATTTTTCTCCTAGATCGTCAAAAGAATTAGCAAAATCCATAACATTCATGTAAAAGTTGTGAACACTTTCATCCTAAGATTTTCAAATTTCCTGGTTAGATTTTGAAGTGAGATTTTTACCTTTGCAGTACCTTCTTGAGTGGTCTTTAATATCTCCCAAGCATCTTTGGCAACCTCGCACTTTTTGATTAGCCTAAACATGTTCTTGTCCACACCATTAAACAAGGCATTTAAGGCTTTAGAGTTGCCAAGAGCTAATGAGTCTTCTGCAGCAGTCCAATCCTCCTCTTGTTTCAGTTCATCTGTATCAACTCCATTAGCATCCTTCACTTTGGGATGTTCCCAACCTTTAAGAACAACTTTCCAAGTTCTGCTGTCCATAGATTTCAAGAATGCTATCATACGAGCTTTCCAAATGTCGTAGTTGGAGTCATCTAGAAGAGGTGGCCTGGTTACGTATCCTCCTTCTCTGTCCATGACGTCAGATGTCTACCCTGGAGCTCACCCACGCAGGTTAGGGTACCTGCTCTGATACCAATTGACAATCTGACACACTGTAGACAGATGCTACGCAAAATGCTACAACAACGTTCGTAGCAATAAATCACACTATAAGTAATAAAAGCAATAAAGAGCAGAATAGTAAAGAACACAATAGGTTTGTTAACCCAGTTCGGCGTAACCACAACCTACTCTGGGGGATACCAATCCAGGAGGAATCCATTATAATAGTACTAGTTCTAAGTTCTCAGCAAACGCCCCGTTTACAACTTATCACCTAGTCACTACCCATGCTAACTCAACCTAGGAACTCCTAGATATGAGGCCCCGTCTCACTCCTCTTAAACAATACTAAGAAGGTTACTCACCGTAACAGCCAATGAAACAAACAATAACAGACCTACCTCCGTGCTTCAAAGCTTAGGAGTAAGTTCACACAATCCTAATCTCCGTACTTAAAAGCTTAGGAGAAGACACACAAATACAACTCAAATAACCAGTCCTAAGCTTGCATAAACTTGACACAAGAAAGGATCACAATAAACAAGAGAAACTCTAAAACCCTATGACAAACGCTTTATGTAAACACGGTTTTAGATACTTTGAAACAAGGTCATAGTCCTCATATATATAGCCTTGAGATAGCAGGTACTTGTTGCACAAGAAAAGGCCTTAGAATAAATCTGGACCATTGAGATAATCAACACAAAGATTTACTTCAAATATTCTTCAAAGATTGTCTTCCAAAAAGATTTACTTCAAATATATATTCTTCAAAGATTGTCTTCAAAAAGATTTACTTCAAATATATATTCTTCAAAAAGATTTACTTCAAATATATATTCTTCAAAGATTCAATTATATTATTGAACTAAATAATCTAAACCACCTTTAGAAACTTGAAGAACAAGGCGCAACTTGGTAATTTAAAACGTGCATATTCTTTTATTCTGAAACAAATCTTTCAAAGATTTGATATAAAAATTCTGCGTATTCCAGTAGCAGTAATGATGTACTCCATATGCTACATCATCTTGTCCAGCATTAGGCTAGAGTTTGTTTTTGCAAAATTGTAGTCAACATACAAATACCCAACAGTAAGTCTTTCAGTCATCAAATGAATTCAATGAACGATCTCTAGCTACCGGAGTATAAGTGGATTCCTCACAACAAGTTTGTTACCTAAGGTGGTACTTGAAATGGGGACAAGTCTCGTGACGACATCTCATGTATTAGCAATGAGAATAGATAGGCTAACTATTTATTTTAATTTTTGGGTAATTTATTTTGTTTTTAGATTTGTTTATTTGTTTATTCTTTTTGGAAATTGTGTTTCTTATGGCATATTTTGGTTCTTTTTTGGTGAAACACACTGGTTGACAAAAGTCATGTATTCTCTTGTGATTTTTGTGGAACCTTTTTGAAAGGAAATAAAACATGCTATAAGCCTTTTATTAAGACATCGTATCCAGGGGTGTAATCTGTTCGGTTTGTACTAGGGGTGGCAAATAAAATATGTTATCTAGAAAGAGAACTCTTTTACCCCTAATTTTTGCTATTTACACATTCACTTTCTAAATAGAGAGAGGGGTAAATTCGAAATATCAGGGGGCGCGCATGTATTTCAGGGTGTGCGAGAAGTAAAACTGAAAAAATTGAAGATATGGCCTGTCATAGGTTTATCTTTTAGGTTTGAGTCTGACCATTTGAAAGTCTGACTTGGCTCATTAGTCTGTTTAAAAATATATTTCACATGAACATATTTAAATGAATAATTATATTTATTTTTAAATATACCAATGAACTAATAGATTAATTTATTGTTTTTAAATTTAACATGATATTTTAGAGAATTTGACTATGACTATATTTCAATTATAGTTTATAATAATAATAATTTATATATATAAAAATATTATTCATATTTAATTGAATAGGCCAATCTAATATGCCTAAAAGACTTTTTTTTTTTTTTTAACAAATGAAAATGGATCTCATATATAAAAAAATTGTCCGTTCAGCACAAGGTGTGCCAAAAAGACTGAAAAAAGATATACAAGGTATAGTAAGCGTAATAGTAGCGTAAAACAAAAACCACATTAATCGATCCCCAGACATAACAAAGGATTCGACCACCAACTATGTAAGTTTGCAGCTAATGTTACATTCGTCGTCTTCAACCACCAAAGAGAATACAATTTGACTTTATCCAACAATTGAGGTACCATTTGAGCTGTATTTCTGAAAAGCCGAAGGTTTCGCTCATTCCACAAAACCCACACACAAGCAAGCCAAATGAGCTGCAAAAAGGACCGTCGAGCTCAACACTCACCCAAAGCGCCAACAAAATGGAGAAAATGATCAGGTGGGTTTTGATGATCCACCGAAGAGAAACCAATCCAGTGCCAAGCCGCCCACCATAAAGAGCCAAAAGTGCCACATGTGAAAAAAAGATGTTGAGCCGACTCAATGCCTCCACACCACGAAACACAAAAATGAACTGTTGGAGCTATGATGCCTCGAAAAACCAAATCAGCCTTCGTTGGCAACCTGTCACGTAGGAGCCTCCATGCACAAATGGACACCTTCAAGGGTACCTGCTTGTGCCATATAAGTGTTTCAGCTTCCCCTAAAGTAACTGCATCCTGTAAAGTCAATAACTGATATGCACCACGGACAGAGTAACATGTGCCAATGTCTGGCTGCCAATGCCACGAATCAGGAGACTGAACCTGAAATGAAAAGTTCAAAAGTAAATTCTGACACTCCCTCAACATCTCCTCCTCCCACACCCACAACGGTCTCCGCCAAACTCTCCCCCTACCTCCCACCCCATAGCAAACATCTCAGCTACCGAACAAGATTTGTTCTCAGCCAAGTCAAACAACCGACCAAACCTCTCACACAAAGAACAGCCACCCAGCCAGGAATCTGTCCAAAAAAAGGTCTCCGCTCTGTTGTCTACCCTCTTCACAACACTCTCCTTAAACCATCCACTCCCCAACCCACCCACACCATCCCGTATTTTCGCAATCTCCCCCCACCATGTAGATCCCCTCCGCCCTCCCTTTCTCAACCGGCCCCTCTCCAACCCATAACGAGCTACCAGCATCCTAAACCACAAACCCTCACTATCCACTAACATCCTCCAACACCATTTTCCTAGAAGAGCTAAGTTAAACTCCTTCAACTGCCTAACCCCCAACCCTCCATACTCCTTTCGCAAACAAATAGTTTTCCAACTAATCCAAGAGATTTTCCTAATATCCTCACTCCCCCCCCCCCCCGAATAAAAAATTTAATCAAAAGAGATTCAATAGAAGAGATAGTACCTGAGGGAGCTTTGAAGAAGGAAAGAGCATAGACAGGCAAAGAGGTTAAGACAGATTTAAGAAGAATCAGACGACCACCAAAGGACAAAAAACGACTCTTCCAACCAGACAATCAGTTCTTTATACGAGTCAACACGGGCTCCCAGAAACTCAACCGTCGCGAATCACCACCAATAGGAAGTCCCAAATAAATAAAAGGTATCTTTCCCACGTTGCAATGCAGAGCTGACGCCGCCTCGTTTAACCAAGACTGAGGGATATTAACCCCAACCAGCATACTTTTATTAAAATTCACTTTCAGACCAGACATAAGTTCGAACAGCACAAGGACGGCTCGCAGTGCACGGACATTCGCCAAACTTTTAGCCCCCATGATAAGAGTGTCATCAGCGAACTGAAGATGAGAAATAGAAATCGGCGTCTGCGTACCTATATTGTAACCAGTAAACAAATTATTCGCAACCAAAGCCCTAATCAACACATTCAGACCTTCAGCAGCCAACAAGAAAAGGAAGGGGGAGAGCGGACCCCCTTGTCTTAATCCCCTCTCAAGCGGAAAAGCATCAGTTGGGCTGCCATTGACTAAGACCGAAGCTGTGGCAGTACCGACACACTCCTTTATCCACTTCCTCCATAATGTCGGGAAGGACATCCGTCCCATAACAACATCAAGATAGTCCCAATCCACGGAATCATACGCTTTCTCAAAATCGACCTTGAATAACATCAACTCCTTCTTGGTCTTATGAGCCTCGTCCACCACCTCATTCGCGATAAGGATGTCATCCATAATCTGCCTATCCTTCACAAATGCAGTCTGAGACTCAGAGATGACGCTACCTATGACTACCCTTAACCTGTTTGCTAAGACTTTAGCTAAAATTTTATTAATGCTTCCCACCAACGATATGGGCCGAAAATCATGCAAACTTTGAGGGCTATCAACTTTAGGTATCAGGGCTATAAATGTAGAGTTCAAGCCTTTTGTCAATTTACCATTCCTATGGAACTCAGAGAAAAATCGCATAACATCACTTTGAAGCTCAGCCCAAAAATCTTTAAAAAAACCTAGATTTATTCCATCCGGACCAGGGCTTTTGAAGCTATCACAATCCCAAACTGCAGCCTTTACCTCATCTAGCGAAAAAGGTCTAGTTAGACTACCACTTTCTGGCCAACTCAGCCGTTGAAACTGAAGATTCTCCACCCTAGGCCTTGCAACATTACTATTCTTAAAGTGGGATGCGAAATGCATGAAAACTGCCTGGCGAATAGGAGCCACTCCTTCCAAAGTTACTCCATCCGCTTGTAAAGACGAAATCATGTTTCCCCGCCTCCGACTCGCCAAAACCGAGTGAAAGTACTTGGAGTTCGCATTCCCTTCCTTGAGCCACAACAAACGGGACTGCTACCAGCTAATGCTAGCATGCAACCGGGAGAGCGAGTGAATATTAGAAGTGATCTCACGCATATCCGCCACCTCAACCGCCGACAGATCCTCCTCCTCCCCCTTATTATCCAGATCCGAGAGCCGAGTTTTCAACGAGTCAATCTTACTAGGTAAATTTTGGACATGAGACTCATGCCATGCTTTCAAGGCCCCCTTAATCATCTTAAGTTTTTATTTGAGGACAAAACCACCCCACCCATCAACATGCAATGAATTCCACTTTTCTTTCACAAAAAGATCATAGCCTGGAATATCTTTCCAACATTTCAACATCCTCAAAGGACATGGTCCCCAATTCTCCTCACTAGCCACCAACACCAGAGCATAGTGGTCAGACAGCCCTCTCAGCAGAGCTACCTGCACACAATTGGGCCAAGCCAAACACCACTCCTCTGAAAGCAAAAACTTATCCAAGCGGCTCATCGAAAGACCATCCCCTTTATAGCAAGTGTATTTACGACCACCCAGCGGTAAGTCCACTAGGTTATTATCCTCAATGAAACTATTAAATGGTATATGGTCCGACTGGCGTGGTCCCACCCTTGAGTAACGTCTTTCCTCCTGGCATCTGACAGCATTAAAGTCCCCACAGAAACACACCTTGCTCCCGACCAACGACTGAAGCCGCACAGAGAGACGATCCCACAACCGTTGTTTTGTACCAGAGTCACAGGGCACTTAAATATTCACCACAAAGAAAATCTCATTAGAGCCTATGAAACGCCCGTGACACAACAAGACATGCTCAAAGGTAGTCGTCGACCACACCTCGACCTCCGAGGAGTCCCACAAAGTTAACAGACCTCCCGACGTCCTCATAGAAGGCCGATAGGAAAACACATGGGGCGCGCTCCCCCACAGAGCAGACACCAAGTTATCCTCACAAACACCAATTTTTGTTTCTTGAAGACAGACAATAGCAGGATTCTTTTCCCCCACCAGCTTGCGAACCACCTTCCTCTTCTCAGCCCCACCCAGACCCCTAACATTCTAAGAAATAATCTTCATTACACAAACTTACTCCCCCCACCCCTTAACAGTGTCACCACGCCTAACAACCCCCCACTTTCTCATCACCCCCCCCCCCCCCGCAGACGGCTGCCCTGTGGCTCTATGTTTTCCTTTTCCTGTCCTAGATAGAACATCAAACATGTTTGTGTTATCGCCCTTGAACTGGACCCCTATAGCTTTCCCCATACCGCAAACATCATCTGCAACCATCTGATCAATGCCCTGCATAACCACCCAATTCTCACAATCATTCTTAGAAGAGGAAGATGATGAATTTTCTCCATTCGAATTCTGTTTAGGTAAGTCACGCGACCCACCAATGCCTTTCCGACCCCTACGTCTATGGACACTCTTAGGTAAAACATTTAACACCTTCCGTCGATCCTTACTTGGGAGCCGCGCTACTTTCTTGATGCTATAAATTGAGTGACGCAACAAACCACCCGCTTTCTTTTTCTTTTGTCCTAAAGACACGTCCTTATGGTGACACTCAACAAGGTGTCTCCCCTTTGGTGGCTTCTTAAGAGCAGAAAAGATAACCCCGACCTCCCCATGATTATGATCCTGCAACTAGTCCAAACTCCAGGGCCCCGCAATGTCAGAACGATTTACTCCTGGCGGGAAAGACATGGTACGTTTACTACGAGTAATGTTCCTGGCAGGTAACTCTCTCTCCCCAGAATTCACAACATGCAATAAAGTCTCATCATCACTTACTTTGTTAGCCCAACCTTCGGTCAGCAAGACCGGATCATCATGTACTATGGTCCCTGCACGGTCTTCCTGTGGAGAACTATGACAAATCACTGCTACATCCAGAGGAGGGTCCTCCTCGACACTAGAAGACTTCTAGTTTGGAACAACTTCCCTAACAGGCTCATCCTTGTTAATTGAAGAAGTGGATTGGTTAAGTGTATGCTCAACATCAAACTTTTGACATGCCACACACTCTTCTTCCTCTATCCCATTCGCAAACTTCTCAACGAACATGTCCACTTGATTGCTAGCTTCCAGTGCATCGTGTTCCACTACATTATCGTTATGAGAATCTACCTCATCACTTTCCTCGTCGAAAAGGCAGGCATCCTCACCTAACATGCAACCCCATTCCTCCAAAATCTGAACTTCAACCATAACACCGTCCACCAGCAAGCTCTTTTTTCTCCTAACCGTCTCCAAATCAGATGTGGCTATCAGAATCCGAGCATAGTCAAATCTCTCTTTTTCGATGGTACTGCTATCCGCTCTCAGGAAACTTCCACAGTAAAAAAATACATAATTTAAAAAAATTCTCATTCCACGCATGCAGCAGTATACCGTATAATCGAACCCACGCGCCCCTTTTAATTAGCCTCACATCCTTTTCCCATCTCGTCCAGTATGACAGGAAAAGACTAAAAAACTCCTTAGCGCTTTCAAAAACAGAAGCTACATCCGTCACTGCCAAACTACGAACAAAAACTTTGTCCGCCCCCATGGGTATGATGACCAGGTCATTAAAATCTGCGTCTGCTATTCTGCTTTGGACCACCGGGACTGCCTCACCGCTTTTGACAGTTGCTACCAACCCATGTAGAGCCCGGTTCACGTCGTCTGCGGTGGTGCTGTACTTCAGAACGTAAACACTTGTGCCCGACGCCTCTTTCTCAGCGGGAAGTAGCGCCTTGACACCTAGGTTCTGATTATCATACTCTGCTGGAAATTCCTTATGATCTACCTTTGTCTTATGTTCGCCTAACCTTACCACAACTTCCCCCACCCTCAACTCCTCCTCCGGGCCAGTTCCATTACGTTCCTTCGCTTTCGGCTCCGCTCTCATGTTTACATCGACGCCACCTTTATGGACAGTTACCTCCCCTGGATTATGGGGCAAAGTCTTCCTCTCCGGTCTCTCCTCTCGTTCCTTGACTCCACCCATCTTCCTCCCTCCTCGCCTTCCATTCTTTGCTTCATTACGAACAAAACTTGCCACTTTAGCGTTGACGCGAAAATGACCGAAATACACGACATTCAAAGCTTTCAATAATTTATTCACGTTTCTAACATTCGAAAAACTTACAAAACCATAGGGTAATCCTAACGCATTCCGTTTCCTAGGAACGTGCACATCTTCCAACATACCGCAAACCTCGAAACCCTTCCTAAGATAGAAACGCGATAATTGTGCCGGAAAGTTGGTAAAATAGAAAGTCACATACCTTTTAGCATTAGTATCCATCTTTTCATGAATAATACCAACCCCTGCGTCCAGTCCTTGCAATTCACGTCCAGCTAATAACTTGATTCGCAAATCACCATCAGCAAGGAATCGCGACGCACCGCCTGCACCATCAGACCTGTAGCCACTGTCCCTGTCCTTCAAAGCATACCTCCGATCGTCGTGATTCGAAACACGTTCACCATGTTGCAGCGTCAAAACCCGTCGGTCACCTGGTCTATGCGAGTCGCAATCCATCCCTGTATCATAATGTGACAGAAACCGACCATCATGGTGCTGATCGTTTGCTTGGTTCCGGCTCGGATCATTCTCGTTTGGGAACGACCATCGTGGTCTGGAGGTTGCACAGCTTCTGTAGCGTTGAATCTGTCTTGGTCTGTCAGCTTCCTCTAAAACCTGTCGCCGCTCTTTCCGCCCTCTCTGTCTCACCTCAGTCCAGTCCTCTCCGTTGTCTGATTCCCACCCCATATGTGGCTCCCTGCCTGAATCCCCATCCCCCCTTGTGAACCTCCCCACCGGTGATAAGCTAAACCGGCGCGGTTGCCTTAGGAAAACCCTAGGGTCGCCGCCTCTCATTCTCTCTCTAATGTCTTGGAGTCTGAATTTTTTAACTATAAACTTAAGAAAAAGTTTCCAATATAAGTTAGGCCGTAGGTCCTTGTAGGCCTTATAATCTAATAACAAGGATTTACTTTTTTTTAAAAAAAAAAAATCTATATATATATATAAACATAGAATACTGCCACTGTAAGTGGCTATTTGAACAAAATTTGAAAGAAAAAAAAATAGTAGCAGACCGCCACATTATGTGGCTTTAATATATTAACAAATTAAAGGTGTGGCAATTTGGTATATAATTTTGAAACTATGGCACTCCGGTATTTTTTTTTCAAACAGTGGCAATTAAGAAAAAATACCACCAAAGTTTATACCATATGAATCCAGGCTTTTGAAGTTTTCACTAACATGCTCGCTTAAATATCACTAATAGAATTAAAGTTAAGATTACCAGCATCGGGACAAATAATTCTTGCAGTTAGTGGCATAATTAAATCGTTAAATGATAGTTGATATTAATTGAAAAACAAAAATGAGCGAATCGTCAAAATTTGTGTTTTTTTTAATAAAATAGCGTCATTTATTCATTGAAATTGATAGAACATGTTGAATAATACAATTCAAAATCGCTAAAAATTGAAAAAGATAAATATGCAAACAAACTCACAACATCCACATTAATAGCAACAAAATACCTACAATATGACGAAATTGAAATGTTCGGAATATCCATATCTCCAAATTTTAAACCGAATAAACACCACACCAAGACAAAATAATAACATAACGCCGTAACAAAATTACAACCAACACAATATCGTACTAAAATGACGAAATTACAAAGAGAAAAATTAAATACGAAAAAATTACTTATTTAAATGAAAAACTATCCGTGCGGTTTAAACTAAATGCGATTTCTTGCGATTTCAGTTTAGATTGATTCGGTTTGCGGTTTTTTTTGGATTCGTTCGGATAAGACCCCTACCTCAAACTATTTTCAGTAGCAATTTTTAACATCACATTCAAGGCGCTGGCTAGCATGGAAAGGGTGGTAGGTCTCCCACAAACCATAATAAATTGTCCACACCATATTTAATCATTTTTCACCAGAATATTTTTTTTATCATTATAAAAATTATCTTTTAATTTATATATTATTATTAACGATATGTTATTATTAAATTAATTTTTATATGCCAAAATTTTATTTTAATGTAATATATATTTTACTTCAAAGTTTACATGTGCAATAACAAAGGTGGTAAAAAAAAATCTAATAATCGAACTTAAAAATAGAGAAGGTTGAGAGATGAAACACATATAAGAGGAAGTTTCATTGTACTAAATATCTCATTTTATTAATTTAATATCTCATTTTTATACTATTATTAAATTAATTTCTATTTACTGGAATTTTATTTTCAATTTATTTTCATTTTAGTTGTAAAATTTGGCAAAGTGCACTGTACTCTTGTGTGCATTTACTGAGCTCTTTTTTTTTTTTTTATTCATTTTCTCTCATCTTTTATTTTACTTAGGGTCTGTTTAGCAAGACCAAAAATTTGATTTAGGATATGTTTGGAAAGACCAATAAATTAGGTTTTAGCTTATAGCTTATAAACTCATATAACTAAAAAAGAGCAGTGTGATGGCTATAATTTTACCATGAGCTTATAGCTTATTTTAAGAGTTTATAGCTTATTTTTCAAACGTGATTTAAATTAGCTTATGAGCTTATAGCTTATCATTGTTTCTACCATATTTAGTATTTACCCTTTGTTACTTTATCTAAAATCCAATTTTACTCTTTATAATTTATTATCATTTGAAACAATTTTAAATAAATAAATGTAAAAGTGTTAGAGTTGATCAATTGATACCAATCTAGATTTTCGCCCTGGTACTGTTGCGTACCACATTTTTCAGCGCAAGCCACAATATTTTTTTGCCAAAATGAGACCCTAGTAGATAGCTAATAACCGCAAGTAATATACGTCTGAGGATCCTTGAATGAAACCCGAGTTCAGTGCACTTGCAAAATTATACAACTAAAATGAATAATAGTATAAAAAAGATATATTAAATTAATAAAATGAGATATTTAGTACAATGACTCAATGAGACTTCCTCTTATATGTGTTTCATCTCTCGACCTTCTCTATTTTTAAGTTCGATTATTAGATTTTTTTTTACCACCTTTGTTATTGCACATGTAAACTTTGAAGTAAAATATATATTACATTAAAATAAAATTTTAGCATATAAAAATTAATTTAATAATAACATATCGTTAATAATAATATATAAATTAAAAGATGATTTTTATAATGATAAAAAAAATATTTTGGTGAAAAAGGATAAAATATGGTGTGGACATTTTATTATGGTTTATGGTAGACTTTCATAATCTAAGGGTAAATGGTAGTTTCCCATGGTGGGAGACCTACCACCCTTTCCCATGCTAGCCAGCGCCCACATTCAAACCCATGTTGTACACTTGTACTTATACAAGTAGTTTTTTATAGCAAAATACAGTATAACCTATTAACCCATGTAAAACTAAGTACAGTACGATATATTCTAAAATGTGATGGGTCCAAATCAAATCAAGGTAAGTCTTTTCTTTGGTTGCTTTCAAGATACCCTTCTTCATGACTCATATATCAACATCACAAATTAATCCCACCGGTTTCCAGCTCTCCAACCCATTTTTGACCGTCATGACTCATATAACTGTTGAAAATATTTTTTTACTAAAAAACATAAATATTCATTCATTTAAATTCTAGACAATAAATCAATAAAAATCATTACAAGTTCAATTTTGCTAAAAACTGATAAAGATAAATCTGCGAACAGATTCACAACATCCGAGTTAATAGCATAAAACGGTCTAATGTCTATGACAAAGCCTACAATAGATTTGATAAACTTCAATGTCTGAAATAGCCATGCATCTAGATCTGCAACGTTGGTAGCGCTAAAGTCATTGAATCTGCACTGAATTTGGATCGAAGCACACCTGCAAATCAAAACAAACACCGGACTAATATGGGACAAAACCAAAACTCTGCACTAAGACGGGACACAGTCAAAACTCCGCACTGAAACGAGATTAAAACAACACCGGATGGGAAAAAACCACGAAGAAGACTCGAATAAAACCTAAAAATATGTAGGTTATAAGGTTTTTTTTTTTTGAGTAATGTGTTATAAATTTTAGGCTTAACTAAATATTTTGCTCTCTTATGTTTATTTTATGCTTTAATTTGATCTCTTACGTTTAAAAAGTATTAATTTGGTCCCTTACATTTTCATTAGGTTTCAATTTAGTCTTTTCCGTTAGTTTTGTTATTAACACCGTTTGAACTATACACGTGTCAGTGTATCAAAGTGTCCATGTGTCTGTCCACATATGCAAATTGGCTGCCACATGTGACAAAATTGACGGAAAAGATTAAATTGAAACCTAATAGAAACGTAAAAGAACAAATTGTACTAAATTCGTCGCAAGTAATAAAATTTATAAGATTCGTATCCACAGGGACTGTGATAAATCAACAATTGTAAACTGAAATCATACTTATGTAAATTGACAATAATATAAAAGGGGGGATTTTTCTAGGTTTTGGGTTTCGAAAATAAACTTTGAAATTAGGGTTTGACTTTAGAAGGAGAAGCGATTGGACCTTTTCGGTTCATCTAATTACTATTGTCTCGATAGTTCATGTATTTTAACAAATTACCAAATTAGTTTCACGATTTGATTAAAATAAATAACTATATTCAATCTCTTGATAACATAATCCTCTCCCTTCATCATAACCCCTCTAATCTCTTAGGATGATTTATGATCCGGGAGGAAGTTGCGCTTTAATCGTTAAATTCTCAAGTAACTCTACGAAATCTCTTAAGTAAAATTACTTGAATAATTATTCCTAGGTCGATGATTCGTTCATATTCTCATAGTAAAACAAATTATTTAAATCATCACACAATTGATCGGATCATGTAAAGCATTAGATACAAGGAATAATTAACTGAAACTAACTTCGTAATTAATTAAAATAACATATGAAACTACATGGTTCAAGAACAATAACAATTAGAATCCCCTAAGATCCAATCATGGAAGTTTAGGTAGACATAATTAAAGAGTAAATTACATCAACAAGGGTGAAAGAAAGCATTACAATAAGTTCTCTGATCGCCTTCAAAAGTCTGCCGTTTCGCCGTAAAAATTCTGTGTCAATTTTGATTCAGAAAATCAAATATATAGGGCTAGGTCGCGTGCTGGCGCCGCACGTGAAACATCCGGCGTCGCGCGCCAAACAATAGAAGAACAGCTTTTTTTTTAGACTTGATACGTTCCCCAATAATCAAATGGCTCCACTTCGAACAATCAAATGGCATACTATTCAGGGGCATCTCGTCTCTCTTCGATACGTTCCCTGTCTTTTGGCAATTATCGCATCGTTGGACGAACTCGATGCAATCTTTAAACAATGTAGGCCAAAAGAAGCCGCTCTGAAGTACCTTTGCTGAAGTCCTCGGTCCACTGTGGTGTTCTCCATAAGGCGAACTATGGCAATGCCACATTATACTCTGCGCCTCGTCGTCATCAACACATCGACGGATCAGACCATCTTGTCCTACTTTGAAGAGATATGGGTCATCCCAAAAATAGAAGTTAGCATCTCGGAAAAGCTTCTTCTTTTGTTGATATGAGTACTCTTCAGGTATTTCATTGCCCGCCTTAAAATTAGCCATGTCGGCAAACCAAGGACGTTGAGAAACCATCATCAGTTTTTCATCCAGGAATTCCTCATTAATTTACTTCTCTTTTTTGGTCACCATAGGATTCTCCAACCTAGACAAATGGTCTGCTATTACATTCTCAACACCTTTCTTGTCCTTAATCTCCAAGTCAAATTCTTGCAAGAGTAGTACCCACCTCAAAAGTCGAGGCTCTGAATCGCCTTTGGTAAGGAGGTACTTAAGTGCCGAGTGATCTGAAAAAACAGTAACTTTGGAACCGATTAGATAAGGGCGAAATTTTTCCAAGGCAAATACTATGGCAAGCAATTCTTTTTCAGTTGTAGTGTAATTCACTTGGTTTTCATTCAAAACTTTGCTCGCATAGTAGATGGCATGGAAAAACTTCGTATGACGTTGGCCAAGTACCGCTCCAACAGCATAATCGCTTGCATCGCACATTAATTCAAAGGGAAGTTCCCAATTTGGTGCAACAATTATGGGCGCGGTGACCAACTTCTCTTTAATAACAACAAAAGCATTCAAACAGTCATTATCAAAATTAAATTCATTTTCTTTGACTAAGAGGTTACTTAAGGGTTTTGCTATCTTGGAGAAGTCTTTGATGAAACGCCGATAGAAACCGGCATGCCCCAAGAAACTTCTCACTTTGAAGGGGATACTATCAACAAGCCGGAAAATATTGATGATCTGAATTTATCTTACTTGACAATAGTGGATCTGCTACATCAGAATGTGAAGGAATGAGATTCAGGTCAGATCCACAGTTTTGTAAATGATGATATAGTTAACAAAATTTTGCACACACCTCTTTCTGAGTCGGTCGAAAATGACAAGATTGCCTGGAAGAATGAGAAAAATGGTCTCTCCGTAGTTAAAAGTGTACTGCTTCTGCACAAGCACAAATCCTAATAGAGATTAGCACTGTGTTGATGGAATATAACTTCTCATTCGGCGATTCAAAATGGCTCCAAAAATTTAAAAAATTCTTTGGTATGTTTGTCGTAATTGTATACCCACGAGAGCAAGATTGCATGACCATAGTGTTAATTGTCCAAATAGTTGTGTTCTTTGTGATGTTGGTGATGAAGATAGTATTCATTTATTTTTATCTTGTCCGAAGAGCATTCTTTGTTGGCAACATGTGGGATTATGTAACAACATCATGCAGTACCAAAATTTGGCAAAGTCGGTTACTGAGAATGCATTCAACATTCTATTTCAGCTTAACATGGATAACATGGTTGTGTTCGTATGCATCATGTGGTCTATTTGGAAATAAATAAATGTCGTGATATGGAGAAATGAGAGTGTGCTTAAGACTGTTGTTTGTGAACGTGCAAATACGCTTCTAATAGGTTAGATGAATGTGAGAGAGGTGCGTAAAAAGCATAATATTCAACAACATATTCTGCAAAACTTTATATAGACAAGGCCAACTGCAGGCAGTTTGAAATGTAATTTTTATGCTTCCTTTTTGTAGATAACTTGCCTATATATACGCCTATGAATCCACACAATTCACCCAATTTATACACATTCCCCTTGAGCAAATACTAACTCGACGTTCAACCAAACGTGGTTTATGAAGGAAAACAACAAATATAAAAGCATCAGAATTTAAAATTTTCCTTCCATAGATCAATACGAATGATCATGAATCAGCGATAGATAATCATACCTCTTGTAGCGCAAATACTTTGTGGCAGAAACGATTCTGATCACGAGAAAGCAATGCAACAATACCTCTACTCAGTCTACACGAATAATTCCTTCAAGCGCAGTGCTAGCTGAATCAAATGAAGGTTTAGAGAGAAAGAGAGAAAGGAGGCACAATTGGCTCTCAGAAAATAGGATTTCTAATTTCTGCTTAGTGCGCGGTTACTTCTACACAAAGAATTCTATTTATAGAACCTCTTACGTGGTCAACAAGTCACTTACTTAACCACATTGAACCTTACGGTGCACCATAATGCACACAATCACATTTCTGTATTTAAATAATTATTCCTTAAATATTTAATTATAAATGCTTCTCATTTATTTATTTTATAAATAAATCTCACTTATTTATTTTATAAATAAGTCTCACTTATTCATTGTTTTTGGTAATTCTCTCACTTATTCATTTCTCTCATATTTTTGTCCAATAATTCTTTTTTTTTTATAATTTTGTTTTAAATATAAATCTCTTTTTATATAATTCAATTTTTTTATTAAAATATGTTTTTCTAATTATGTTTTTTCCTTTAAGAGAATAATTGTTCTATTGTTTTAAATTTTGTATGCAATGAATCATGAATGTATATAACCACTTATCTTTGACGTGTATATGTTCTTTCTATTATTGTAGTTGTTTCTTTGGTAATTATCTATAATAAAGAAAAAATTAAAATTTCAAAATAAAACCTTATTGACTTAATTATTATTAGGTCAAACAACCATAACAAAGGTCAAACAACCATGCTATTTACCTTAACATGACTCGGTGCTAATAGATTAATAAACTAATAATTTATAAAATGATCTAATATGTCTTTGTTATCATGATCAAGTAAATTAAATCGAGTCAAAATATGTTAGTTTATTTTATTTATTTTTTTCTTTTTGTTGAATACACACACACATATATATATATACACACACACACAAAACACTACAAAGAAAAACTAATAATTAAGCTTAATTAAACTACTCTCATATATTTTTCAAAAATAATGTGTTTATCACATTTATCTTTTCTTTTAATGTTTTCTCTTCTTGCTCCATTGCACGCCAAAGGCGTTGAAAGGGACAATGTTCCATTCCAAAAAAACTATGCTCCATTATGGGGGAAAGATAATATACAAATTCTCGATCAAAGTCGGGAAGTTCAGCTTTCCTTAGATGCACAATCAGGTATGACATGAATATTATAAATAAAAATTATTATATCTATTTAAAAAAACATAAAATAACACTGAAAATTTAAAGATAAAATAATATACAATTCTTCTTTAATTCTATCACATAACATTAGTAGCATATAACTTGATAATCAATGTTATTCTTCTTTAATTTTTTGTGTCGAATGAATTACACACATTCATGTGAAAATATTAAATAGCATTATAAGGCAATATGATTAATTAACAAAATAATTCTACCAATTGTTTTTGTCTCACAGGTTCAGGTTTTGAGTCCTTGCAAAAATATAGTTCAGGATCATTTAGAATGAGAATTAAGTTGCCTCAGAAGGATTCAACGGCAGTGGTTTCAACTTTTTATGTATTTTTTCTGATATATTTATATTATTTTGTGATTTTTTTCTTGCACATATATACGTTGAGTTTATTTTAGTTCATAGTATTTTTTTTTTTTGACAAACAAAATTTTAGTACATACCATTAATTTCCTGTTGTTGTAGTTTATTTCAGATGATGGACCTACTCGAGATGAAATTGACTTTGAATTCTTAGGTGGCAATAAAGAACGACCTTATTTACTGCACACAAACATTTATACTAATGGGAAAGGTGATAGAGAACAAAGAATACGTCTTTGGTTTGATCCCACGGCAGACTTTCATGATTATACACTTATTTGGAATGAAAAACAACTAGCGTACGTTTTTATCGTTGTTTTTCTCTATTTTTGTTGCCTTATATTATTGTTGTTATTATTATTATTATTATTATTATTATTATTGTTCCCTACAAAAATATTAAATTTATTTGTAAGGAAACTATTTACAATTTAGAAAAACTCAATTCTCGTATTTTCTAAATAGATCTTAATTAAAATGGAATTTATATTTTGGGTGTGTCAATATGAACTCTTGAAAATGGTCTAAAATAGCCTTTAGTATTTTTAGTGAAAATAAATAAATTTTATAAAACCAAAATATTAAGAATAAGAATAAAATTTTATTAGAATTTACTAAAAATAGCATCATTCATTGTATTGAATCGAGTTCATATTAGACTACCTCTTATATTTTACGGATATAAATTTATATTCAATGAATTTCTGAAAAGTGGTTGAGATGACCTTTACAAATTATCAGTTGGCAAACTTATTTAAAAAAAATATCAAGTTGAGCTTTAATAATTTTTATCTATTTTTCTAATTATATAATTAATTCTATCATTCTATAAAAAAAATAATTCATATTGAATCGTGTTTTTTTTACGCAAGAAAAATATCTAACTTAAAAATTACAACAATAACCAAAAACTTTAACTTTGTTTTTAATTTTTTTTTGTTTTTAGCTTTAAATTTAAAGTAATTTTTTTAATGCTAAAATAAGTTAATTTAATAGATTCTACATTGATAGTTTGTAAATCCTTACAAGTCAAATTAATTTTGTTGAGTTAATTTGAAAATCTAATAACTTTTCTATTTAAATGAAATTTTTCAGATTTTTTGTGGATAACGTACCTATAAGAGTGTTCAAAAATACTAGAAATAATGGAGGAATGTACCCAACACAAGCCATGAAGATTATGGCAACAATATGGAATAGTACATGGGCTGCTAATGGAGCACCAGTGAATTGGAATGATGCACCATTTGAAGCCCACTACAGAGAATTTAGTATCAATGCTTGCCAAGTCCAAACCACCATCATCGAGGAATGTAATTCCTCTAGGTATTGGTGGAATGCTGCAAAGTTTTGGGAGTTAAATCCTCGTCAAAAAGTAATTTACAAAAAAGTGAGGAGCAAGTATTTAATTTATGATTATTGTACTAAAATGCCACGGAGTCTTGAGTGTCGAGGTTTACCTTAATCAAATTTTAGTTGCGAGAGTATTGAAAGATGTTATGAAATAAAGTGGTAGGACAGCTATTGAATATTGTTTGAAATTTGTTATCATGTATTATGTATATATGATACATAATAATCAATGAAATCAATATATGATTTAATAAACATTTACAAAATTGTCATGAAGTATTAATCATTGTGATTAAAAATTTAGAATTAAATAAGATTTTGGTCTTTATAAATAACTTATGGAAAATGTTAAAAGTCCAATATTAAAAGAGATAAGATCTGAAGAATGAAGATGGTGTAGTCTTAACCTTAATTAGAAATCGAATTTGTATAATATTCTTCACGTTTTTAACATAAAAAACTAATTTGACATGAAATATAGATACTACAACATTTTTTATCTTAGACAACAATCGAAAACCGTTTCTAAAAGTCATAAAACCGTTGCCTATTGTTTTAGCAACGGTTTCTACGGCGCGCTCTATACGCCCGTGGGCTTTTCTTTGGGCGCGGTTTTTCCAGTTTTAGGCCACAGCCAAATATAACCGTTGCTTAAACTTTATTTTTGGCAACGGTTTTGATTGGCAACGGTTTATTCAAAACTTTAGGGAACAGTTATTTAATTGTTGCAATTATTGTGTAGAGAACGCTTTTGGCATGAAAACCGTTGTTTGTTTGTGTCGTTATAGAACAGTTTAAAAGTGTTGCCATTGAATATATAAATAAATAAAAATACGATTCACACTTTTCTAGGGGACCAACATTCAAAAGCCCACCAGAATTTATATAAATGAATTTGTTTTGTTACAACACTAAAAAGGAACAAAAAAATAGTTACAATTCTCAGACGACTTCCTGCGCTATAACTGAGAAAGATGATAATAATCCTGAACTCTCGGTTTCGCCTGGACTTTTTCAGACGACTTCCTGCGCCATAACCAACTCCTCCGGTCCATCTACAAGACTACAACACAACTAAAAACTAGCAGCAACAACACCTAACTTATCCCCTCAAAACAATTTCACCTACAACATCATCAAATTAATACAGAAACTCATAAGTACTTGATCTGCAAAATTCTACTACCCTTCAATCAAAAGTATCAAATCTCAATTGGCAAAAAAGAAGAGTAAAACAAGAATGAAATCAAATATAAAATAAAATAACAGAAAGTGGAGTTAGTTCTAAACTTTGGTTCTAGAAATTTGCAATGACATCATTCTGTCACATACACTTTGTGAAAATTTTCAGAATAACAATGGGCAAGTATAAATAAAATGAAATTGCTTAACCCTTTTCTGGAAACTGTAAAGCCTTGTGACCAAAAGTAGCACCTTCATTCACCCAATAGGAAGATGAGTGGACCAACCCGTCAAACCTGCAAAGTGCAACCACTAGAATGAGGCTTAATTTTGAAGTAGCAAAGTTTTTCACAAGAAAGGGGGGGTTTGAATTGTGAACCTTTAAAATATTGCCTATAAAATTATCAAACACAATATACTTAAAGAATATTATTAGATTGTTAGTTAAAACAAATATTCAAAAGATGTTGCAGACTGGAGAACGTTCTCCCAACACTCTCTGACAGTATATATAACTATTAACTTGTGATTTGTGTGATTAGTGTTTGCGCAAATTAAATCAGAGTTAAGGGAAGAGAATGCACACAAACAATTTATCCTGGTTCACCCAAAATACTTGGGCTAGTCCAGTCCCCACACTCCTTGTGAGATTGTCCACTAAGAGATGCTAATGATTTCAAGTTACACTTCCTTTGATCTAGATCCAAGACCAAATAATCTTCTAAGCCCTGTCACATCCCGTTTTTATTTAATTATTTATTTGATTTGATTTATTTGTTTAATTTCCATATTGTGTGATTTATTTAAATATGTGGCTTTTAATGTAGTGGTGTGATTAGAATAGTAGTGTTTTTAGGAGGTGTAAATAGATAATTAGAATGGGCTTATGAGGAAGGGCAATTTAGTAAATTGAGGAGGAATTGACCTAGGTATAAGTTTGGAAACTTAGTGGGAGAAAGTTATTTGTCACATTTTGTGAAGAATTAGAGAGAGAAGAACATAGAAGAGGAGGCTAAGATAGAGATTTGGAGGAGCTAATTCTTGAAGAATTAGAGGTAAGAGAGTAGTTCATATAATTTGTGGGTGATAAAGAGGGAGGAGAAACCATGTTCTCTTTGCCCAAACCCTCTCACCCTTTGCTATGCTTAAAGTTAGCATTTTTATGTTTTTATATGAATCAAAATGCTTCCTTTTGTAATGATTTCGTGATATCTATGTTATGTGATGCTAAAAGTACTTGTTGATGGTTTCAATTTTGAGAATCAAAGTATGTTCATATGAAATTATGAGTTTTTGAGTTTTGAATGAAAAATATGCATAATCTTTGATTGGTGATGATTTTGGTGTTTGTAAGAGATGAAACTTGTACTTCTATGTATGATAACATGTTTATAATCTAAAGGAAACATCTTTTTAAATCTGGAACATGTTTTGGGTGATTTTGTGGTGGAATTCGAACAGCCACGAAAACAGAGCAGCAACTTCTGTGTACCGTCGCTGCAGCGAGAGCCATCGAGAGCTAGCGAGGGAAACCTGCTAACGCTCGCTAGTGCTCGCCAGACGACCCTGTTCTGTCTGACTTGCTTCGCTACAGCGAGAGCTAGCGAAGAGATGGCGAAGGTTGCCAAATTCTTCGCTAGGACTCGCTAGATGGCGAGGAAGCTTCTGACTTGCTTCGCCAGAGCTCGCTATAGCGAGAGCTAGCGAAGGCAGTCAGATTCAGTTGATTATTAATTGATGGTGATGATAGTCGGGTATAGGTTGCTAGTCTTATAGAGATGTATGAATAATGATAATGTTTCTATACGGGAGTTGTATGATGGATTATGATGAATTGAATTAATCTCAATTATGTGTATGTATAAATGTGTTGGAATGTATATGATATGATAAGATGGATGATGATGCTTTTCATATACTTGTTGAATATGTATAATGATATTGATGGTGGATTGTGTTGAACATGCTTATATGTGTATGAAATATTGATGGTGAGTTGGTGATATCATGTATTAATACATGAAGTGTTGGTGAATATATAAATTGATTTATATTGATGAAATGTCGTGACACATCATTCATGCATAAGTTGTGTCAATTGATGGTGATAATGGATGGTGAAGGGATTCTTGTATTCTATATAGATGGTGATATGGTACCACATGTAGACATGTCTAGAACATACATGAAGGTGACATTAGATGCATTAGGAAGGTGAACCTTATTTGTGTTGATGTGATAATGATGTGATATTTGAATAATGGTGTTCTCATTGAATATGCATTTATCTTGTTGATTGTTACATATAGATTGATTATATGTATATGCCTTGTTGATGGTGATGAATTGGTATTGTATGGGTGTTGGTTATGCGGATAGTGAATGAATGTGTATATGTATGCATTGTATATGTTGAATTGGATTTAATGTAAGTTATTTACTTTCATTTATCTCAATGCCGATTATATGTACTAACTCTCTATTTCTTTTGTAATAGATCGTTGGGCGATTCAGATTCTCAGGCGTGAGGATTTGTTTTGCTTGCTTAGGAGGAGTACCCGACATTGTTGCCAAGTATTCGGGGTGAGGAGATGTGTCTTACTATTAGTGTAGTACCCGTGTCCATTGCTCTGAAGGATTTGTAACACCATGTTGGGGTTTATCTTTATTGTTGGGTTTTGCCTAGTGTCGTTGTTTGACCTTGTTTATGTATGATGGTGTAAGGCTTATGCCAAGTACTTAATTTCCTCTTTATTTGATGATGAGATATTAGTAGGTGATTGATGTGGTAGTTGGTTTATTATTGTTGAACTTAATGAATATTCAGTTGTTGACTTATTCATGATTTTATTATTTGAATCATGACTTGTATGATGAGGTCTTATTATTATTTCCGCTGCAATGTTTGTGATGAACATGATATATGTTTGGCTTAGATGCTATGGTTGATTGATGATTTTCACATGTAACGCTCTTCTTGTGTCTA
Organism: Trifolium subterraneum; assembly: GCA_951799995.1. Classification (NCBI taxonomy): domain Eukaryota; kingdom Viridiplantae; phylum Streptophyta; class Magnoliopsida; order Fabales; family Fabaceae; genus Trifolium; species Trifolium subterraneum. The sequence goes on from OX637462.1 coordinate 25,671,993, forward strand.
CTTGCGTTTTATTTATTTATTTGGTCGAAATTTTTGGGTAGATATAAGTAGGGTGTTACAATTGGTATCAGAGCAAGGTCGATTCATTGGAATCAATTAGGCTTAGTAACCCGTTGTACAACATGTGTAGATTGCACTGTTTGTACTTTTGTTGTAACGTTTGTTTGTTGATTGGAGTTGACTGTTCGGGACCATGACGTCGACACGTGCTAATGCTCAGATCGCGGAGTCACTTGCTACTTTGACTCATCTTTTGGCAAGAGGTGATGATCCGGCTAGGGATGGAGAGAAGCGCTTGGATAGATTCTTGAAGAACAAGCCATCTTTCTTTGTTGGAGGTTTTAACCCGGACGGAGCGGTTAAATGGGTTGAAGAAGTTGAGATTATCTTTGATGCTATGGAGTGTGCTAATGAGAACAAGCTTGCATTGGGAACCTATGTGCTTAGGGAGGAGGCAAACTAATGGTGGAAGAATGCTAAGCTGAGACTTGGAGATAGAGGTGTTGTCATCACTTGGGAAATGTTCAAACGGGAATTCTTTAACAAGTATTTTCCGGCTGATGTGAAGAATAAGAAAGTGGTAGAGTTCATGAAGTTAGAACAAGGGAACATGTCGGTAGCGGAGTATGCGGCTAAGTTTGAGTCCTTGTGTGCTTTTAGTCCTCACTACAATACCCCGGAGGCGGAGAACGACAAATGTGTTAAGTTTGAGAGTGGTCTACGCCCCGACATCAAGCATATCATTGGATTTGCGAAGATTAGAAACTTCACTACTTTGGTGGATAAGGCTAGAATTTGTGATGAAGATGGGAAAGCTAAGAGTAACTACTTCAAGGAGGTTAGAGGAAGGAGCCAAGACCGTGCCAAGCCTTATGAGGTTAAAGGAAAAGGAAGTGCTAGAGGTGGAAAGGGAAAGGAGAAGGTGGATAATGACAAGTGTTATAAGTGTGGCAAGATTGGACACCGTTCTTTTGAGTGTAAGAAGGATAAGGATGTGTGCTATAATTGTGGGAAGGAAGGACATGGATCTAAAGAGTGCAAGGCAACTACTCCTACTTGTTTTAACTGTGGTGAAGAAGGTCACAAGAGTCCGGAATGTAAGAAGCCAAAGAAGGTTACCGGGAAGGTGTTTGCTTTGAATGGAGAAGGAGCTGATCAAGTTGATAATCTCATTAGAGGTACGTGTTTCATTCATGACACTCCTTTAATTGCGATTATTGATACCGGAGCAACACATTCTTTTATTTCTATGGATTGTATGAAGCGTTTGAATATTCCTGTTTATGAAATGTCTGGTTGTATGAATATTGAGACTCCTGCTAGTGGTTCGGTTATTACTCGTCTTGTATGTCGTAATTGTCCTGTATCTGTGTTTGGTAGACATTTTGGTATGGATTTGGTGTGTATTCCACTTAGTGGTATTGATGTTATCTTTGGGATGAACTGGTTAGTCTTTAACCAAGTTCGTATTAACTGTTGTGAGAAGACTGTGATTTTCCCGAAGTCGGAAGGAAGTTTGTCCTTGATGAATGGAGAAGAGGTGAAGGAATCTTTGAATGATCACGGAGAGTTGTTCATGGTGTTTGGATCATTGAAGCTTGAAGGTGGAGTTAAGTTGGAAGAGATACCGGTTGTTAGTGGATTTTCGGATGTATTTCCGGAAGATATATCTGATTTACCACCTGAAAGGGAAGTTGAGTTCAGTATCGATTTAGTACCTGGTACTAGCCTGATATCAATGGCACCGTATCGTATGTCGGCATCGGAATTGAATGAATTGAAGAAGCAACTTGAAGAGTTGTTGGAAAAGAAGTTCATACGTCCAAGTGTGTCACCTTGGGGTGCACCAGTGTTGTTGGTTAAGAAGAAGGAAGGGAGTATGAGGTTGTGCATTGATTATCGTCAGTTGAATAAGGAAACGATCAAGAATAAGTATCACCTTCCGAGGATAGATGATTTGATGGATCAACTAGTTGGAGCTTGTGTGTTTAGCAAGATTGATTTGAGGTCTGGATACCATCAGATAAGAGTGAAGACGGAGGATGTTCCTAAGACTGCTTTCAGAACAAGGTATGGTCATTATGAATATACAGTGATGCCTTTTGGAGTTACGAATGCCCCTGGTGTTTTCATGGAGTACATGAATAGGATCTTTCATTCATTTTTGGATAAGTTTGTGGTAGTGTTCATTGATGACATTTTGGTTTATTCTAAGTCGGAGGAAGAGCACAAAGAGCATTTGAGAATTGTATTACAAGTTTTGAAGGAGAAGAAGTTATATGCCAAGTTGTCTAAATGTGAATTTTGGTTGAAAGAAGTGAGTTTTCTTGGTCATGTAATTTCTAGTGGAGGTATAGCGGTGGATCCTACAAAGGTTGATGCTGTAATGAAATGGGGAACACCTGAGTCTGTTTCAGAGATAAGAAGTTTTTTTGGATTAGCTGGTTACTATAGAAGGTTCATTGAGGGATTCTCGAAGATGGCGTTACCATTGACTTTGTTGACTCGGAAAGATCAAGCGTTTGTTTGGGATGAGAAGTGTGAGAAAAGTTTTCAAGAGCTTAAAAAGAAATTGACTACCGCGCCTGTGTTGATTTTGCCTGATGCCAAGGAATCATTTGTAGTGTACTGTGACGCATCAAAGTTGGGACTTGGTGGTGTACTCATGCAAAAAGGAAAAGTTGTAGCTTATGCATCTCGTCAGTTGAAGGTTCATGAGAGGAACTACCCCACCCATGATTTGGAGTTAGCGGCTGTAGTATTTGCTTTGAAGGTATGAAGGCACTACTTATATGGGTCAAGGTTTGAAGTGTTTAGTGATCACAAGAGTTTAAAGTATTTGTTTGAACAGAAAGAATTGAATATGAGACAACGAAGATGGTTGGAATTCTTGAAGGACTATGATTTTGAGTTGAGTTATCATCCTGGAAAAGCTAATGTGGTGGCAGATGCTTTGAGTCGGAAGTCATTGCACATGTCATCGCTTATGGCAAAAGAGTTGGAGTTGATTGAAGAATTTAGAGACTTGAGTTTGGTATGTGAAGTCACCTCCAATAGTGTGAAGTTGGGAATGTTGAAGTTAACCAACCCTTTTGTTGAGAAGATTAGAGAATGTCAAAAAGAAGATGAGAAATTGATGAAGAGAGTGGCACTAGTAATTGAAGGACAAGAGAATGATTTTAAGATTGATGAGAATGAAGAAATGAGATTCTGAGGAAGAGTTTGTGTACCCGATGTAACCGAGTTAAAGAAAATGATTTTTGATGAAGGTCATAAAAGTGGATTAAGTATTCATCCTGGATTGGTTAAGATGTATTAAGACTTGAAGAAGTTATTTTGGTGGCCTAGAATGAAGAAGGAAATTGCGGAATATGTGTATGCTTGTTTGGTGTGTCAAAAATCGAAGATTGAGCATCAGAAACCGTCTGGTTTGTTGCAACCGTTGTTCATACCGGAATGGAAATGGGATAGTATTGCTATGAATTTTGTTGGAGGGTTACCGAAGACGGCGAAAGGGAATGAAGTGATTTGGGTTATAGTAGATCATTTGACGAAGTTGGCTCATTTTATTGCTATCAAGATTGGAACGTTGGTACCTAAGTTGGCAGAGATTTATGTTGAGCAGATTATAAGATTACATGGCATTCCATCTAGTATTGTGTCAGATAGAGATCCGAAGTTCACTTCTAGATTTTGGGAAAGCTTGCAAGAAGCGTTGGGAACTAAGTTGAGGTTGAGTTCTGCTTATCACCCTCAGACGGATGGTCAATCCGAAAGGACAATTCAATCTTTGGAAGATTTGTTGAGAGCGTGTGTTTTGGAACAAGGAGAGAGTTAGGATTCATGTTTACCTTTGATCGAGTTTACTTACAATAATAGTTTTCACTCAAGTATCGGAATGACTCCTTTTGAAGCTTTGTATGGGAGAAGATGTCGTACGCCCCTTTGTTGGTATGAATCCAGTGAGACTGTAGTTTTGGGTCCCGATATTGTACAAGAGACTATGGAGAAGATTAGAATGATTCGAGAGAAGATGAAAGCATCTCAGAGTCGGCAGAAAAGTTACCATGATAAGAAGAGGAAGGATGTGGAATTCCAAGAGGGAGATCATGTGTTCTTAAGAGTGACTTCCACTACCGGTGTGGGGAGAGCATTGAAGTCTAAGAAGTTGACATCGAAGTTCATTGGACCGTATCAGATTTCGGAGAGGATTGGAAGGGTAGCTTATCGGATTGCATTGCCGGTAACACTATCTAATTTGCATGATGTGTTCCATGTGTTACAATTAAGGAAATATTTTTCGGATACATCTCATGTAATTGAATCGGATGATATCCAAGTGAAGGATAATTTGACTATTGAGACTATTCAGTTGAGAATTGAAGGAAGAGAAGTGAAGAAGTTAAGGAATAAAGAGATTGCATCGGTGAAAGTTATTTGGGGAGGTCCCGCGGGAGAAAATGCAACTTGGGAGTTGGAGAGCAAGATGAAGAGTTCGTATCCCAATTTGTTTTCAGGTAATTTTCGAGGGAGAAAATTCTTTAAGGGGGGTAGAGTTGTCACATCCCGTTTTTATTTAATTATTTATGTGATTTGATTTATTTGTTTAATTTCCATATTGTGTGATTTATTTAAATATGTGGCTTTTAGTGTAGTGGTGTGATTAGAATAGTAGTGTTTTTAGGAGGTGTAAATAGAGAATTAGAATGGGCTTATGAGGAAGGGCAATTTAGTAAATTGAGGAGGAATTGACCTAGGTATAAGTTTGGAAACTTAGTGGGAGAAAGTTATTTGTCACATTTTGTGAAGAATTAGAGAGAGAAGGTCTAGAGAAGAAGGAGAGGAGAAGAACATAGAAGAGGAGGCTAAGATAGAGATTTGGAGGAGCTAATTCTTGAAGAATTAGAGGTAAGAGAGTAGTTCATATAATTTGTGGGTGATAAAGATGGAGGAGAAACCATGTTCTCTTTGCCCAAACCCTCTCACCCTTTGCTATGCTTAAAGTTAACATTTTTATGTTTTTATATGAATAAAAATGCTTCCTTTTGTAATGATTTCGTGATATCTATGTTATGTGATGCTAAAAGTACTTGTTGATGGTTTCAATTTTGAGAATCAAAGTATGTTCATATGAAATTATGAGTTTTTGAGTTTTGAATGAAAAATATGCATAATCTTTGATTGGTGATGATTTTGGTGTTTGTAAGAGATGAAACTTGTACTTCTATGTATGATAACATGTTTATAATCTAAAGGAAACATCTTTTTAAATCTGGAACATGTTTTGGGTGATTTTGTGGTGGAATTCGAACAACCACGAAAACAGAGCGGCAATTTCTGTGTACCGTCGCTGCAGCGAGAGCCAGCGAGAGCTAGCGAGGGAAACCTGCTAACGCTCGCTAGTGCTCGCCAGACGACCCTGTTCTGTCTGACTTGCTTCGCTACAGCGAGAGCTAGCGAAGAGATGGCGAAGGTTGCCAGATTCTTCGCTAGGACTCGCTAGATGGCGAGGAAGCTTCTGACTTGCTTCGCCAGAGCTCGCTATAGCGAGAGCTAGCGAAGGCAGTCAGATTCAGTTGATTATTAATTAATGGTGATGATAGTTGGGTATAGGTTGCTAGTCTTATAGAGATGTATGAATAATGATAATGTTTCTATACGAGAGTTGTATGATGGATTATGATGAATTGATTTAATCTCAATTATGTGTATGTATAAATGTGTTGGGATGTATATGATATGATAAGATGGATGATGATGCTTTTCATATACTTGTTGAATATGTATAATGATATTGATGGTGGATTGTGTTGAACATGCTTATATATGTATGAAATATTGATGGTGAGTTGGTGATATCATGTATTAATACATGAAGTGTTGGTGAATATATAAATTGATTTATATTGATGAAATGTCGTGACACATCATTCATGCATAAGTTGTGTCAATTGATGGTGATAATGGATGGTGAAGGGATTCTTGTATCCTATATAGATGGTAATATGCTACCACATGTAGACATGTCTAGGACATACATGAAGGTGACATTAGATGCATTAGGAAGGTGAACCTTATTTGTGTTGATGTGATAATGATGTGATATTTGAATAATGGTGTTCTCATTGAATATGCATTTATCTTGTTGATTGTTACATATAGATTGATTATATGTATATGCCTTGTTGATGGTGAGGAATTGGTATTGTATGGGTGTTGGTTATGCGGATAGTGAATGAATGTGTATATGTATGCATTGTATATGTTGAATTGGATTTAATGTAAGTTATTTACTTTCATTTATCTCAATGCCGATTATATGTACAAACTCTCTATTTCTTTTGTAATAGATCGTTGGGCGATTCAGATTCTCAGGCGTGAGGATTTGTTTTGCTTGCTTTGGAGGAGTACCCGACATTGTTGCCAAGTATTCGGGGTGAGGAGATGTGTCTTACTATTAGTGTAGTACCCGTGTCCATTGCTCTGAAGGATTTGTAACACCATGTTGGGGTTTATCTTTATTGTTGAGTTTTGCCTAGTGTCGTTGTTTGACCTTGTTTATGTATGATGGTGTAAGGCTTATGCCAAGTACTTAATTTCCTCTTTATTTGATGATGAGATATTAGTAGGTGATTTATGTGGTAGTTGGTTTATTATTGTTGAACTTAATGAATATTCAGTTGTTGACTTATTCATGATTTTATTATTTGAATCATGACTTGTATGATGAGGTCTTATTATTATTTCCGCTGCAATGTTTGTGATGAACATGATATATGTTTGGCTTATATGCTATGGTTGATTGATGATTTTCACATGTAACGCTCTTCTTGTGTCTACTTGCGTTTTATTTATTTATTTGGTCGAAATTTTTGGGTAGATATAAGTAGGGTGTTACAATTGGTATCAGAGCAAGGTCGATTCATTGGAATCAATTAGGCTTAGTAACCCGTTGTACAACATGTGTAGATTGCACTGTTTGTACTTTTGTTGTAACGTTTGTTTGTTGATTGGAGTTGACTGTTCGGGACCATGACGTCGACACGTGCTAATGCTCAGATCGCGGAGTCACTTGCTACTTTGACTCATCTTTTGGCAAGAGGTGATGATCCGGCTAGGGATGGAGAGAAGCGCTTGGATAGATTCTTGAAGCACAAGCCATCTTTCTTTGTTGGAGGTTTTAACCCGGACGGAGCGGTTAAATGGGTTGAAGAAGTTGAGATTATCTTTGATGCTATGGAGTGTGCTAATGAGAACAAGCTTGCATTGGGAACCTATGTGCTTAGGGAGGAGGCAAACCAATGGTGGAAGAATGCTAAGTTGAGACTTGGAGATAGAGGTGTTGTCATCACTTGGGAAATGTTCAAACGGGAATTCTTTAACAAGTATTTTCCGGCTGATGTGAAGAATAAGAAAGTGGTAGAGTTCATGAAGTTAGAACAAGGGAACATGTCGGTAGCGGAGTATGCGGCTAAGTTTGAGTCCTTGTGTGCTTTTAGTCCTCACTACAATACCCCGGAGGCGGAGAACGACAAATGTGTTAAGTTTGAGAGTGGTCTACGCCTCGACATCAAGCATATCATTGGATTTGCGGAGATTAGAAACTTCACTACTTTGGTGGCTAAGGCTAGAATTTGTGATGAAGATGGGAAAGCTAAGAGTAACTACTTCAAGGAGGTTAGAGGAAGGAGCCAAGACCGTGCCAAGCCTTATGAGGTTAAAGGAAAAGGAAGTGCTAGAGGTGGAAAGGGAAAGGAGAAGGTGGATAATGACAAGTGCTATAGGTGTGGCAAGATTGGACACCGTTCTTTTGAGTGTAAGAAGGATAAGGATGTGTGCTATAATTGTGGGAAGGAAGGACATGGATCTAAAGAGTGCAAGGCAACTACTCCTACTTGTTTTAACTGTGGTGAAGAAGGTCACAAGAGTCCGGAATGTAAGAAGCCAAAGAAGGTTACCGGGAAGGTGTTTGCTTTGAATGGAGAAGGAGCTGATCAAGTTGATAATCTCATTAGAGGTACGTGTTTCATTCATGACACTCCTTTAATTGCGATTATTGATACCGGAGCAACACATTCTTTTATTTCTATGGATTGTATGAAGCGTTTGAATATTCCTGTTTATGAAATGTCTGGTTGTATGAATATTGAGACTCCTGCTAGTGGTTCGGTTATTACTCGTCTTGTATGTCGTAATTGTCCTGTATCTGTGTTTGGTAGACATTTTGGTATGGATTTGGTGTGTATTCCACTTAGTGGTATTGATGTTATCTTTGGGATGAACTGGTTAGTCTTTAACCAAGTTCATATTAACTGTTGTGAGAAGACTGTGATTTTCCCGAAGTCGGAAGGAAGTTTGTCCTTGATGAATGGAGAAGAGGTGAAGGAATCTTTGAATGATCACGGAGAGTTGTTCATGGTGTTTGGATCATTGAAGCTTGAAGGTGGAGTTAAGTTGGAAGAGATATCGGTTGTTAGTGGATTTTCGGATGTATTTCCGGAAGATATATCTGATTTACCACCTGAAAGGGAAGTTGAGTTCAGTATCGATTTAGTACCTGGTACTAGCCCGATATCAATGGCACCGTATCGTATGTCGGCATCGGAATTGAATGAATTGAAGAAGCAACTTGAAGAGTTGTTGGAAAAGAAGTTCATACGTCCAAGTGTGTCACATTGGGGTGCACCAGTGTTGTTGGTTAAGAAGAAGGAAGGGAGTATGAGGTTGTGCATTGATTATCGTCAATTGAATAAGGAAACGATCAAGAATAAGTATCCACTTCCGAGGATAGATGATTTGATGGATCAACTAGTTGGAGCTTGTGTGTTTAGCAAGATTGATTTGAGGTCTGGATACCATCAGATAAGAGTGAAGACGGAGGATGTTCCTAAGACTGCTTTCAGAACAAGGTATGGTCATTATGAGTATACAGTGATGCCTTTTGGAGTTACGAATGCCCCTGGTGTTTTCATGGAGTACATGAATAGGATCTTTCATTCATTTTTGGATAAGTTTGTGGTAGTGTTCATTGATGACATTTTGGTTTATTCTAAGTCGGAGGAAGAGCACAAAGAGCATTTGAGAATTGTATTACAAGTTTTGAAGGAGAAGAAGTTATATGCCAAGTTGTCTAAATGTGAATTTTGGTTGAAAGAAGTGAGTTTTCTTGGTCATGTAATTTCTAGTGGAGGTATAGCGGTGGATCCTACAAAGGTTGATGCTGTAATGAAATGGGGAACACCTGAGTCTGTTTCAGAGATAAGAAGTTTTTTTGGATTAGCTGGTTACTATAGAAGGTTCATTGAGGGATTCTCGAAGATGGCGTTACCATTGACTTTGTTGACTCGGAAAGATCAAGCGTTTGTTTGGGATGAGAAGTGTGAGAAAAGTTTTCAAGAGCTTAAAAAGAAATTGACTACCGCGCCTGTGTTGATTTTGCCTGATGCCAAGGAATCATTTGTAGTGTACTGTGACGCATCAAAGTTGGGACTTGGTGGTGTACTCATGCAAAAAGGAAAAGTTGTAGCTTATGCATCTCGTCAGTTGAAGGTTCATGAGAGGAACTACCCCACCCATGATTTGGAGTTAGCGGCTGTAGTATTTGCTTTGAAGGTATGAAGGCACTACTTATATGGGTCAAGGTTTGAAGTGTTTAGTGATCACAAGAGTTTGAAGTATTTGTTTGAACAGAAAGAATTGAATATGAGACAACGAAGATGGTTGGAATTCTTGAAGGACTATGATTTTGAGTTGAGTTATCATCCTGGAAAAGCTAATGTGGTGGCAGATGCTTTGAGTCGGAAGTCATTGCACATGTCATCGCTTATGGCAAAAGAGTTGGAGTTGATTGAAGAATTTAGAGACTTGAGTTTGGTATGTGAAGTCACCTCCAATAGTGTGAAGTTGGGAATGTTGAAGTTAACCAACCCTTTTGTTGAGAAGATTAGAGAATGTCAAAAAGAAGATGAGAAATTGATGAAGAGAGTGGCACTAGTAATTGAAGGACAAGAGAATGATTTTAAGATTGATGAGAATGAAGAAATGAGATTCTGAGGAAGAGTTTGTGTACCCGATGTAACCGAGTTAAAGAAAATGATTTTTGATGAAGGTCATAAAAGTGGATTAAGTATTCATCCTGGATTGGTTAAGATGTATTAAGACTTGAAGAAGTTATTTTGGTGGCCTAGAATGAAGAAGGAAATTGCGGAATATGTGTATGCTTGTTTGGTGTGTCAAAAATCGAAGATTGAGCATCAGAAACCGTCTGGTTTGTTGCAACCGTTGTTCATACCGGAATGGAAATGGGATAGTATTGCTATGAATTTTGTTGGAGGGTTACCGAAGACGGCGAAAGGGAATGAAGTGATTTGGGTTATAGTAGATCGTTTGACGAAGTCGGCTCATTTTATTGCTATCAAGATTGGAACGTTGGTACCTAAGTTGGCAGAGATTTATGTTGAGCAGATTATAAGATTACATGGCATTCCATCTAGTATTGTGTCAGATAGAGATCCGAAGTTCACTTATAGATTTTGGGAAAGCTTGCAAGAAGCGTTGAGAACTAAGTTGAGGTTGAGTTCTGCTTATCACCCTCAGACGGATGGTCAATCCGAAAGGACGATTCAATCTTTGGAAGGTTTGTTGAGAGCGTGTGTTTTGGAACAAGGAGAGAGTTGGGATTCATGTTTACCTTTGATCGAGTTTACTTACAATAATAGTTTTCACTCAAGTATCGGAATGGCTCCTTTTGAAGCTTTGTATGGGAGAAGATGTCGTACGCCCCTTTGTTGGTATGAATCCGGTGAGACTGTAGTTTTGGGTCCCGATATTGTACAAGAGACTACGGAGAAGATTAGAATGATTCGAGAGAAGATGAAAGCATCTCAGAGTCGGCAGAAAAGTTACCATGATAAGAAGAGGAAGGATGTGGAATTCCAAGAGGGAGATCATGTGTTCTTAAGAGCGACTTCCACTACCGGTGTGGGGAGAGCATTGAAGTCTAAGAAGTTGACATCGAAGTTCATTGGACCGTATCAGATTTCGGAGAGGATTGGAAGGGTAGCTTATCGGATTGCATTGCCGGTAACACTATCTAATTTGCATGATGTGTTCCATGTGTCACAATTAAGGAAATATGTTTCGGATCCATCTCATGTAATTGAATCGGATGATATCCAAGTGAAGGATAATTTGACTATTGAGACTATTCCGTTGAGAATTGAAGGAAGAGAAGTGAAGAAGTTAAGGAATAAAGAGATTGCATCGGTGAAAGTTATTTGGGGAGGTCCCGCGGGAGAGAATGCAACTTGGGAGTTGGAGAGCAAGATGAAGAGTTCGTATCCCAATTTGTTTTCAGGTAATTTACGAGGGAGAAAATTCTTTAAGGGAGGTAGAGTTGTCACATCCCGTTTTTATTTAATTATTTATTTGATTTGATTTATTTGTTTAATTTCCATATTGTGTGATTTATTTAAATATGTGGCTTTTAGTGTAGTGGTGTGATTAGAATAGTAGTGTTTTTAGGAGGTGTAAATAGAGAATTAGAATGGGCTTATGAGGAAGGGCAATTTAGTAAATTGAGGAGGAATTGACCTAGGTATAAGTTTGGAAACTTAGTGGGAGAAAATTATTTGTCACATTTTGTGAAGAATTAGAGAGAGAAGGTCTAGAGAAGAAGGAGAGGAGAAGAACATAGAAGAGGAGGCTAAGATAGAGATTTGGAGGAGCTAATTCTTGAAGAATTAGAGGTAAGAGAGTAGTTCATATAATTTGTGGGTGATAAAGAGGGAGGAGAAACCATGTTCTCTTTGCCCAAACCCTCTCACCCTTTGCTATGCTTAAAGTTAACATTTTTATGTTTTTATATGAATCAAAATGCTTCCTTTTGTAATGATTTCGTGATATCTATGTTATGTGATGCTAAAAGTACTTGTTGATGGTTTCAATTTTGAGAATCAAAGTATGTTCATATGAAATTATGAGTTTTTGAGTTTTGAATGAAAAATATGCATAATCTTTGATTGGTGATGATTTTGGTGTTTGTAAGAGATGAAACTTGTACTTCTATGTATGATAACATGTTTATAATCTAAAGGAAACATCTTTTTAAATCTGGAACATGTTTTGGGTGATTTTGTGGTGGAATTCGAACAGCCATGAAAACAGAGCAGCAACTTCTGTGTACCGTCGCTGCAGCGAGAGCCATCGAGAGCTAGCGAGGGAAACCTGCTAACGCTCGCTAGTGCTCGCCAGACGACCCTGTTCTGTCTGACTTGCTTCGCTACAGCGAGAGCTAGCGAAGAGATGGCGAAGGTTGCCAAATTCTTCGCTAGGACTCGCAAGATGGCGAGGAAGCTTCTGACTTGCTTCGCCAGAGCTCGCTATAGCGAGAGCTAGCGAAGGCAGTCAGATTCAGTTGATTATTAATTGATGGTGATGATAGTTGGGTATAGGTTGCTAGTCTTATAGAGATGTATGAATAATGATAATGTTTCTATACGGGAGTTGTATGATGGATTATGATGAATTGAATTAATCTCAATTATGTGTATGTATAAATGTGTTGGAATGTATATGATATGATAAGATGGATGATGATGCTTTTCATATACTTGTTGAATATGTATAATGATATTGATGGTGGATTGTGTTGAACATGCTTATATGTGTATGAAATATTGATGGTGAGTTGGTGATATCATGTATTAATACATGAAGTGTTGGTGAATATATAAATTGATTTATATTGATGAAATGTCGTGACACATCATTCATGCATAAGTTGTGTCAATTGATGGTGATAATGGATGGTGAAGGGATTCTTGTATCCTATATAGATGGTGATATGGTACCACATGTAGACATGTCTAGGACATACATGAAGGTGACATTAGATGCATTAGGAAGGTGAACCTTATTTGTGTTGATGTGATAATGATGTGATATTTGAATAATGGTGTTCTCATTGAATGTGCATTTATCTTGTTGATTGTTACATATAGATTGATTATATGTATATGCCTTGTTGATGGTGAGGAATTGGTATTGTATGGGTGTTGGTTATGCGGATAGTGAATGAATGTGTATATGTATGCATTGTATATGTTGAATTGGATTTAATGTAAGTTATTTACTTTCATTTATCTCAATGCCGATTATATGTACTAACTCTCTATTTCTTTTGTAATGGATCGTTGGGCGATTCAGATTCTCAGGCGTGAGGATTTGTTTTGCTTGCTTAGGAGGAGTACCCGACATTGTTGCCAAGTATTCGGGGTGAGGAGATGTGTCTTACTATTAGTGTAGTACCCGTGTCCATTGCTCTGAAGGATTTGTAACACCATGTTGGGGTTTATCTTTATTGTTGGGTTTTGCCTAGTGTCGTTGTTAGACCTTGTTTATGTATGATGGTGTAAGGCTTTTGCCAAGTACTTAATTGCCTCTTTATTTGATTATGAGATATTAGTAGGTGATTTATGTGGTAGTTGGTTTATTATTGTTGAACTTAATGAATATTCAGTTGTTGACTTATTCATGATTTTATTATTTGAATCATAACTTGTATGATGAGGTCTTATTATTATTATTTCCGCAGCAATGTTTGTGATGAGCATGATATATGTTTGGCTTATATGCTATGGTTGATTGATGATTTTCACATGTAACGCTCTTCTTGTGTCTACTTGCGTTTTATTTATTTATTTGGTCGAAATTTCTGGGTAGATATAAGTAGGGTGTTACAAGCCCTACAAGCTTAATCTACCTCAGTCACACTGACTATGAAGGTGTCACTCAATTAGTAGTTACGTACTAAATTGAGCCAAAGGTTACAATGATGGAAGGTTTGATAATCAAAGCCTATTCACCAATACACTATGAGAAGCTTTGAAGATGGATGGAAAAAAAACTCTCAAAACACTCACTGGATATTCTGATCTTATATATATGAATTACAAATCTAAGTGAGAGAGAAAATAAGAGCTCTTGATAAAAACTTGTATCACAAAACAAGTGTTGAAGTTGTAGTGGAAACTCTTGCTCTTCAAAGTTGCCAAGGACCTCTATATATAGATGAATGATGATCAAGGAGTCTTGGCCAAGAAGTATATCCGGTGGAAGCTTGAAAATAACGGCTAGTAGCTTTGCATAATGACAGCTCATGTATTTTGAAGAAAACTAATCAGTCTGAGATCGATCTCCAAAGTTTCTTCTTCTGACTTATGATAGAGGAACGTATGAATAGCTGTTGTTGAGTTGTAATGTTGTTGTATGTTGCTTAACAAACAAGTATAGCCGTTGTGTAGCTTTTGGATAACCGTTGAACAGCTGTATGCAAGCTGGTGTCACTCCAAGTGAATGTTTTCTCTTTCCAGCATTGGTCTGAGACCGTTCTCCAAATTCTGGGCGTGAATGAGTTTCTTCCTTTTGAAGCAAAGACGCTAGAGCACGTAAAGGCCAGCTGTTATGGATAAAAACAGCAGCTGGAGGTTGTACTTGATGTTTCAAGATGTCCTTGTTGCAAGTACAAGTGTCATAGAGAAAGAGAAACAACATTGGAGAATGTTCTTTCTTTATTCCTTTTAAGTACAAGTCAAATGCAAGACTAGGATGTGCTGTCTAATTTTCCATGGTCCATACATAGTCAGTTCCATCAATTATGTATAAAAATATCCTTGTGTCATATGCTCAATTTTCACATGTTCAAACATAGAACTTGGTAAAAATAGTAAGTTCTCTATTCATGAGAGAAACCTTTGCCTTAAATGATCTCTTGGACTGTAGAGATTTTGTAAGTGAAGCCCAAGATAAAAGTGATCATTTGTCTTGTACATGGTTGACTTATCCATAAGTCCTTTTGCCTTGATTTTTTGAAAATGATGTTGCGCAGGTTTCAGAGATCAATATGAGACCGTTCTCCAAGCTTTTGTTTTTATCAAGATAAAAACGTGATATTTGATCTAAATAGCTCAATTGTTCCTAACTTAATTAAAACACTCAAGAGCACTTGTTAGATACCAACAAGATTAGAATTACACTTAAAAATAATTAAGAGGTTGTTATCTTTAAAACATCACTTTGGGATTTTGCCTCAACAAATTTTAGATAGATATGAATCAAATAAAAGTACATACAATCAACCAGAAAATGAATGGCTAAAGCTAGCTACCAACATGATAACTACAATTTCAATATGCAGTTTAAAGCATCAAAAGACCAAAATAAACCATTGATTCTTGGTAAAAAAAATCAGCCACCACATCATCAACTCTGCTATGAAAAAAGTGTATAAATTAATCTACCATACAATGAAAAAATTGGAACAATAAATAAGAATTCAACAGTAACGAAGTGAGAAACTGAACCTGAAGGTGATTTTGAAGGTTGATTGAAGAATTTAAGGAGAATCTGAAGCTTAAGGTGAAGAAGATTGAACGAAGAATATTAGGGTGAAGAAGATTGAATCTGAACGAAGAATTGAACAGCTTAGGGTAAGAATATTGAATTGGAACAAAGATTGAATGAAGAATCTGAATCTGGAGTTGAAAGAAGATTGAGCAACGAACTTCAATATTATGCGATTCTTACATTTTGAACGAAGATCCAACAACGAGCTTTCGAGAACGACAAACTTGAGAGTGAAAAATAGTAGCGGGTTTTGAAAAAAACAAAAGGGAAAGGGAGTGAATTTACCTACATCATTATGATATATAAGCGACGACGGTTTATACCAAACAACCGAAAACCTCAAATATCAAAACAGCGGCGACCGTTTCAAAAAACTGTCGTGGCCCATCTGTCACAAATGATAGTTTTTTTTGTACACTACAAGAAACTTGACATATAGCTACGGCAAAATGTTGTTGATAAAGGTCCAAAATCTGTGGATACAGGCCATAAAACCTATACCCACGGGCATTTTGTTCCGTCTACTTTATCTCGCTGTACCCATGGCAATTTGCCGTTGCAATAGCCTATAGCAACAACATTTTTTGGCGTTGGACTAGCCTAGGAGCTATACCCACGGACATTACAAATATTGTAAATCGGTTTTCCCACGAATTTGTCCGTTGGTATAGGTTTGAATTTTTTTTTTTTTGCATTTTTTTTTGACAGATTGTACATTTCTTTAAATAATAATAATAATTTGCCAATATGCATGTTTTCTAACACCAAGTCAACTATAATTATAAAAGAGAATTTCCATTATATTGATTAAAAAAACTAATAAGTCTTACAAACTAACGGAGTACATTAAAACACCAAAACAATGTCACCTAGCTAAATCTTTCAAAATTGAAATTGCACCAAATAACTTAAGAGAACTACTAGTTACTTCTAATCAAATTCATCCCAAAATTACAACTCCAAAAACATACATATGTATGACATCCCCACCAAACAATAAACTCCGACGGCTTACAGCCCACAAAATAGTACATGACATTCCTGCCAAGCAATAAACAATAACAGTTTACATTGTTTACTTCTAATCTCTCTCTTCAATCTTCGTCAGTGTATGGACTTTGAGAATCCGTTTGGTCGGGGCACTAGAAGCATCTGTAACCTATAGAAAATAAAAGAGATCAAATTACAAACTCAAGTTAAATGATATTTTCATAACATTCGAAATATGAACACGAAGAGTAAAATAAAATATACCTGTCTTGCAGCTCGTAAAATGTCATTCACATCTTCTCCAACAAATCATTAATGACAACACATTTGCCAACACCGCATTTGTACTATCTTGATTTTCCATTTGCTTAAGTTTATCGGGCAACTCTTTATTTTCAGAGAGAATGAAACTTTCAATTTTTTGGGTTTGGGAATCTTGCCAATACATCGTGCAACTTTTGATTAACAGCTATGATAATTTTTTTTGACGGTCAATGAGGCATCCAAATACTATCAATAATTTATATAATAAATAATATTAATTGATTTCTTCCGGGTCATTGATGCATCCAATAATCTATCTCTTATATTGTGAAAGAATCAAATTCAATTCATATCAATATCACATCAAAGTCATCAAGCAACTTTTACATTATGAGTAGAGTTCATAATGTTTTTTTACTATCAACAATTTATATAACAAATAATATTCATTGATTCCTTTTGGGTTATTGAGGCATCGAATAATTCATCGCTTATATTATGAACGAATCAAATTCAATTCATATCAATATCACATCGAAGGCATCAAACAACTTTTACATTATGAGTAAAGTGTTCATAATGTTTTTTTTACGATCAATGAAGCATCCAAATACTAGCAACAATTTATATAACAAATAATATTATTTGATTCCTTTCGGGTCATCGAGACATCTAATAATCCATCCCCATATATTATGAATGAATAAAATTCAATTCATATCGATATTGCATCGAAGGCATCAAGAAACTTTTACATTATGAGTAAAGAGTTCATAATGTTTTTTACGGTCAACGAGACTTCCAAATACTAGCATCGAAGGCATCAAACAACAAAAGTACACACATGACAGAGAAAAAACCCAACAAAATTGAAGAAGAAAAGTGTGGAATAGAAACCTTACCCAAAATCAAACGTAGAGCTTAGAGAGGGGAGTGTTGATCTTATCCTCTAAAACACCTTTCACCGAGAAATCAAAACCTAATCAAAATAAAAACCATTACCCGTGGATAGAAATTGAAAGAAGAGAATTAAAGAAAGGGATTCATGCAAGAGTTCGAGAGAGAAATTGAGAGATTGATGAGTTGCGATGTTATATCCTGCTTTTGTTTTTGTTACGTATCTTGCTTTGAGTGTTCCTTTCTCTCTCTCTTTTTATTTTATTTTTTATATAAAGTATTTATTGTTTTGTATAAAGTGAGTGTTGTTTTCTTTCTCCATAAGTTCCTTAATTTTTGGTTATATATATATATATATATATATATATATATATATATATATTGAAAATTAAAAATTAGAAAAGGATAAGTTTATACTTTTATAGTTTATGCGATTCATATTTTTTTTTTAATTGTGGGTATAGATTTGTTCCTACTTTTATGTATAGATTCAGTTTTTTGTTTTCTTTTTTTTTTTCCTTCTATTTTTATGTATAAATTCATTATATTCTTTCTATATTTTTTTGTTTTCTATCTTATATTTTTTTCAATATTTTTTTATTAATAAATTTTGTCGTAAATATATATATATATATATTTCCTAATATAATACTCTACTTCTTAAAAGAAATATATAATACTATACAATACAATTAATATGATTGATTTACCACAAAAGCCACTAGATTTGATATAGTAGTGAGGGATATGCATGAGATCCTAGTTTAAATCCTCATTGGCAACATTGTAAACAAAAAAAAAAGATTACCACCGAATTTATTAATAAAAAAATATAAGATAAAAAACAAAAAAAAAATATAGAAAGAATGTAATGAATCTATACATAAAAATAGAAGAAAAAAAAACTTAATCTATACATAAAAGTAGGAACAAATCTATACCCACCATTAAAAAAAAATGAATCGCATAAACTAGAAAAATATAAACTTATCATTTTCTAATTTTTAATTTTCAATTTTTTTTAATGAAACATATATATACCCAGATTTAATAATTTTTTCCGTAGGTATAGGGCTGCTATACCTACGGCATATGCGGCTGTCACTAGAAACCTCCGTTGATAAATGGCAATTTTCTTGTAGTGGTAGTGTCTAGACTACAAATTCAAAATTCTAGCTAGAAATCCAACATATTACTCTAGCTTATAGCAGCAAAATGAATGAGAAATGAACAGAGTTATCATGTCTTCCTCATTACAATAAGACATGACTTCTCTGTTGGCTTACCCTGCATATGATAAAATTGATATCAAACAAGTTAGTAACCTTATAAACTTTTCAGCATTGCATCAAAATACACACTAACATACACATGTCTATGTATTTAAATTGATAATAAAAACAAGCCCAACTGTTACGGACATGTAAAGCACGCAATGTTGAAACTCCAATTATATATGCGTACACTTCATCACCAGAGAATATGTAGAGGCTCATAAGATTTGCAAAATACACAATAAACATAAACACCATCATGTATACCTTTATAAAACATTAGTCAAATTAAGACACTTGAAATTTAAACCAAAATTTTAATGAAGTTGCAACTTGTAAAATCATTTCTATCCACTTAAATTCAAAAGTGCAAAAGGTACAATGGCCATTTTGCATATCTTGGAATAACGAGGACAGAGAATTATACCATACTATCACATTAACAATAGCTAATTAATTTAAATAAACAATAATCGTTAAAATACATAGGCAGTACCCACATCATTTGAGTATTTGCAAGTGCCAATTCAAAATTTTGCTTCAGAAGATCCCAAAAATTACTTTGATACTTATGAAGCCGATTTACACAATCGTATTACCACTGTCATACAAGTGGAACAACCACAATAAACAAAAATTATTACCTAGATTCAAAGACAGAAAAATAGACGCCAAATTCAGATACAAACTTACTTTATGTGAGCTATTAGGTTCATCATCATTGCAATTTCTTGGGAAACAAATTCAAAATATCCATGAGGGTTGAGATAACCATCATCAGAAGCCAAAATATAAATACACCAAATAAAAAAATCACACTCCCATGACACTTGATACTACCAGCAAATGTAAAAACACAATCCAATGGTACATTAAAGATATATATGTTTAACAAGATGTATGATCTTACTTAAAAGAATGGGGGAAACATGAGTGCTAAAAAAAAGTGAGAAAGAGTAAGGTGATCCTTTGAACCCTTGAATTTGGAGAGCAAGGCTTCACGAGACGAGAGTCATTGTTTGAGAGTAGCAATTGTGTCTCACTGTGGTTCCATATAAAACCCCTCAAATTAAACCTTTGACTAAAACCCTAACGATCAATTTGGGTAAAAAGAAAAAAGGAGATTCAAATTGAAACAAGAAATTTAGAGTTACAAATTGAAAGAAGGAAGAGATATACCTTGAATTTTCCTCTAAACCCTTGACTTTTCACTTGCTTCTTCCGTGTTGTAGTGGTTGGGGAGGCGAGTTAGATGAAGAAGTGAGATGTGGCGGCGAGAGATTTACTAACGACGACGTAATGAAGAGAAATTTAAGAATGGATTTTTTTTTTTGAATGAAAAAGGACGCATGTTTCTGGTGAACGGGAATTTTACCGTCGCATGATGCAGATTTGAGAGACTCGCAACATATGGGTTTCAAAGATTAGGATTATGTGGAGGAGAATATTAGGCATGGTTAAGTAGGGGAAAGGTTCGGCAGTGCCAGGGAGGCTGCCGTCGGCGCCAATGAAGGAGAAGTGAGATGCTGAAGAGGTATAGTGAGAATGAGAGAGATGAGATCCGATGAAAAGTGAATTTAGCTTTGGAGAGGGTTGGTCGTATTTACATTTTGGTTATTTATTTTTATAAATTGTTCTTTTTGATATATATTGATATAACTTTGAAAATTAACAAGACTTCTCAACTGGGGAGACCTAAATTTTGTTCGTCATTATAATGGCAACAGTTTGATAAAGAGCAACAGTTTTAAGATGGTTGTCTATTCATAATAATAGGAGCAGTTATAAACAACGTTGCATTTACCTGGTTTCAGGTACCGTTTTTGGAATGTGGGTGTGGGAACTACCCACATCGCAAAAACCTTTGCTTATTTTGTTTTTTTGGTACGATTTTCAGTTGTTGCTAGTTACAAAGTGAACATGTAACATACCCTGCCTATTCAGTGTTTTGGGCGCGGTTATTGACCATTGCTAAAAAACGTGTGGCCTAAACTTGAAAATGTTGTAGTGAGATAAATAATAATCTTTGAAATTTTAATTAAGTTAAAAAAAATTGTGTAGTTTTGTATAAGTCAGGTATTTTGTAGGTATTTTGTACATACACACAATTGTAGTAATTAATATTTCAAATTTTGTAGAACTCAAATGAGCAACAAATTCTTAGTCTGTTCTAATCGATTGGGACTATTATAACTTGAGAAAAATCAAACTTTTGAGGTCCAATTGATCCCTAATACTTAGTCTAGATATTCCTAATCATTATATAAGCTTAGAGGAGTTTAATCCACTGTTTTGTGATAAAAATGGGGGATATTTTGGAGGGATTATTTAGTGTAATAATTTGATTTATGATTTGTTGTGATTTGTGTTTTGCGATGATTAACAATAATTTTGATTGATTATAACATGATGTAATTGTATTCCTATGGATTAATGATGATGTACTTGATTGAATTATGGTAATAAAACTTATTTATGATGATGATTTATGATGATGATCATTGATGTTTGAATATGATGATGACCCTTAGCTTGATGACGATGAACTATATGAAGAAGAATTAGATTACGATATCCATATTATGATGATGAGTTGTTGATGAATTATATCATATGTTTGATATATGAGCATTTCATGCATTCACGAGTCTAGTGTGAAGAAGATTTATATCATATGTTTGGTATATTATGAAGAACACATGGTATTGCATGCATGTATAGGGAATATATATTTTTTGGAACAAGGTTGGTTCTGCAACTATTATCTTCGGAGTTTTGATGATAACAAAGCATAAGAGAATAATTTTGTGCACTAGCTGATTCAGAGATAGACAAGAAAAGGATTCTAGACTCTCAACGCTATTGGACTCTAAGCGTCAAGGCTCTGGACTCTGGACTAGGTGAAGAAAGACTTTGAACGAGTGAAGTTCTGATATCTATCTCTAGCTTTGGAACACTCTGAGCAGCAGTTCAACAAATACAATCACAGAATCTCAAATCTCATATATTGGAAGAATCAATCAAAGAATGATTCAATCAAAGCTTCAAGTCATAAATACAAATACAAATACAGAGTCAAAGATCAAGAAATAGACGTTAGAAGAAGATCTCATATCATCAATGCTGAAGAAGATATTTTCTTATGAAAAGTAGACAAGGAAAACATATATAGAAAGCATTGCAACGGCAGCGCTGAAGTCTTGACAATCAAGCAATGAAGAGAAAATGCTCCTAATTCGATCCTCAAAGGTACAATTATTCAATCAGGTATAAAAGGAGAACGAAGAACTTGAAGAAAGGTGCAGAAGTACATAACACAAAATATACATACATACTTGCATATACAAATACATATTCTTCGATTCTTTTGTATTTCTCTATACAAAACACTTAGTGTTGTAAACTATCTAAATGTACGAGCTCAAACATCATTTGTGTAATCTGCTTACATAGAAGCAATCTTGTAAACACAAAGGAAATTGTAATCAACAGTTGGATTATTTCCTTGAGGGATTAAGGTTAGTCAGCTTCCTCAAGAAGTCATTGATAGTGGTCAGTGAGATTGTTGTAATCTTTCTAGATTATTAGATTAAGTCCTTGAGGTGTAAGGCAAACTTACTCAGGTGGAGTGGACTAGAGTAACCTCATTAACAGTGAACCAGTATAAAAACTGTCGTGTCTTTTTTATTGTTGTTATTATTGTCTTTGCTTAGCGTGTGTTGAGTTTTTGAAAAGAGGTTTCTAAATATTTAGAAACTCAATTCAACTCCCACCCCCTCTCTTGTGTTTGTTGAATCGTTAGTATTCTTATAAGTGGTATTTGATAAATGACATTGTGTGAAATATCTTTTGTTGATGTGGATAGATTGTCTAGTACTTGTTAACAATAGGTTGAATGCTTATATGCTTTAAGCTAATTAATATGCTTGATATATAATGAATTATGAATTGATGATGCTTGGTTGATAAAGTATGCATATGCATTAATTTATTTTCATGTTGGTTAAGTGTTTAATATCCCTTATACTTGCATTTTAGTGATTAAATTATGTAACTCTCTGTTTTGTGTACGTGTTGTGCCAGGGGCGGCCCTATACCATGGGCAAGGTGAGCCATGCATATGGCCTCTTAAAAATAAGGGTCTCAAAAAAAAATTATAGGGTAATAATATTAGTATATTAGAGGGTGTAAAAAATAATTATATTACAATATTGTTAGGCCCATGCCCATTTTTGTAAAGAAAAAAAAAAGGAACAGTAATAGATGAGAACAAAAACGCGTATGGTCCATTAAAGTTGAGAAGAGAAGTGCGAACAGTAATTAATTACAATTAGGGTACTACTGCGTACATCACCACCACCACCAGCGACAATAATTACAAGTGATTACATTTTTTTATGTTATTTGCAATTTAAATCGATGATGTTTTTTTTTATAAAAAAATCTATGTTTTTTTTATTAAAGGGTCACTTTTATATTTTTGTACATGGCCTCCAAAAACTCGGAGACGCCCCTGGTTGTACCTTTGGGGGCTCAGATTCTCAGCTTGAGGATCCTGCTGCTCAGAAGTAGTTGCCTGTTTGGTTTGCTATTGTGGTGAGGGTTGTAATAATAGTAACTTTGCTTTGTTACTGTAACACTTGGGTTGGGGCGTGACTTTATATCTTTACATTGCTTGAGACTTTGCTAGTATTTTTATGCATATTGGAAATATTGTTGAGACATGATCATTATTTGTGGAGATTTTTAATGTGTGGAGTTAATTGATGACATTGATCAGCTTAGAATTCATTTATTTGCGATATCTAGCAACACATTGTCGTACCCCAAATTTTGACTTTCTTTTTAGTGCTATATTATTTGTGATGCAATCTCCTTGCAAAAGTGTTTGTTAGCTTGTATGGCAATATTGAGAGTGTGTACAAGTTCTCATGAGGACAAGGTTACATGATTGAGTCCCACTTTTTGCTTTTTATCTTTTATTTCCTTTTTCACTTTATTTTTTATTAGTATCTCATTCAAAAATCACCAAAGTTATAATTTTTATTTCAATTTTCGTTTTTTAATTTTAGGATTTTTAAATATTTATTGTATGCACTTTTTTTCAAAAGAAAATAAAAAATCAAAAGAGATCAAAACATAAATAAAAAAACGGGGAAGAAGAAAGTCAAACAAAAAAAGAGGGTACAACACGCGGGAAGAAGAATCAAATGTTGGAACAAAATGTGTGTTAGTACACACCCTTTAGTTTTGATGATAACAAAGTATTAAATGGACAATTGATGTTACTAATGTTTAAATTAAGTGTGCAGGAGAATCCAACGTTATATCAAGAGCACATTTAATTTAGACTCTGATGAAACCTATGGAAGTCTGAATCTTTATACTCTGAAAGAGTTCAGAAGCTACAACGTGGTCAGAAGCTAAACAAAGTTCAGAAGCTCAAAAAGGATCAGAATGTCTGCAAGAGTTCAGAAGCTCAGAGAAGTTCAGAAGCTCAAAGATGTTCAGATGCCTACAAGAGTTCAGAAGCTATCTGCTAGTCATGAGTTATTCAGAAGATGAAGACGTTCAGAAGCTGAAATACGAAGGACTATCAGAAACCATTTATTCAAGACCAATCAGACTCCAAGTTATCAAAGGTTCATCAGAAGCAAAGGAATTCCCAAATCATTAGAAGGGCTACACCAACTACTCTTATCAAGCCTGATGATTTGTTCTAAGGACAACTAATTACAACGGTCACAAAGGATGTGATCCTACTTTCTCTAGGAGCTAGTTGTACCTTATTACTGTACTTTGGACAAACAGTAAAGGTAAAGCTTCACTGCAAAAGAAGACGTGGCTTTACTCAACGGATATTCAAAGACTACAGCTGTCCATTTTACAACGGGAATTTCTCCAACGTCTCAATGTCTTTCTCAACTCATATAAATATGCAAAAGAAAGAATTGATGAATAACGAACTTCATTAGAATATATCTCTCAGAATAAAGTGAGAATCTGAATTGTAATAGAAAACATCTCTCAAATGAAGTGAGAATAGAAACTAGCTTAAGCCTCTGAAGTTATTATGATTGTAATAAGTTTAAGCTTAGAAGTTAGTATTACTCCTGCGAGAGTAATTGAAAGTCTTCTGCTTAGTGTAGAAGCAAGTAAGTCTCAATCTGAGTGATTAGAGCAAAGAAGTCTTCTGCTGAGTGTAGAAGCAAGGAAGTCTCTTGTCTTGTGTGACTTGAGCAAGGAAGTCTTAAGCTTGTGTGCTTGCGCAAGGAAGTCTCTGATCTTGTGTGATTAGAGCAAGGAAGTCTCTTTGTCTTGTGTGACCTAGAGCAGGAAGTCTTAAGTCTTGTGTGACTTGAGCAAGGAAGTCTCATGCTTGTGTGCTTACTTTGACCCCTAATTAATTATAACAATATCACCTTTTAATTAGTTACTTGTATGTTTGTGTATAATTAATCATTGATATATGATTATTGTTTTACCTTGAATAGTTGAATGTTTGTTACAAATTACAACTAATCGATCAAGATTTTGTGTTGAAATTAACCACATTGACTTTGTGATATGTTATTAGTTACCTTGAATGTTTAATTTGGATGGCTTTATTTATCTAATTTTGAGCCATATCATCTCTTTGATAGATGAATGTTGGAAGTTTAAACATCATGGGACTGGATTTGCTCTTGTAAGAGATAAACATTTTTATGTTGTATTTAATTACGATTGTTGATTTGAGATCGAACTATCTAAATTATGCATCAGTTTTAAAGCAACTAAATAGTCTAAGTTGTTTATCTAAATTGAATGGTTGCGACAAGTAACTGTTGGAATAAAATATGTGTTAATACACACCCTTAGGTTTTGATGATAACAAAGTATTAAATGGAAAATTGATGGTACTAATGTTTAAATTAAGTGCAGGAGAATCCAACGTTATATCGAGAGCACACTTAATTTAGACTCTGATGAAACCTATGGAAGTCTGAATCTTTACACTCTGAAAGAGTTCAGAAGCTACAACGTGGTCAGAAGCTAAACAAAGTTCAGAAGCTCAAAGAGGATCAGAATGTCTGCAAGAGTTCAGAAGCTCAGAGAAGTTCAGAAGCTCAAAGATGTTCAGAGGCCTACAAGAGTTCAGAAGCTATCTGCTAGTCATGAGTCATTCAGAGGATGAAGACGTTCATAAGTTGAATTGCGAAGGACTATCAGAGGCCAACCATTTAAGACCAATCAGACTCCAAGTTATCAAAGGTTCATCAGAAGCAAAGGAATTCCCCAAATCATCAGAACGGCTACATCAACTACAATTATCAAGCCTGATGATTTCTTCTAAGGTCAACTAATTGCAACGGTCACAAAGGATGTGATCCCTCTCTTTCTAGGAGCTAGTTATACCTTATTACTGTACTATTGGACAAACAGTAGAGGTAAAGCCTCACTGCAAAAGAAGACGTGGCTTTACTCAACGGATCTTCAAAGACTACAGCTGTCCATTTTACAACGGGAATTTCTCCAACGTCTCAATGTCTTTCTCAACTCATATAAATATGCCAAAGAAAGAATTGATGACTAGCGATCTTCATTAGAAAACATCTCTCAGAAGAAAGTGAGAATCTGAATTGTAATAGAAAATATCTCTCAAATGAAGTGAGCATAGAAACTAGCTTAAGCCTCTGAAGTTATTATGTTTGTAATAAGTTTAAGCTTATAAGTTAGTAGTAAGTCTTCTGCTTAGTGTAAAAGCAAGTAAGTCTTCTGCTTAGTGTAGAAGCAAGAAAGTCTTCTGCTTAGTGTAGAAGCACATAAGTCTCAATCTTAGTGATTAGAGGAAAGAAGTCTTCTGTTGAGTGTAGGAGCAAGGAAGTCTCTCTTTCTTGTGTGACTTAGAGCAGGAAGTCTTGAGCTTGTGTGCTTGAGCAAGGAAGTCTCTGATCTTGTGTGATCAGAGCAATGAAGTCTCTCTGTCTTGTGTGACTTAGAGCAGGAAGTCTTAAGTCTTGTGTGACTTGAGCAAGGAAGTCTTGAGCTTTTGTGCTTGAGCATCTAATTGTAATCTTAGTGATTATAGTGAACTCTCTTGGAAACAAGGGGACTGGAGTACTCTCAATTTGTGAGGGGAACCAGTATAATTTGTTGTGTGTTCTTCTCTATCTCACTCTCTCATTTACTCCTTCATCATTCGCTTAGCCATAAGTTAATTGTGTGAACAATTCCGCTGTGCTTAAAGACTCTGATAGATTTAAATATCTTGAAAAGTTTTTAAATATCCAAAACACAATTCAACCCCCCTTCTTGTGTTTTCTCCACGCACCTTCAATTGGTATCAGAGCTCCGGTTCTGTTGGTACATCACTTAACCGTGAGACAGTCAAGATCCAAAGGAGAAAACCACCATGGCTCAAAACATGGATGATTGGAAGCAGAAGTTATATCAACAAGTTGCTGATCTTGTCACGGAAATTGAAGATGGACTGAACTTAAATGAAGATCTGAGCAACAATCAAAATCCTTCCACATCAGGGGCTGAACAAACTTCTAATGTTGAATCTACAACTACTACTCTTTGCCTCATTAGTGATGATAATGAAAGCATTCAGTGGGCAATAGTAAATGGTTTGTTAGATCAATATGAGGAGTTTAGAATGGAGGAAAATGAGAGTATTGGAGAAATGATCTCAAGATTTCAAGCCATCTCATGCAAGCTTGAAGACTTCAACAACAAACTCAGCAACAAAGAGCTTGTAAGCAAGTTGCTGAGAAGTTTGCCTCTGAATTGGAATGTAATTTCAAATACTATAGAGGAAACTGAAGACATCAACTCAATGAGTCCTGAATCATTGATTGATTTACTCAGAGTCCATGAATTGGCTCTGAAGGATATGCAAGAGTTGAAAGGTGAAGAAGCAGAAGCTGCAAGGAAAGGAAAGCAAGCATTGGAACATGAAGATCTTGTTGAAGAACCTGATGAAGAGTATCTTGAAAGGTTTTCAAGAAAAATTCAAATATGGTACAACTTCAAGAAGAATGGAAGAAGACTGGCTAAAGGAATGACAACATGGGATGTACTAGATAACTTCTCTGAAGATGAATCTGAAAGAGCAGCAGGAGCTGAAGGATCAAGTTCTAAAGATGGTTCAGACTCTAAAGATTCAAGTTCTGATGAAAAGTCAGAACCTGAGAGCATAGACAGTATCCAGAGAACAGTGAATCAGGTAAATTCTCATCTTACCAAAGCAAAATTGATCAAGCATCTTGAGAAGACTTTACTTAAACTCTCTAATAGTCAGCAGAAGTATAAAAAGCTTAAAGCAGACTATGAGAATTTAAGTAAGCAAGCAAATCACTCTGAAGATCTTGTACAAAACGATTTTATCAAAACAAAAGATATTAAGAATGATTATGCTGTGTGTTACAAACCCTTTGAGCACTCTTTTGCTCTCAAAGAGTATTGCAACACTAATGCTGATCAAAATAAAATTATTTCCATGCTTTGCAAACCTTAAGACCAACAATACTAATGGGATTGGATACTCTAGTAATAAAACACTAGAGGAACCAAGCTCATCAGTTATTGGTGAAAGCTTCTCACTCCCTAATCTTTACACTACATTTGTATCTGATAGCACTCAGATAAAACAAATGAAGGATAAAGATTTGGCAACTAACAGTCTAGGCCCCTCAAGCAAGTGGGTACCAAGAGACAAAATAGTTTACTTGATTGCAGGTGAAACTAAGACTCTGAACCTTCCAATCACATGGATGCATGTGAATGTGAATGGAAGAAGAGCAATTGTGCATAGAAGGCACATTTTTGAAGAGTCAGATGGAGAAGAAGATGAAATGGAATACATAAGGAGCAGGAGGGAGCATGAAGAATTTGAAGCGTGTATTGAAGATGATAACAACTCAGCGTGGTGGAGTGATTGTTCAGGCTATGACACTGAGTACACCTAAAACAAGAGCTTCAAAATCAGGTAAGTAACTTTCATCTCCTGAATGACATTTCAGAGGAATAACATTCAAAGGTTGAAAATGTCTTCTTAGGACACTAAATGTTCAGAACTAAAAACCTTGAAAAATCATGTCTGAACACTTTTTTCTTTGAATGTCCTGAAAGACACACTCTCAGACTCTGAAGTATTTTGGATCTCAGCATCTGAAGTAGTCCAAACTCTGAGAAACTTTTCAACCTCTGAAGGATAAGGCTCTGAATAAGAAATGAATTGGAAACGTTTAAGTACTTTTACTGAAACGTTTTGGCGCTAAAAGAACAACACGTACACACGTTCTGATTGGTTTAAAACAGTTAATGATTAGCTCTTTTCTTTTTTATTTATCCTCTATGTGTGACTTAATTTGCCTTTAATCAAAATCACTAAATCACTTGCACACTGCATCCTCACAACCTACACTTTCGTTTTTCTCAAACTTCAGAAAAACCTTCTTTCTTCCAAAAATTAGCAAAACCCTAACTTTAGAAATGGAAGCATCCACATCGTCTTCAGATTCTCTATTTGCGTTTCCAAAGAACTTCCCTATCAATACTACTACTTGCGAAGAATTGTTCTCCACAGATTTGTCTCTAGAGATGGAGGGAAAATCTCTAAATCTGGTTATGGAACAACCGGTAGACTTTGATAGCTTGGAGAAGAATCACTTTGATGTCTTAAAGTTCTTTATTGAACGTGATGGGAGCTTTAAATACATGGAGTTGCTAAATGGTCCCATCTATCCAACGCTAGTAAAGGATTTCTGGATCAGAAGTAAGGTGAAGACGGTTGAAGACTACAACAGGGAGCTGGATGCAAAGAAGAAGGAGAAGTTGGAGTATAAGGACAAGACTCCTCAAGAATTGGGAATGAGGATAGTTGAAAAAACTGAAGTGCATTATGTGGTTTGTGGATTTGAAGTAATTCTTACTACTTCAAATCTGGCTAAGGTATTATCCATTCCAAATGAAGGCACCTACCATACCTTTAGCCAAAGTGAAGCAAAGAATTCAGAATTTCTAGTAAACATGACCAAGCTGTGCTACGCTAAAGGTAAGAGCTGTGAAAGCAATAAGGTGGGTGATCTGAAGCTTATTCAAAGAGTATTAGCCAGAATAGTTCTAGGATCAATATTTCCAAGAAGTGGAAGTACTGATCAACTTTCTTGGTATCATAGGCACTTTGTCTATTTTCTCACAAGAAAATTCAATTTGAACTGGGCAAAATACATCTTCAATCACCTCTGCAAGGCTGTAAGCGCTACTCAGAAGCAGTCCAAGCCAAATGTTCATGTCATCTATCCTAGAATCCTGAGTGAGATATTCTATCAGTGTGGAGTGATAGATGCAATTAAGGCTGCTGGTCATGACAATCTGATTAGGGAAATCAGAGCTTCTACAATCTCTGCTCACACTCTCTCTAACATGAACTTACTAGCAGGAAAAGAAATACAGCCCTCTGATCCATTTAAACCTCTACCTCACTCACAAGATTCAATGGTAAAGAGATTTAAGATTGACATACCTCCTGTCTCAAATGGTATTGTCAATCAATATATTCAACTGCTAGAAAGTCAAGGTGAAGGGTTTGAGATTGAAGAAGAAGAACTGAAGAAGAAGAGGAAGAGGCTGGTGAAGATGAAAATGGAGAAGAATGAAGATGCAAGGGCAGAGAGCAAAGGGAAGATCAAGTCCAAGGCTGGGAGTTCAACTGTGATAGCAGTGGATGATGAAGTAAGTGAAGATGATGATGAA
Source organism: Trifolium subterraneum (assembly GCA_951799995.1). Lineage (NCBI taxonomy): Eukaryota > Viridiplantae > Streptophyta > Magnoliopsida > Fabales > Fabaceae > Trifolium > Trifolium subterraneum. The sequence goes on from OX637462.1 coordinate 25,702,568, forward strand.
CCACTGTGTCAGATTAAAGAAACTTACCAAGGAGCCAAAGAAGAAAACTGCTGAAGACTCAATCAAGGACAACTCAGGTAATGTATCTGTGTCTACACCTGTTATTGTAAACACTCGGGAGACTCAACCAATACCATCATCAACCCAACCAAGAAATTCACCACCAAAAATAACCAAAAATCCTGCTCAGAACCCACTCACCCATTCACCCTCTGAGCAGACTCAAAACCTCACTCCAAACACTATCCAAACAAGTCCTGAAGACAATCTCACTTTAAAACAAATTGTGTTAGGACATGTTCATTCAGAACCTCCCATACCAGAAATAATCCACACTGAGCCACAGCCTTCATCTGAACCTATCCAAACACAAACTGAACAACAAAATACTGAGGAACTTGAACCTCATTCTGATGTTTCAAGACATACTGAACTTGTTGTTTCAGAAGATATCCAACATTCCGCACCATCAAACCATGTTGATGATATGGTCCGAGAGCTTCATGTAGATGATTTTCATCTTAAAGTTGTTGATCAACAGCAACAACAACCTCAATCATCACCTCAACACACCTCTTCACCCTCAAACTCTGAACCTCATCCAACCAACTCAACTAACCTTGAAATCTTGAGTGAATGCAATAGTTTGATTAGACAGATACATGGTCTTCCTGAGCTAAGACAGTCTGACATATCTTCATCTGAACTTGTTGCACAATGGATGAGCTTGGCTGAGGAATTGGTAAAGAAGCTGCATAGTCTTCAAGAGGCTGATTTGAAGAACTGAGGAGGTTTGACAAGAGGAAGAATAAGGTGGTTGAAGAGGTCATTCAGAATAAAAAGGACACAGAGAGGAATCACCCTGAATCCTCTACTGTAAGAAACAGCAATCTGAATGTATCTGCTCAAGGAGATCTAAGGAGAAACCAAGAGCATCTAAGAAATCCAGTTTATGAGGCTGAACTTAAAGAAATCAGAGCCGAAATGGGCAAGTTTATGGGGATGATAGAGAAAGTTAATGGAAATCAAACAGAAATCTTGAATGCATTAGCTTATCTCTGTAACCAACCACAATAAACCCTTAGGATTTCTTTGAACGCTTATGTGTTTATCTGCTGTTTAATGTTTTGATTAGGCACAATATTAAGTTCAGCTCTTGTGTGTATCAATTTGTTTTTATATATATTCATCATAATTGTCTAAATGGTTATATGTCTATTTTGATTCTGTTTGGCATTTTTTTTGGAAATAATTTTTTTAAAAACAAATCTTGGACAATATGTGGATATTCTTAAAGTATCAAAATTACATAACAAGAGAAGACATATAAATAAGAAATCAAAAATTAAACAAGTCAAAGTAATGAATTTTATTTCATTGAGAACATAAGTTGTGGATTACATATCAAATTCCTAAAGACTACTTTCTTGAAGCCTCCAAGGAACTGATCTTGAAGAAACCATGCATCAGTTTGGTTTCCTTCAGGAATGTCAGTTTTCCCTTCTTAGGCTGTGGACTTCAGTTTGATTTTCTTCAGGAACATATGTCTTCAGAACTTAAAACAGTCAGAGTCCAAGGATTTCTCTTCAGACTCTGAACTGAGTTCTTCTGTAACAGACACTGGCTTTGTTTCCATTGGTTTCTTCTTATGTTTTCTCCTATCTTGACTGACTCTCACTGAAACTGCTTTCTTCTTCTCTGAGCGTTTCAGTTTTTCTCTCAAGAGATCTATCAATAACCTAAGATTATTCTGTGTGAATAAAATGACTAGGTATCTCTCTCCTTTTATAAGCATATTTCAATGGCCGGGTCTTAAATGCGTTCAACCACTCCTGATTTGACGGCATTGAAAGTTGAAATTTTTATTAATTGCTTATACTCTTTTTGATAATGACAAAAGGGGGAGAAAGAATATTGGTAAATCAATTGTTGGAAGAAGCGAAATTACTTGGCTTTTTAGGGCTTTGTAGTGCTTCAGAAAGAGAACGTAGGAGAGTGGTCAAAATAGCAGCATGAGGTACATGCTTTAATATGACAATCTGATCTTTGAGGATTTCAAAATATTGTACTAAAGAGCTCTGAACTGTTTTCAATTTTTTGTTCAGGCTCTGAGCTATTTTCTTTGAAAAGATTTTTTAAGCTCTGAACTGTTTGAAAATATTTTGAACTCTGAAGCTGTTAATGATAACCATCAGAACAAAGTGTGTGTGTGTAGACGTCTCTAAGTGCCTCTGATCCTATTTGTCATTCAATTTAAATATTGCTTCATCTTGCATCTGCATTAAGGGCTTAATTTCAAGGAGAATACATTTATTTATTGAAGTTTATTATTCATAATTAGTTCTTGAGTAAGGGTGCAACTTTATTCAAAGATTATCACACTATGAAAAGAAGAAGCTTGCAAACCTTGTTCTTTATATAGTGAAATATGAATAATTTAAGTCATATAATAAAGTAATTCTGAAACTGATTAAAATTAACTATGGATACAAAATAGGGGGAGCTTACAAACCTAACCCTATGGGTTATCAGACTTAGGGGGAGCTTGCGAAACTCAGAAGCCTAATGTCAACATAGCTGATTTTTATCAACAACAATTGTATTTAATACTTATGTTTGTCATCATCAAAAAGGGGGAGATTGTTGGAACAAAATATGTTTTAATACACACCCTTAGGTTTTGATGATAACAAAGTATTAAATGGACAATTGATGGTACTAATGTTTAAATTAAGTGCAGGAGAATCCAACGTTATATCGAGAGCACACTTAATTTAGACTCTGATGAAACCTATGGAAGTCTGAATCTTTCCACTCTGAAAGAGTTCAGAAGCTACAACGTGGTCAGAAGGTAAACAAAGTTCAGAAGCTCAAAGAGGATCAGAATGTCTGCAAGAGTTCAGAAGCTCAGAGAAGTTCAGAAGCTCAAAGATGTTCAGAGGCCTACAAGAGTTCAGAAGCTATCTGCTAGTCAATAGTCATTCAGAGGTTGAAGACGTTCAGAAGCTGAATTGCGAAGGACTATCAGAGGCCAACCATTCAAGATCAATCAGACTCCAAGTTATCAAAGGTTCATCAGAAGCAAAGGAATTCCCCAAATCATCAGAAGGGCTACATCAACTACAATTATCAAGCCTGATGATTTGTTCTAAGGTCAACTAATTGCAACGGTCACAAAGGATGTGATCCCTCTCTTTCTAGGAGCTAGTTGTACCTTATTATTGTATTATTGGACAAACAGTAAAGGTAAAGCCTCACTGCAAAAGAAGACGTGGCGTTACTCAACGGATCTTCAAAGACTGCAGCTGTCCATTTTACAACGGGAATTTCTCCAACGTCTCAATGTCTTTCTCAACTCATATAAATATGCCAAAGAAAGAATTGATAACTAGCGATCTTCATTAGAAAACATCTCTCAGAAGAAAGTGAGAATCTGAGTTGTAATAGAAAATATCTCTCAAATGAAGTGAGCATAGAAACTAGCTTAAGCCTCTGAAGTTATTATGTTTATAATAAGTTTAAGCTTATAAGTTAGTAGTAAGTCTTCTGCTTAGTGTAGAAGCAATTAAGTCTTTTGCTTAGTGTAGAAGCAAGTAAGTCTTTTGCTTAGTGTAGAAGCAAGAAAGTCTTCTGCTTAGTGTAGAAGCACATAAGTCTCAATCTTAGTGATTAGAGCAAAGAAGTCTTCTGCTGAGTGTAGGAGCAAGGAAGTCTCTCTGTCTTGTGTGACTTAGAGCAGGAAGTCTCTGATCTTGTGTGATCAGAGCAAGGAAGTCTCTCTGTCTTGTCTGACTTAGAGCAGGAAGTCTTAAGTCTTGTGTGACTTGAGCAAGGATGTCTTGAGCTTGTGTGCTTGAGCATCTAATTGTAATCTTAGTGATTATAGTGAACTCTCTTGGAAACAAGGGGACTGGAGTACTCTCAATTTATGAGGGGAACCAGTATAATTTGTTGTGTGTTCTTCTCTCTCTCACTCTCTCATTTACTCCTTCATCATTCGCTTAGCCATAAGTTAATTGTGTGAACAATTCCGCTGTGCTTAAAGACTCTGATAGATTTAAATATCTTGAAAAGTTTTTAAATATCCAAAACACAATTCAACCCCCCTTCTTGTGTTTTCTCCACGCACCTTTAATAACAACGTCACACATTTACGGCATCAAATCCAGTTCCAAAAATATGATAGTTAGAGATATTTTAGAGGCTATTTTTTTGGGCGTAACCAAGGGTAGGATAGTTTAGAGGCTATTTTTTTAGGGCGCAGCCTTGTTTTGCGTCGGGGTAGTGTTGATTGCGTTGACTACCTCGAAAATAATTTGTTTTGAGACAAATAAGTAATATTTAAAGCCTATGGCAGAATTGATTGGGAGTATTGTTGTGACATCATGGCCAAATTGGAATTTTCGCATCAATGGATAAAGTAGATCATGCATTGTGTAGAAACAATTCATTATTTAGTTCTTCTCAACGGTAATCAGGTGGCCCCTATTATTTTAGGAAGTGGGCTTTGGCAAGGCGATCCTCTGACGCCTTATCTCTTTATTATTTGTCCCGAAAGACTCATTAGTCACACAGTCATAAAATAGAGAAGATATTTATGGTGTAAAATTTGTAGGAATTTACCAATTATATCTCATCTATTGTTTGCTCATGACTGTTTTCTCTTCCTTAGACCATAGCAGAAAATGTAGCTCTTACTAGCCATCTATGAAGCGACATCTGAACGGTCAATTAATATGCTAAAATCAGAGTTATTTTGCAGCAGAAATGTTCAGGCTCCCTAATATTTTGGGAGTTCGACAAGTTTTGGGAAATGGAAAAATATCTCACTTCTATGATTGATAGAAGTCGAATATCAACTTTCAGCTTTATCAAATACATCATTCTAAAAAAGGTTAATTCTTGGAGAAATAAATGTTTATCACAAGCGGACAGTGAAGTTCTTATCAAGTCGGTATTTCAGACTATTAATTCTTACACAATGGATATTTTTCGTATCCCTGCCTCTATTATTGATGATATTGAAAAGATGTTAAATTCTTTCTAGTGGGGACATAATAGAGCATAGTCTAAAGGAATACATTGGATGCCTTTGGAGCGACTTATTTTGGATAAACATGATGGAGGTATGGGTGCGTGCTTTTTAATTATGCTATGCTCGGCAAACATACCTGTAATTTATTAACCTACCAGACACAATCAAGTATATGACACAATCCAAGTTATGTCTGGCGTAACATATATATGAAGGTCTAAAAAACACAAGAAGGGGGGGTTGAATTGTGTTTTGGAAAGTTAAAACTTTTTCTAGCTTTTGTTAGAGTAAACGCAGCGGATAAGAGAAAGCTAGATAAACACAATGCACAAAATAAAAAACAGAGAGAGAGAAAGAAGAGTGCACACAAAGATTTATATTGGTTCCTCTCACAAACTGAGAGTAGTCCACTCCCCTTGCACTTCCAAAGGATTTCACTATAATCACACAAGATTATACACCTGCTCAAGCTCACAAGCAAGAGACTTTACACCTGCTCAAGTCACACAAGACAAGAGACTTCAAAACTAACTTAATAAAAATTAAGTAGTGACTGAAATGTTTCTAAGCTAGACTCTCTAACACTTTAATTTAATACTGAGTGAATACAAAGAATTAGGCTCAGAGTCTAAACAATATCAAAAGATATTATGCCTAGAATTACAGAGAAAGAACAGTTCAATAGCTTGAAATTCAAATGTGCTCTTCATAGTTTATTTCAGTAGAATTACAGTTCAGTAGTCTTTACTCAAGCTGATAGTCTTCTATATATACTCCAATAGACTTGAGACGTTGAGATAAGACCGTTGGTAGTACACTCTGCTTTAGCTGGAATAAAATTGACAGTGCCTTCCAAAAGAAGTAAACCAATTCCACTACTTAGTCTTTTTCAAATAGCGCTTCAGTATTTTGAGTAAACAATAGTACAGAGTACTACACGCTCCATTTAAGATAAGCTTGTTGTACTATTTCATTAGCTATGAGCTGTCAATCTTTAGAGAATGTCACTGGAAGCTTGTAATGACGTTTCGTTGTCTTCTGAATGAAATACGCAAGCTTTTCAGGACATGTAAACTTTGGCATCTGAAGGACTTCTTTCAGAGGCTCTGAAGCTTCCAGCATTCAGAGTCTAAGCGTTCAGGACGTGTTCTTCAGAGGCTCAAAATGATGATCTTAGTGATTAAAAAATTACTTGTTCCTGCAAACTAGATCAATAATTAGTAATCCCAATTGTCCATTTAATACTTTGTTATCATCAAAACTTAGGGTGTTTTATAAATAAAACTCATTTTGTTCCAACAATCTCCCCATTTTTGATGATGAAAAACATAAAGTATTAAATACAATTGTTGTTGATTTAATTTAATTATGTAAACTTCAGGTTGATGAGGTTTGTAAGCTCCCCCTGAGTTTGATAAACCATTAGGGTTAAGTTTGTACGCTCCCCCTAAGTTTTATCGATAATTAACTTGAATCAGTTTAAGAAACAATTTGATAAACTTAATTGTATCTTCATATTTAACTCTCAGAGTGTGAGGTTTGCAAGCTTAACTCCTGAGTCTAATAAAAATAATTAAGAGCACAATCTTAATTACCTCCATCTATGAATACACAATTATGTTTATTAATTTGCTCTCCTTATCAAATTAAGTTCATAAAGAATAAAAAATGAAATTGAGAAGGGAAGAGATTCTTAATCAATGACAGTTTCAAATTCCATATCAAGTAGTATTATCACATACACTACTACAATTGTACAACATATTACTCCCGCTTTTGTAATTATCAAAAAGTAAAGAAAAACAAAAAAATGACAAGTAATAAGATAGAAAAGTGCTTAAAAGAATCCTAAGGGTTTTTGGTCAAGATAAGATTAAGGATTTGTTGAAGCAAGTCTTCAGACTTTCTTGACTGTTCAGCAATCTGGATAAGCTTTTCACCTTTCTGATCAATAGAATTATGAGTCCTTGTCATTGCATCAGAGGGTCCTTCTTCATTCTTCTCAAAAATTACTTCAGTAGTTGGTTGTCTTTCACCACTTAGAGAATTAGCTTCTAGATCATGCAAAGTATCAATTCTAACAGTTATTGCATTACCAGTACTTAGAATCATCATGGTTTGGGTGGTTGGTGATGAAGGTTCAGACTGTGTTTGAGTGATAGAAGTTGGAATGTGCATGGTCTGGTTGGATGGTGATGAAGGTTGTTTAGATTTAGTTGGAGAGTTGTGTTCTGGTGAAATTGGTTGGTGATGTTCAGGTGTTGAAACTTGAGGTTGGTCAGAGGGTGTAGCTATATGGATAGGAGAGACTCTGAAAGATGTCTCATTCAGGATATCTTCTAGTGTGAGAATTTTGGGTGATGATTGTGGGGATACAACAGTTGAAGGTTGAGTTTTTTCCTCCTCAGGAATATGCTTGCCTTCAGTGTTTCTTTTCTTTTGAAGGTTGGCCCAATGTCTCAGAAGTTCATCAATTTCTGTATCAGAAGAATATGAATCAGAGGAGGATGAAATAGAGACATATTGGTTTTCAGGTGGTGAAGGGTGGATAGTGTTCAGAGGTTGGACATTTTCTAGGATTAATGATTCAGGTATAGGTATGCAATAATCAAAAGAATTAGGATTACCTGCATCTGATCTTTTTCTTTTCTTTCCCCTAGTGGTGTTGTGCTTAGTACGAATGTCTCTGAGTACCTTTCCTTGCACTGGTTCTTCAACCACTGGCTCTTCATCCACTTGTTCTTCAACCACTTGTTTCTTCAGCCATTGTCTCATCATCTTCATAGTCACTAAAAAATTCCTCTTTGACCATTCTCATCTTTTGTTCAAAATTTGGACCAATTCCTCTTCCAATATCTTTCTTTGTAACTTGAACACCTTTTTCCTTCATTAACCTTATATACTCTAGAATAACTTCAGGTGGTTCATCATAAAAAATGAATGCTTCATCCAAAGGCTTGAACTTCTCTCTATTTTCCAATAGAGGTTTTTGAGGATAAATAAGTTTTTCTGTTCTCTTGAGACGCAAATTAACCAAAATTTTAGCATCTAAACTTGGTTCTCTGACTTGCTCAACATCTTCAGATACTCCAGCAGCTTTGAATCTATCAGGAAGTGCAAGCTGCTCAAAGATGTAACTGAGTAGTCTTGGATGTGAAATCAATTTTGAAGGGTTAGACAACCTTTGTGCTTCACAAATTGTTTCACATAGATGCTGGAATAAATAAGCAGAAAGATTCATTTGTCTTCTTGTGGATAGGAAGTAGATAAAATGCCTTTGATCCCAAGTCAATGTATCAGTTCCTATTTCCTTTGGAAGAATAGAAGAAAATAGAATCTTGACCAACACTTTCTCTTGATCATTCATGTGACTGACTTTGTTTGACATTTTCTGATTCTTGAAGCAATGTCTTGCCATCTCATTTATGTAAACTGACTTCTTACCAGACGCAGAAGTGTAGTGTCTGACCATTCCAGAGTTTGAAAGATTTAGCATCTTAGCCAGATTACTTCTTGTAAGGATAATTGGAAATCCTCCAATACTTGACCTGATTTCAGTTTCCTTGAATTCCCGTAGACCCAATTCAGTACGTGATTTGTTCTTGTTTTCACTTGGGTTCTAATTAATGATCCTCTGAAGCTCGACATTAGCATCTTCTCTTATAAACACATCACACTTACGCCAAAAATCATACACTAAATCAGGATAAATTAGACCATTTAGCATATTGAAGTAGTGTTCCCAACCTTGTTCAACAAACAGATTTTTATAGTCATGCCCATTGACTTTCAGTGCTTCAAAATCCATTGGTTTTTCCAAAACCAACTTAATTTCTTCATAACGAAGATCCATGGTAGCATCTTTCAGATAAGAATCTTCAGAGTAGATATTAATTGGAATATCTTCTAGAAACCTTGATTGTGAAGATGAACTAGCCATTTCTGAGGTTTAGAACAGAGTTTTGCTAAATTGGAGAGATAGAATGTATTCTGAGGTTTAGAAGAAATGAAAAGTGGGATGTGAACGTGATTTTGTGTGAGAGTGAGTAAAGTTATTTTGAAAACTTTGAATTAAATAAAACGAGGGAGTACAATCGTTGTTAAGAGAAATTCGTCATTAACTGCCTTTACCATAACCAATCAAAAGCTTTAAAGAGAAACAAAGTTGTTGACACGTGTTAAACACTTGTCAGTAACACTTTAGGGTCTGATCGTTACTTATTCAAGCAAAGTTCAGAGGCTATAAAGAAAAATTTCAGCTTCTGATAACCTTTCAGGAGTCAAGATGTTCAGAGGCTGAATACACAATTTTGCTTTCAGAGCTAGTTTTCTTCAGAGACTAAAGACATGTTCAGATGCTTTTTAATAAAATCAAATCTTTCAACTGCTAAGGGTTTTGTAAATATATCAGCCCATTGCCTTTCAGTTTCAATGAATTGAATATTCACACTACCCTTCTGAACAAGATCTCTGATAAAATGATGTTTAATTTCAATGTGCTTAGCTCTGGAATGCAAAATTGGGTTTTTAGAAAGTTGTATAGCTGCAGTGTTATCACAAAATAATGGAATATTGTGACTATTAACTTTGTAATCCTCTAACTGATATTTCATCCAGAGTAGTTGTGTACAGCACTTGGCTGCTGATATGTATTCTGCTTCTGCTGTAGACAAAGCTATAGTAGTTTGTCATTTGCTAGCCCAAGATATGAGATTTTCTCCAACAAATTGGAAATTACCACTTGTGGATTTCCTCTCAATCTTGTCTCCAGCATAGTCAGCATCACAGAATCCTATCAACTTATAATCATTTGATTTCTTATAAAATAAACCAAGATTTGCAGTTCCCTTCAGATATCTAAAGATTCTCTTTACAGCAGTAAAGTGAGATTCTCTAGGATCTGATTGGAATGTTGCACACAAGCATACACTGAATAAAATATCAGACCTTGATGCATTTAGGTAAAGAAGAGAACCTATCATACCTCTGTATATTTTCTGATCCACTTTGTCTTCTGATTCATCCTTGCTTAAGCTGCTGGTTGGATGCATTGGAGTAGATATTGGCTTGTTGTCTTCCATGTTGAATTTCTTCAGAAGCTCTTTTGTATATTTTGTTTGATGAATATATGTTCCATTTTTGTTCTGATTGATTTGAATTCCTAGAAAGAATTTCAGCTCTCCCATCATGTTCATTTCAAATTTATCCTGCATAACTTGAGAGAATTCCTTGCACAAGGATGGATTAGCAGAACCAAAAATAATATCATCAACATAAATTTGAATAATTAAAATGTCATTTTTGAATGATTTGCTGAAAAAAGTATTGTCAACTTGACCTTTTTGACAACCTTTTTCTAATAAGAATTTACTTAGTCTTTCATACCAAGCTCTGGGAGCTTGTTTCAGACCATAAAGTGATTTCCTTAATTTAAAAACATGTTCAGGATTTGTGGAATCCTCAAAATCAGGAGGTTGTTTGACATATACTTCTTCAGTTATATAACCATTTAAAAATGCACTTTTAACATCCATTTGATACAAAATAATGTTATGATGAGCAGCATAAGAAAGAAGTAACCTAATTGCCTCAAGTCTAGCAACTGGGGCTAAAGTTTTTGTGTAGTCAATCCCTTCTTGTTGACTATACCCTTGAGCTACTAATCTTGCCTTGTTGCGAACAACTTCCCCTTGTTCATTGAGCTTGTTTCTGTATACCCATTTTGTTCCAATAATGTTCTTGTGGGAAGGTTTGGGTACTAAACTTCATACTTCATTCCTTTCAAATTGATTTAGTTCCTCTTGCATAGCAACGATCCATGCATCATCAGCTAGTGCTTCATCTATAGTACTTCGTTCTACCAAAGATATCAATCCAAATAGTGAGTCTTCATTTCTGAAGCTTGATCTTGTCTTTCTTGGACTGTCTTTGTTTCCCAAAATTAGCTCTTCAGGATGCGATGATTTGTATTTGAAAATATGTTTTGGTTGTTCAACTCTGCTTGGACTTGTAATGATACATTCAGGTGCTGAATGATCTTCAGAGTCCAAAGGTTCAGAAGTTGAATCAACTGCTTCTGAGTTGGGTTGAGAAGCTTCTGAGAGGTCTTCAGGTTCTGAGTCGTCATCCTCTGATAGTTGCAAGTCTGAAAAGTTCTCAACTAGCTCTGACACTTTGTCAGGTTGTTTGTCATCAAATTTGATGTGCATAGTTTCTTCAACTGTGTGAGTTTCAGAATTATACACTCTGTATGCTTTTGAGCGTTCAGAGTATCCAATAAAGATACCCTTATAAGCTTTAGCATCCAAATTGATGAAAATAAGATACATTGGGTTTCTTTCCTTTAAATAATTCATATGCAGTTTTATTCAATATAGGTCTAATATAGATTCTATTTTGAACATAACATGTTGTGTTTATAGCCTCTGCCCACAAATATTTTGCTATGTTAGTTTCATGCATCATGGTTCTGGCCATTTCTTGCAGAGTTCTATTCTTTCTTTCTACAACTCCATTTTGTTGTGGAGTTCTAGGAGAAGAAAACTCATGTAAGATGCCATATTTTTCACAAAAATTTTCAAACAGTTCATTTTCAAATTCACCACCATGATCACTTCTAACTTTCAAAATATATAAATTGTTTTCTTTTTGTATCTGAGTGCAGAAACTGCTAAACACATCATATGCATCATCCTTATTTCTAAGAAATTTAACCCAAGTCCATCTACTGTAATCATCAACAATGACTAACCCATATTTCTTTCCATTGATAGAGGTTGTGCTAACAGGACCAAATAAATCAATGTGAAGCAATTCTAAGGGTTTAGAAGTAGAGACAACATGTTTAGGTTTAAAAGAAGTTTTCACAATCTTTCCTTTTTGGCAAGAACCACGTAATGCATCTAAGTGATAGTTTAGTTTAGGCAAGCCTCTGACAAGATCAAGTTTTCTAAGCTTAGAGATTAACCTCCAGTTAGCATGACCTAATCTCTTATGCCATACCCACTTCTCTTCACTCAGAGTCAATAAGCATTTAACCTCTTGTTCCGCCAAATCAGATAGATTAATTTTATAAACGTTGCCTATCCTCTTTCCCTTGAATACTATAGATTGGTCAGTATCTTTGATTACAATACATGAATCCTTATTAAACGTTACCACAAACTCATTGTCACAAAATTGACTTATGCTAGATAGGTTGTGTTTGAGTCCATCAACATACCATACATTTTTAATTAGAAGGGAGGAATTACCTACATTACCTGTACCTTTGATTTTCCCTTTCGGATTACCTCCAAAGCCAATTGTTCCACCATCTTCAAGTTTTAGAGATGTGAACATCTTCTTATTACCAGTCATGTGCCTTGAACATCCACTATCCAGATACCATGAATGATTACTGTTTTCTTTCAGACTGGATAGCTGTAGAATAAATCAAGGTCAATCATTGTAGTAATATTCTCCACACTCATTGTGTAGCTCTTTCCAATACTCATTTGTTTTCTTCAAGTCAGCAGTTTTGGAAGTAAAGTAATGTTTAGGAACATAAGCTTTTCTTCCATTGCTGATCACAAGCTTCCATTCATCTGATTTGAAATAGTTTTTCCTACAAGGAAGATCTGAATGGTAGACAATTTTACACTTTGGTACCCATTGAGGTCCAGGTGTGTTAGTTCTATAATCCTTGTTTCTGTTTTGTACTTTTGAAAAACTATTTGGACTTGTAAAGAATTTTCTTTGAAAATTTGGTCTTTGAAAAACAGTTTTCTTAGTCCATTGTTTTTGAATTTTAGGCTTTGATTTATAATCATTATAAGACTCATAGTGCTCTTCTAATCTAGGATTAGCTTTGCACACTAGAGTTTTACTTTGATTATTAATCATCAGCTTGGTTTGTTTCAGACTCTGATTGGTTGAGCTTCTGAGTCCCAGAGTTTCTAGAGTCTTAGACATGATAGTCTCAGGTTCTGAAACTTTAGGTTCTGAGTTACTCACCTTGGGATTCTGAACTACAGCCTCTGAATTAACTTCAGAGTTTGTTTTGCAGACCCCAAAGGTTCCTTCAGATTCTGAAACAACCACTGCTTTGCCTTTGTTTTTCATTGGTACAAAAGTAGAATAGAGATTATCAGGGGTTTTCTTTAAACAAACAGAAGAATTTGGTTTTCCATACGTTCTACCATATGAATAACCAATTCCTTAACCTCTATTTTTACAAACGCTATAAATCATAGAAGCAACTTTACTTTTATTTACATTCTGATGAACAAACTCTTGAAGAGCAACTTCATGCTTATCACTAGGTTTGTTACATTTGGCGCAACCATTTTTAAGCTCTTGAATTTTGATCAAAGAATTTTTATAAAGAGTTTGAAGATGATCAGCTTTCTTTGCTAAGTCATTCTTCTGTGTTTTCAAAAGTTTTATTTCAGAATATGATTTAGCAAATTTGCTCAAAGACATTCCTAGATAAATTATAAGTTGTTCTTTGGAATAGTTTAGAAATACATGTTCTGACTCTTCAGAGTCTGATCCTTCAGAGTCTGAGTCTTGTTCAGAGTCACTATCAGAGTCTGCATTTTCCATCAGAGCCACATTCGCTTCTTCGTCATCATCATCAGAGGATGTTTCCAAATTCTCAAAAGTTGCCATTAAACTCTTCTTGAATCTTCTTTTATAGCTTTCCTTCTTGCTACTTGACTTCTTATTCTTATCCTTTGATGATGCTTCAGGACATTCAGCAATAAAGTGTCTTGGTTTCTTGCACTTGAAGCAACTCTTTTCTTCTTTACTTGAACTATTCCTTGAGTTGTTGCCTCTGAAGTTCTTGTTGTTCATTTTTGCCCATTTCTGAAAGTTTCTTGTGAACATTGCAAACCCATCATCCTCTTGGTCATCTAGGGAAGATTCTCCATCAGATTCAGCAGCTTTAGCCTTGAGTGCTTTAGAAGACTTCTTGGTTGATGACAACGCCACTGACCTTTCTTTCTTCTTGACCACATCAGCGTTCAATACCAACTCATGGCTCTTGAGATTGCTGATGAGTGACTCAAGACTGATGCTTTCTAAATCCTTAGCCTCCTCAATAGCTGTGACCTTGGGTCTCCACTTATCAGTTAGACTATTAAGAATCTTCCATACATGATCAGAGGTGGTATAACTCTTCTTCAGAACCCTAAGGTTGGACACCAGAGTCTGAAACCTTGAAAACATAGTCTCAATGTCATCATCAGGCTTCATAGTGAAGAGTTCAAACTGTTGAACTAGAAGTCTTGCTTTTGCGTTCTGAACTTGTCTATTCCCATCATATGTTGCACATAAGGAATCATACATAGCCTTAGCTGTAGACCTATCCATTATTTTGGTATATTCTTCATGTGAAATGGCAGACATCATGATGTTTTTCACTTTGTTGTGCTTGGAAAAGATCTTCTTATCAGATGTAGATAAAGCCCTCTTCTGAACTAAAGAGATTTTTCCATCAGGACCTATTCCATCAATAGAAACTCCTTCTTCTATTAGATCCCATAGCTCATCATCAATCCCATTTATGTAGTGATAAATGTTGTCCTTCCACCATTCAAATCTCAACGCATCTCCACTAAATACTGGTACTTTCTTGTTGCTTGAATCATGTTTGGATGTAGAAGTCATGTTTTCGTAGTTATAAGCAACTTGAGAGAGATCAGTATTGGTGTTTGTGTTTGTAGGCTCAGCAGACATGAAGTGTTTTTCAGATCTTTTACTGTCTCACTGTTAGGTGATTAGCAACAGAACCGGAGCTCTAGATACCAATTGAAGGTGTGAAAAACACAAGAAGGGGGGGTTGAATTGTGTTTTGGAAAGTTAAAACTTTTTCTAGCTTTTGTTAGAGTAAACGCAGCGGATAAGAGAAATCAAGATAAACACAATGCACAAAATAAAAAACAGAGAGAGAGAAAGAAGAGTGCACGCAAAGATTTATACTGGTTCCTCTCACAAACCGAGAGTAGTCCAGTACCCTTGCACTTCCAAGGGATTTCACTATAATCACACAAGATTATACACCTGCTCAAGCACACAAGCAAGAGACTTTACACCTGCTCAAGTCACACAAGACAAGAGACTTCAAAACTAACTTAATAAAAATTAAGTAGTGACTGAAATGTTTCTAAGCTAGACTCTCTAACACTTTAATTTAATCCTGAGTGAATAAAAGAATTAGGTTCAGAGTCTAAACAATATAAAAAGATATTATGCCTAGAATTACAGAGAAAGAATAGTTCAATAGCTTGAAATTCAAATGTGCTCTTCAGAGTTTCTTTCAGTAGTATTACAGTTCAGTAGTCTTTACTCAAGCTGATAGTCTTCTATATATACTCCAATAGAATTGAGACGTTGAGATAAGACCGTTGGTAGTACACTCTGCTTTAGCTGGAATAAAATTGATCGTGCCTTCCAAAAGAAGTAAACCAATTCCACTACTTAGTCTTTTTCAAATGGCGCTTTAGTATTTTGAGTAAACAATAGTACAGAGTACTACACGCTCCATTTGAAGATAAGCTTGTTGTACTATTTCATTAGCTATGAGCTGTCAATCTTCAGAGAATGTCACTGGAAGCTTGTAATGACGTTTCGTTGTCTTCTGAATGAAATACGCAAGCTTTTCAGGACATGTAAACTTTGGCATCTGAAGGACTTCTTTCAGAGGCTCTGAAGCTTCCAGCATTCAGAGTCTAAGCGTTCAGGACGTGTTCTTCAGAGGCTCAAAATGATGATCTTAGTGATTAAAAAATTACTTGTTCCTGCACACTAGATCAATAATTAGTAATCCCAATTGTCCATTTAATACTTTGTTATCATCAAAACTTAGGGTGTTTTATAAATAAAACTCATTTTGTTCCAACAATATATCTATGTTTGTAGCGAAAGGTGGACATAAATGGAGTATAGGAACATGACACTATCTCATTATGGAACTATAATTTTCTCTTTGAAGGGGCTGCTATCAACAAGCCGGAAAATATTGATGATATGAATTTATATTACTTGACAGTAGTGGATCTGCTACATCAGAATATGAAGGAATGAGATTCAGGTCAGATCCGTAGTTTTGTAAATGATGATATAGTTAACAAAGTTTTGCACACACCTATTTTTGAGTCGGTCGAAAACGACAAGATTGCCTGGAAGAATGAGAAAAATGGTCTCTCCGTAGTTAAAAGTGTACTGCTTCTGCCAGTGGCGGAGCCAGGAATAATATTGAGTCTGAGCACAATTTTAATAGCAAATGCACAACTGTTTATTGGATTAAGGTTTTCGAATCGGGGTTTAACTAGATCGGACCGTTTTTAACTAATAATATATATATATATTCTTTATATACTGAAATTTGGTTCATGATAATTACTACATATGTAAAGGTCATAAACTCTCCACAATCCTACATATGAAAGAAAATAGAATTACAATATATGAAAAGTGGGTAAAGTTGATATTTTTAGTTTTTTTATAAAGAAAACAAGGAGATATATATTTTTTATGTTTTTAATAATGTATATAAAAAATAAAATAAAATGAAGTAAAAAACAAAAGGGTTATATATTTTTGGCTTTAATGCAGTTTTGATCCCCCTATTTTGGAAAACTTGAACTTTTGATCCCCCTATTTTAAAAGCCAACTTTTTGATCCCCCTATTTTGAAAAACTTGAAGTTTTGATCCCCCAACTCATTTTGGCCAAATTTGTGATGATGTGACAACCACATTGATGACGTGACAGTGTCTATGTGTCAACCTCATATTTCATGTCATTATTTTTTTTAAATAAAATATTATGTTTTAATTTTTTTTTAAATCGGTTTTTTTTATCAAATCTTTAAATCAAATATTAAAACAATATATTTAAATCAAATATTTTTTTTATCAAAACTTTAAATAAAATATTGAAACAATAAAATAATTAACAATAATTAAAAAACGCAGATGATCAAAAGGGAAGAATTGTAGAAGAATCAGACACGCACAAATAGTAACACAGTTCGCAAATCATGGAACCCTAGTGCCACCCATCTTCGACGATCTGTGTCTGAGTCTTTCATCTTCTTTGATTCATCATCACGCTCATGTTCATCATTCATCTGCGTGTTATCAATTTTCTATTTGATTCATCATCTGCTCGTGTTCATCATTACGCTCGCTTTACAAGATAATATTCTGAAGTCATCGCAAAGTTGAACAAGAAGATGGAAAACATGAATTATTGTATGAGGTATGTTTGTGGTATTCACTTATTTTAGTAGTTTTTTTGTTTGACAGACACTTAATTTAGTAGTTGTTGTGGTCCATATCGTCTCTTTCGGTTGTCTTCATTTAATACTCCCTCCGTCCCAAAATAACTAACCTAAATTTGACTTGGTGTACTATTCATATGATCTACCTTGATCATATTTTTCTACTTATATGTACATGCAAATATATGCATATGAGATGTTGTTTGATTTGTCTCGATGATCATTTTCAAAATATATAATTTTTAAAATTTTTAATAATAGATAATTTAAGATATTAAGGATCAAAGTTGTACATTGGCAAACGTGAAGGTGGTCAACTGGGTCAGTTACTTTGGGACGGAGGGAGTAATAGTTATGGTCCTTCATTGTTACATAGTTGCTATTATTTTAATAGTGGTGGTGGACAAAAAAATATTTAGGATTTTAGTGTTTGATTCCATTTTGAAAGAAACATGTCTAGGGTTTTATATGACAGTGTTTTATTATTGTTTGTATAGGCCATAAGAGAAATATGCTGAAACAAGGGAAAAATAACCGGGAGTAAGTGAAAAGGAACCTGAAGACTTAAGTGAGGATGATTCTGAATATGTTGCTAGTGAGAGTGATGTAGATGATGATGATGATGAAAATTGAATTGTTGCTAGTGATTTTTAATTATATATTTGGGTAATTTATTGGATTTTAACTATATATTTGGCAATTTAGTGATTTTAATTATATATTTGGGTAATTTATTAAATTTTAATTATATATTTGGACAATTTAGTGGTTTTTAATTATATATTTGAATAATTTACTAATTTTTAATTATATATTGGGATAATTTATTGATTTTTAATCATATATATGTATAGAGGTTAATTTTACTGTTTTTTAATTATTATTAATTAATTAATTATTTTAATTTTTTAATACTTTTAATACATAATATTTTATTTTTAAAAAAATAATGACATGGAATATGAGGTTGACACATAAACGCTGCCACATCATCAATGTGGTTGACACATCATCATAAATTTGACCAAAATGAGTTGGGGGATCAAAACTTCAAGTTTTTCAAAATAGGGGGATCAAAAAGTTGGATTTTAAAATAGGGGATGAAAAGTTCATGTTTTTCAAAATAGGGGGATCAAAACTGCATTAAAGCCTATATTTTTTATGTTTTTAATAATGTATATAAAAAACAAAAGGAAAATGAAGTAAAAAACAAAAGGGGTTATAAAAACAAAAATAAAGGAACAAAAATAAAGGGGACCTGGGAGTTGAACCCAGGATCTCTGGATTCTCAACAGAAAACCTTACCAATGCGGCAACGCGAGGCACATTTAACAAAAGCTGCTTAATAAATATATATTATAATAAACGTTTTACGCTGTTTATCGTCTTCAACATCATGCTCACCAAAATCTCAAAAATGGTTTTTTTCATTCTTGCACTAAATTGGACATGTAAATATACCATTTTGCTCAGAATTTAATGAGGATTATGAATATATACTTAGATTTTATTAATTCTTACTCAAACATTCGAATTTTCAGATTAAACTAAGAACCCTAAAAAAAAATATATAGATGGTGAGCCTGAGCACGTGCCTAGGCATGCTGGGTGGTGGATTCGCCCCTGGCTTCTGCACAAGCACAAATTCTAAGAGCGATTAGCACTGTGTTGATGGAATATAACTTCTCATTCGGCGATTCAAAATGCCTCCAAAAATTTAAAAAAAATTTCGGTATGTTTGTCGTAATTGTATGCCCACGAGAGCAAGATTGCATGACCATAGTGTTAATTGTCCAAATAGTTGTGTTCTTTGTGATGTTGGTGATGAAGATAGTATTCATTTATTTTTATCTTGTCCGAAGAGCATTCTTTGTTGGAAACATGTGGGATTATGGAACAACATAATGCAGTACCAAAATTTGGCAAAGTCGGTTACTGAGAATGCATTCAACATTCTATTTCAGCTTAATGTGGATAACAATGAGATGCTCGCGGTTCGGTTTGGATCGGTTTTGAGACAAAAACTCATCCGATCCAAAAATAAATTTATTTGCAGTTTGGTTCGGTTTTGGATGACAAATAAAAAAAAATTGATCCAATCCGATCCAATTTTATGCGGTTTAATTTGGATCCGTTTTTGGATATCCAAATTATAAATTGTAATTTTTTTTATTAAATATTAATATTATAAAAAACACTATAAAATAATATTTTTATTTTTTTTACAAAATAAATGTTAAATTTGATGTAAAATATAACATATAAAATATTAAAAATTAAGATTTTGAAACATATCAAAAAGTTAAAAATAAATTAAATTAAACTAACAAATAGTATAATAAAATTTATAATGAACAAAAAATAGGTTAATACAATATATATTCATACTAATAAAAAGATAAATAAGTATTAAAATATATATATTCAGTTTAGTTCGGTTTTGATCGGTTTTAAAAAATCAATCTGAAATCCGATCCGATCCAGCGATTTTCACAAAAAGACATCCAAACACATCCAAAAATATTCGGTTTTTTGCGGTTTTCGGTTTTTTTTGGATCGGTTTGCGGTTTTTATTTGGATTGGATTGGATTTTGAGCACCATTAACATGGTTGTGTTCGTATGCGTCATGTGGTCTATTTGAAAATAAAGAAATGTCGTGATATGGAGAAATGAGAGTGTGCTTAGGACTGTTGCTTGTGAACGTGCAAATACGCTTCTAATAGGTTAGATGAATGTGAGAGAGGTGCGTAAAAAGCATAATATTCAACAACATATTCTGCAAAACTTTAAATAGACAAGGCCAGCTGCAGGCAGTTTGAAATGTAATTTTGATGCTTCCTTTTTGTAGATAACTTGCCTATATATACGCCTATGAATCCACACTCAAGGTACACACAATTCACCCAATTTATACACATTCCCCTTGAGCAAATACTAACTCGATGCTCAACCAAACGTGGTTTATGAAGGAAAACAACGAATATAAAAGCATCAGAATTTAAAATTTTCCTTCCATAGATCAATACGAATGATCATGAATCAGCGATAGATAATCATACCTCTTGTAGCGCAAATACTTTGTGGCAGAAACGATTCTGATCACGAGAAAGCAACACAACAATACCTCTACTCAGTCTACACGAATAATTTCTTCAAGCGCAGTGCTAGTTGAATCAAATGAAGGTTTAGAGAGAAAGAGAGAAAGGAGGCACAATTGGCTCTCAGAAAATAGGATTTCTAATTTTTTCTTAGCACGCGGTTACTTCTACACAAAGAGTTCTATTTATAGAACCTCTTACGTGGTCAACAAGTCACTTACTTAACCACATTGAACCTTACGGTGCACCATAATGCACACAATCACATTTCTCTATTTAAATAATTATTCCTTAAATATTTAATTATAAATGCTTGTCATTTATTTATTTTATAAATAAATCTCACTTATTTATTTTATAAATAAGTCTCACTTAGTCATTGTTTTTGGTAGTTCTCTCACTTATTCATTTCTCTCATATTTTTGTCCTATAATTCTATTTATTTTTTTTATAATTTTGTTTTAAATATAAATCTGTTTTTATATAATTCAATTTTTTTATTAAAAATATGTTTTTCTAATTATGTTTTTTCCTTTAAGAGAATAATTGTTCTATTGTTTTAAATTTTTGTATGCAATGAATCATGAATGTATATAACCACTTATCTTTGACGTGTATATGTTCTTTCTATTATTGTAGTTGTTTCTTTGGTAATTATCTATAATAAAGAGGAAATTAGAATTTCAAAATAAAACCTTATTGACTTAATTATTATTAGGTCAAACAACCATAACAAAGGTCAAACAACCATGCTATTTACCATAACATGCCTCGGTGCTAATAGATTAATAAACTAATAATTTATAAGATGATCTAATATGTCTTTCTTATCATGATCTAGTAAATTAAATCGAGTCAAAATATGTTAGTTTAATTTATTTATTTTTTTCTTTTTGTTGAATATACACACATATATATATATATATACACACACACACACAAAACACTATAATGAAAAACTCATAATTAAGCTTAATTAAACTACTCTCATATATTTTTCAAAAATAATGTGTTTACCACATTTATCTTTTCTTTTAATGTTTTCTCTTCTTGCTCCATTGTACGCCAAAGGTGTTGAAAGGGGCAATGTTCCGTTCGAAAAAAACTATGCTCCTTTATGGGGAAAAGATAAATACAAATTCTCCATCAAAGTCGGGAAGTTCAGCTTTCCTTGGATACACAATCTGGTATGACATGGATATTACAAATAAAAATTATTATATCTATTTAAAAAAACTTAAAATAACACTGAAAATTTAAAGACAAAATAATATAAAATTCGTCTTTAATTCTATCACATAACATTAGTAGCATAGAACTTGATAATCAATGTTATTTTTTCTATCTCTAACTTCTATATAGTTATATATTTAACTTTGTGTCGAATGAATTACACACATTCATGTGAAAATATTAAATAGCATTATAAGTCAATATGATTAATTCACAAAATAATTCTACCAATTGTTTTTGTCTCACAGGTTCAGGTTTTGAGTCCTTGCAAAAATATGGTTCAGGATCATTTAGAATGAGAATTAAGTTGCCTCAGAAGGATTCAACGGCAGTGGTTTCAACTTTTTATGTATTTTTTCTTATATATTTATATTATTTTGTGATTTTTTCTTGCACATATATACGTTGAGTTTATTTTAGTTCATAGTATTTTTTTTTTGACAAACAAAATTTTAGTACATACCATTAATTTCCTATTGTTGCAGTTTATTTCAGATGATGGACCTACTCGAGATGAAATTGATTTTGAATTCTTAGGTGGTAATAAAGAACGACCTTATTTACTGCACACAAACATTTATACTAATGGGAAAGGTGATAGAGAACAAAGAATACGTCTTTGGTTTGATCCCACGGCAGACTTCCATGATTATACACTTATTTGGAATGAAAAACAACTAGCGTACATTTTAATCGTTGTTTTCTCTATTTTTGTTGCCTTATATTATTATTGTTTTTTTTACAATATTATATTATTGTTATTATTATTATTATTAATATTCTCTACAAAAATATTAAATTTATTTGTAAGGAAACTATTTACAATTTAGAAAAACTCAATTCTCGTATTTTCTAAATAGATCTTAATTAAAAAGGAATTTATATTTTGGGTGTGTCAATATGAACTCTTGAAAATGGTCTAAAATAGCCTTTAGTATTATTTTTAGTGAAAATAAATAAATTTTATAATAACAAAATATTAAGAATAAGAATAAAATTTTATTAGAATTTACTAAAAATAGCATCATTCATTGTATTGAATCGAGTTCATATTAGACTACCTCTTATATTTTACGGATATAAATTTACATTCAATGAATTTCTGAAAAGTGGTTGAGAAGACCTTTACAAACTATCAGTTGGAAACCTTATTTAAAAAAATATCAAGTTGACCTATAATAATTTTATCTATTTTTCTAATTATATAATTAATTCTATCATTCTTTAAATAAAAATGTCGTATTGAATCGAGTTTTTTTTTAACTTTAACTTTACAACAATAACCAAAAACTTTAACTTTATTTTTTAAAAATTTATTTTAGCTTTAATTTTAAAGTAATTTTTTAATTCTAAAATAAGTTAATTTAATAGATTCTACATTCATAGTTTGTAAATCCTTACAAGTCAAATTAATTTTGTTGAGTTAATTTGAAAATCTAATAACTTTGCTATTTAAATGAAATTTTTCATATTTTTTGTGGATAACATACCTATAAGAGTGTTCAAAAATACCAGAAATAATGGAGGAATGTACCCAACACAAGCCATGAAGATTATGGCAACAATATGGAATAGCACATGGGCTGCTAATGGAGCACCTGTGAATTGGAATGATGCACCATTTGAAGCCCACTACAGAGAATTTAGCATCAATGCTTGCCAAGTCCAAACCACCAACATCGAGGAATGTAATTCCTCTAGGTATTGGTGGAATGCTGCAAAGTTTTGGGAGTTAAATCCTCGTCAAAAAATAATTTACAAAAATGTGAGGAGCAAGTATTTAATTTATGATTATTGTACTAAAATGCCACGGAACCTTGAGTGTCGAGGTTTACCTTAATTAAATTTTGGTTGCGAGAGTATTGAAAGATGTTATGAAATAAAGTGGTAGGACAGCTATTGAATATTGTTTGAAATTTGTTACATGTATTATGTATATATATGGCTTCTTCGTAATAATCAATGAAATCAATATATGATTTAATAAACATTTACAAAATTGTCATGAAGTATTAATCATTGTGATTAAAAATTTAGAATCAAATAAGATTTTGGTCTTTATAAATAACTTATGAAAAATGTTAAAAGTCCAATATTAAAAGATAAGATCTGAAGAATGAAGACGGTGTAGTCTTAACCTTAATTAGAAATCGATTTTGTATATTATTCTTCACGTTTTTAACATAAAAAACTAATTTGACATGAAAAATAGATAAATAATAATACCTTTGAAATTTTAATTAAGTTAAAAAACATGTGTAGTTTTGTATAAGTTAGGTATTTCGTACATACGCACAATTGTAGTAATTAATATTTCAAATTTTGTAGAACTCAAATGAGCAACAAATTCTTGGTTTGTCCTAATCGATTGGGACTATTATAACTTGAGAAAAATCAAACTTTTGAGGTCCAATTGATCCCTAATACTTAGTCTACCTATTCCTAATCATTATATAAGCTTAGAGGAGTTTAATCCACTGTTTTTGTGATAAAAATGGGGGATATTTTGGGGGGATTATTTAGTGTAATAATTTGATTTGTGATTTGTGTTTTGTGATGATTAACAATAATTTTGATTGATTATAACATGATGTAATTGTATTCCTATGGATTAATGATGATGTACTTGATTGAATTATGGTAATAAAACTTATTTATGATGATGATTTATGATGATGATATTTGATGTTTGAATATGATGATGACCCTTAGCTTGATGATGATGAACTATATAAAGAAGAATTAGATTATGATATCCATATTTTGATGAGTTGTTGATGAATTATATTATATGTTTCATATATGAGCATTTCATGCATTCATGAGTCTAGTGTGAAGAAGATTTATATCATATGTTTGGTATATTATGAAGAACACATGGTATTGCATGCATGTATATAGTTGAGTCTAGGTAAGACATGACATATCTAGATGACATTTAGGGAATATGTATTTTTTGGAACAAGGTTGGTTTTCTGCAACTATTATCTTAGGAGTTTTGATGATAACAAAGCATAAGAGAATAATTTTGTGCACTAGTTGATTCTGAGATAGACAAGAAAAGGATTCTGGACTCTCAACGATATTGGACTCTGAACGTCAAGGCTCTGGACACTGGACTAGGTGAAGAAAGACTTTGAACGAGTGAAGTTCTGATATCTATCACTAGCTTTGGAACACTGACTCTGAGCAGCAGTTCAACAAATACAATCGCAGAATCTTAAATCTCATATATTGGAGGAATCAATCAAAGAATGATTCAATCAATGCTTCAAGTCATAAATACAAATGCAAATACAGAGTCAAAGATCAAGAAATAGACGTTAGAAGAAGATCTCATATCATCAATGCTCAAGAAGATATTTCCTTATGAACAGTAGACAAGGAAAACATATATAGAAAGCATTGCAACGATAGCGCTGAAGTCTTGACAATCAAGCAATGAAGAGACAATGCTCCTAATCTAATCCTCAATGATACAATTCTTCAATCGGATATAAAAGGAGAACGGAGAACTTGAAGAAAGGTGCAGAAGTACATGACACAAAATATACATACATACTTGCATATACAAATACATATTCTTCAATTCTTTTGTAAAAATAAAAATAGTGCAGATTGCGACGGCCCTAGCCGCCGCTAAGTCTGCAGTCTGCGTCAGGAAAAGCGACTGTTGTGTCAGTCTGCGTCAGGAAGTTTGCGGCCACTTGGGCCGCCGGTAACGTCAGGAATTTTGCGGCCACTTGGGCTGCCGGTAACGTCACTGCTGCAGCAGACTTTTGTCAGTCATTTTGCGGTCGCTTAGGCCGCCGGTATGTGTTAGGTGCCAGCAAAATAGCAGCCAAACATGGTGGCCACTAAATTCGCCATTTTTTTCACTTTGTGGCCATTTTTCCCACTTTGTGGCCATTTATGGTGGCCACTAAATTGCTGTTTTCTTGTAGTGAGTCCTTGAGGTGTAAGGCAAACTTACTCAGGTGGAGTGGACTAGAGTAACCTCGTTAACAGTGAGACCAGTATAAAAACTACCGTGTCTTTTTTATTGTTGTTATTATTGTCTTTACTTAGCGTGTGTTGAGTTTTTGAAAAGAGGTTTCTAAATATTTAGAAACTCAATTCAACCCCCCACCCCCTCTCTTGTGTTTCTTGAATCGTTAGTATTCTTGTAAGTGGTAATTGATAAATGGAATTGTGTGAAATATCTTTTGTTGATGTGGATATATTGTCTAGTACTTGTTAACAATAGGTTGAATGCTTATATGCTTTAAACTAATTAACATGCTTGATATATAATGAATTATGAATTGATGATGCTTGGTTGATAATGTATGCATATGCATTAATTTATTTTCATGTTGGTTAAGTGTTTAATATCCCTTATACTTGCACTTTGGTGATTACATTATCTAACTCTCTGTTTTGTGTATGTGTTGTGCCTTTGGGGGCTCAGATTCTCAGCTTGAGGATCCTGCTGCTCAGGAGTAGTTGCCTGTTTGGTTTGCTATTGTGGTGAGGAGTTTAGCTAGATGCTACTCCGTTTATCTTGCTTTAGTTTATCCACGGGTTGTAATAATAGTAACTTCGCTTTGTTACCGTAACACTTGGGTTGGGGCGTGACTTTATATCTTTACATTGCTTGAGACTTTGCTAGTATTTTTATGCATATTGGAAATACTGTTGAGACATGATCATTATTTGTGGAGATTTTAATGTGCGGAGTTAATTAATGATATTGATCAGCTTAGAATTCATTTATTTGCGATATCTAGCAACACATTGTCGTACCCCAAATTTTGACTTTCTTTTTAGTGCTATATTATTTGTGATGCAATTTCGTTGCAAAAGTGTTTGTTAGCTTGTATGGCAATAATGAGAGTGTACAAGTGCTCATGAGGACAAGGTTACATGATTGAGTCTCACTTTTTGCTTTTTATCTTTTATTTCCTCTTTCACTTTATTTTTTATTAGTATCTCATTCAAAAATCACCAAAGTTATAATTTTTATTTCAATTTTCGTTTCTTAATTTTAGGATTTTTAAATATTTATTTTATGCACTTTTTTTCAAAAGAAAATAAAAAATCAAAAGAGATCAAAACATAAATAAAAAAACGGGGAAGAAGAAAGTCAAACAAAAAAGAGGGTACAACACGCGGGAAGAAGAATCAAAGCCAAATTGAAAAGTTTTCATCTACTCATAAATCAAATTACCATCAGAACCAAATCATTCCAAAGTCATAACAATTATAAATTAATTGCAAAACCTAATTTCTGAGTTATATAAACCCTAAGAGTTCTACAAGTCAACAGGAAGTAGAATAATAAAACAAAAGAAACCAAAACACAAAAAATAAAAAAATAGGAGGATATCGTACCGTTCCGGCAGCCGCCGCGCCGGAGTTCACGAGGATGATGAATGTTCATCATAGAAAGATGAACATATGAGAAAGATGAGAGAACCGATAGAGAGAGAGAGAGAGAGAGAAGTTGAGGAAGAGAGAAAGATTTGAGGAAAATGAAAGGAATACGGTGGATTCTGGTTTATATAGGCACCGTATCCAGTGTGCTTGCACACACCGTATCCTACCAATCACTGGCCATCGATCTCCATCAAGTGGCTACGATTCGCAGCACCAGGCTCTCATCAAGACCGTCCGATCGAATCAGACGGCCGAGATCTTCCCTGATGTTTATTTGTTTGTCAGCGCCTGGGCCTTCCCCTATAGAGACTGGGCCTATTTTCTTCTACTATCTGCACCCTTTAATTTATGTTTTGCACCCGTCTCTCTGTTTTTTTGTTAAATAAAAATAAACGTTAAGAGTTTTATCGACCGAAAAAGGGAAAAATTGGGTAGACACGCGAAGCTTCCCCGGATGTTTGAGAACGAAGTAGACACTTCGCTTTCGGCCGAATATTCGTCCTCCATTAAAATCAATCTCAACCCATCAAATGTTGTTCTTTTTTTTTGCACTCAAGTGCGCTTACTATTTTTTTCTTAAATGGGTACCATCGTCGCAATGTGAGTCCTTCCTTTTTTCATTAAACAAACTTTTTTCGCCGAAACGCGACTAATCAATTTCAAAAATAAAATCAACCAACACACAAATATTTTCTATGCAGAACTACGTGTAGCTTTGAATTTTCCATCGCACCGGGGAATACGTAGGAGCAAGATTCTACATTTTGTCAAGTACACTAATAAAAAACTAACTTTTTCCTCCTTGACATATAAAAAATAATTAAAAGCATGTAAGTAAATTAAAACACTCTTTTCAACTCTAAAATTAACGAGAAGGTTCCCGTTGAGTACAACGGATGTGAGGGGTGCTAATACATTCCCCTCACATAATCGACTCCCGAACTTGGAAATGGTTGCGATGACCATCTTACCATTATTTTAAGATTTTATCGATATTTCCCTTTTCCTTCGGGAATAAATAAAGTTCGGTGGCGACTTTACTGTTTAGCGAGTGTTTTCCGCTCGCCC
This sequence comes from Trifolium subterraneum, assembly GCA_951799995.1. Lineage (NCBI taxonomy): Eukaryota > Viridiplantae > Streptophyta > Magnoliopsida > Fabales > Fabaceae > Trifolium > Trifolium subterraneum. The sequence goes on from OX637462.1 coordinate 25,730,691, forward strand.
ATTTTTCCACCCGCTTCACACCTCACTCCTCCCATGTTTTAATGCTATCCCACTTCACAATACAACTTACCTATGGATACTTTAAGAATAATGTCCTTTGATTTAATGGAGTCCCACAATTAGGTCACGGTTAATGTTCATTAAACAGACTAATTATTCTCGGGACTTTATTATTTTGATACAAAACAAAATCAATAAAGGAACGCCTTATTACCTTAATATATATTCATAAATACATATTTGAAGATCATGAAACAAAACCAAATCCAATCAATATTAGATTGGCTATTAGGACTTACCCAACAATCTTCCACTAATACTAAAGCCAATAAAATATCAACACAATATTTATCGGTCAAGTGTTAGCATCAAGCACCTTTTGAGCAAGATACTCTACTAGCGGATAAGGAACTCTTTTCTTGTTGGTAATTTATTCTTCTTCAAATTTCCACTTTCAATCTTATATTGAAAAGAAATTGAAGTGTCAAAGTATATATTTGAACGGTCGGTGAAATCTAGTTTTCATTGCTTGGAAGATTAAACCATTTTCACCTCATACTAGAGAGGGGGTGTGATATTTTAAATTATTTATGTTTGGTTTAATTTTTAAAAAAAATAAACAGAGAAAAAGGGAGAAATTCAAAACATCTGTCATGTGAGCTTAACTCAGTTGGTAGGACATTGCATAATATATACAGGGGATCGGTATTCGAACCCCGGTCATCCCATTTGTTCACCTTAAGGGTGAAATTTCTAGTCACTAAGGTTACTTGACAAAAAAAAATTGAAAACTTATTTTAGACTACTTTTTTTTGTTTCCTGTCAAACTGGAGGGGATTTAAAGGGAGGGGAGAAAAGGTATGTATTATCTAAGAGTTCTGTTAAAGTCAAATCCTTCCTTTGTTAATATAATGTGGTGCACTTAAATTCTATAATCCCTACAATAACCCTCTAAAATTTAATTCCACCTGCATATAATAATGATTTAAAATAATATTTGTTGGATGATACAATTATCATAGGAGCTTTTTACCATCCTATAATATTATGTAGTACTCATAAATTTGATTTATAAGACATAATAATTCATAATATATAGTACTGGAAATTCTAAAGTGAATTGAATTCATTTCTGTATAATGGTTACAAGGAATTGTTGCATCTGATATGTTGGCCATTCCTATAACTATAAGCAAGTTGAAATATATTTTTACAGGACTATGGAACAAATGAATAAGGTTAATCTCTAAGTAAGTAATATTGTACAACAACATAGACTTTCGGCTTGCACATTACTCCTAACCACACATTCAAAATATTACAAAAACTAGCTACAATAACTTGATAAGTTCTACAATTTCAATCCTTAATTCTATGAACTAAATCAAAATGTTAGTTTGAATTAGTCATCATGTCTTACAATGACATTCCATTCTCCTTGAAGATTTTAAAGTTTGTTCTTTCTTTTTTCGCTGATCCGTGTTTGAAGAACAAGCGAACAAAGAGGCTTGAACTTGTAGTTAGTAGATTCCCTTTCGAAAAATATTCATGCCTGAATCTCGCAGCGCCAATCACAAAATCACCTACAAACATTTATGTCATTCTCCCTTTGGGAAAAGTGATTCAATATCATCATTTTGACTCTTCGGTTTGCAATTACTTTGACTTGTTTTGAACTCCACACCTCCAAATCCATATTGTTGCACAACAAGTATTGAAGAATTTGAACCAAAACTATTTGATGCTAACATGTCACCAATAACACCAAGTTCAGGACAATCTGCCCATTCCAACAAATTTGACAAAACCAAAGAGTTTCTTCCTCTTCCATAACCTAAAATATGTAAATCAAAACCTACTTTGTCCAACTCATTAAGCACATCCGAAATATCTTCACCGGTATGTACTTCTCTTTCAGCATAAGTTATAGTATCTTCATTGTTCACCGCCTTAAGTCGAAATGAATTTACATACTCTTCATCCAACTCTTTTTCCTTTTCGGTATCTAAAACATTAGATAATAGTCCTTCTCCTTCCCTATACCCATTTGATTCAACATTGGCGGCCTTACCACACAAAAGAATCCTCACCATGGTAAGCCTTGTCCACGGATGCTTCGACATTCTCCAAGCAATTGCTAAGGCTTCCCTGTCATCCGGTCCACCAATGAAAATCATAAGAATACGCATATTGGTCTTGAACAACGATGTGTGATGACCTCGGTCAACAAATATTCCAACCGAACAAGGTGCATCTTGCATCACATTTTGGTTTATGTCTCTGAACCCGGGATCGGTTACCTCAAGAGCACCTTCCGCAGTATTCTGTTTGTGAAAAGGAAGTAAAACCAACGACGCTTGTTTCTCCAACGCTAAATTGTATATATCTTTATGAATTGTTGAGTAAGACGACATAGCAACAAGATTTTCCACAAGTGTGTTAGCATTGTTGGACGAGTATTCTTCGAAAACATTGATGATATGGTTCGATGAGTAACTATTTGTCTCGGATGATTGGTCTCCGCTTTGCAGACCATTTTGATGGGAACTAGATTGTTGCTGTTGGTCTATTTGTGCAACAAGAAGCGCAGTTGCACGTCCTTTGCGTTCAACAAGTTGAAGTCCGAAAACGCGTAAAGGCGAAATATTTGTGCCATTGCAAGCTTCAAGAATGTGGGTCATTCCATTGGCTTGGCGAACATTGTGTACACAAGCCATAACTCTAACCTCAGAATCAGCTTTCAAATTCTCTATTGTCCTTAACTTGTTTTGCTCATATGTCACTCTTGGTTTGTACATTGCATTGATGATTGGAGCCACTACAACTGTCATAAAAAATATACTGAACACCATAATTGTAAATGCCTCTTGACTCACAACCTGAAAAAAAAAACACAAAATATGTTAAGTTATCAACTAACTACATATAAATATAAGAGTGAATAATCATTTTAGTCGAGAACTGCAAGACTAACTTAGTCCTTGACAAAAATATAACACAAATATAACCAATTTTTAGTCTCTGAACCTAAACAATTTAGGCATTCTCAATCCTCTCTTTTATTTTTAAGCATAGTAAGTGAGACCTAAAATAACAGATTTAATAATAATAATAATAATAATAATAATAATAATAATAATAATAATAACCTTACTTTTGGGTCCGCCCTAAGTCTACAATTTTTTGAGATTTACTTTTTTCATCTACCAGTTTCTTGCACGCCTTACGTCTTTCTCGTTTTACCCTTCCGCTACTTAAGTAGCGGACTAGTCGGTGGTCAAGTGCTCCTGCATCAGTCAAAGGTCTGCCAAGTGGCCTATTTTAATTGGCCACCTGTGCGGTTAAAATGACTATAAAAGAAGGCCTTCAGCTTGTTGAGGTTTCACACCTCTCCCACCTCTCTTCATCTATGCTTTTTTTTCTTCTTGTTTTAGTAATTAGTTTGTTTAGTTTTTGTCATTTGTGTGTAAATGGCCGCATAGTTCTTCGTCGGCTAATAATACTGCACTAATCGACGTTGTTTAGTTACCATAGTTGGGTGCGGTATGTTAATCGCAAAAGACTTTTGTGTCCCAATAGAGCACAAAAAGGATAACAAGAGGATATAACAAATATAGCCAAAATCAAATACTAATAATCCAAAACACAATAGACATATGTGAAAAATCAATACCTTTCTATTCCATCCAATGTTTAGTATAATCAATGATAAGATTCCTTTAGTATTCATAATCACTCCAAGAGCCATACCATCTCTAATAGGCATTCCATAAAACCTTGTAGCAACTATAGCACTCACAATCTTAACACAAATTAACAAGATCATAATATATATAGCCAAAAATATATTTTCATGTAAAATTGGAACCACTCTACTTCTCATACCAATACTTGCAAAAAACAATGGTGCCAAATAACCTGATCCAATATCCTCTGATTGTTCAATCAACATTTCTGTAAACTTTCCACGTGGAAGAATTAATCCAAAAATCAATGCTCCAACAACTGAATGTGTACCAAGAAATTCAGTCACAGTTGCACATGCAATAACACCAACTAACACATATGATAATTGGTACAAATCCCACTCATTTTCTTCTGTTTTTTCTTCTAATATTTTGTTAAGTGGTGGACGTAACACAAAGTAACAAAAATTACTAAAAACTATGGTTAATATTACTGATACTATACCCCTTTTACCATTTATAATTAATGGTATTAAAAATATAAACATTGCCCAATTGATAAAGTCATTAATTGTAGCTGATGTTAATGCAACTCTACCAAGTCCTGTATAGAGAATCTTGAGATCTGAAAGAATGTGAGCCACAACTGGAAAACTTGTGATAGTAACTACTAATGACCATAACAAATAAGCTGAGATTTTGTTGAAATCACCATTTTTTTTGTTGAGTGATTTTTCAACCAAAAAATATATTCCAAATCCTAATATCATTGGAATAATTGTGCCAACAATTGCAATAGTTGATGCTTTTTTTCTTGCTCTTAGTAATGTGTCTAAATTCATCTCTAAGCCAGTGACAAAGACATAGTAGATGACACCCAATTGTGCTATTGTCTCAAATCCAAGGATTCCCTTTGCAGAAAGTGCCTTTCCAAAGGGTGTGTTATCCATTAAGGGAACATATATATTTATCACAAAACCAGCCTAAAAAAAATAAAATACATTTAGAATAGTTTAAAAATGAATTAGAGAGAAAATATTGCTAAGAAATAAAAAATTACTAATTGTTTTTTAATAGACTGACATGCAAAAGTAACGTTATAGACAACTGATATCTCAACTATGTTGGCATTCCAGCAGCTAACAATCATTTGTAGCACTTACATTTTTCATAGGTTTACTACATAATTGTACAAACTAGGTTATGACGTGTACGAATGGGACCTATCAGCGGAGAATTAACATTAGGGGGCGCATATCACACCACATAAAGAGTGGTCACACTTAGTTTAAAAGGAGGGCTCCATTCCTAATAAAAGACAAGTCATTTTCACGTGACTAACAACCCTAAACACCCTAGACCTCGAGCACGGTACATTATCGACCACGGCCGTTAATGTTCCATTTGGAACAATAATGAATACAAACCCTCAATGAGGGTGAGGTCAGAGAATGGTAGATGCATGTAACATTATTTTATAAACAAAGGTACTATTTTCACGATTTGAATCGATAACGTCCATATCACTAAACAAAAACCTAATCATTGCGTCGAGGTTTGCCTCTAAATATGCAAATGTGTATTATAAACAAGATAATGAAAAAGGAAAATAAAAACTTGCACTTACAAGAAGTTCAGCAACAAAATGAGGTTGATGTAAGGGTTTGAGGATCCCAAACATTACACGAGTTGCAACTACGACGAGAAATATTTGTATGAAAAGGTGTGGTAGGTAATTTAGCAGAACATTTTCAGAGTTAAATATGTTACCAGGATTTTCAATACGGTTCAAGTAGCAATCAATTAATTTTGCATCGGTTAAACGTGCAATCTCTTCTGCATCCATAATAACTTATTCCAATAATGTGCTCAATACCTTGTTATATATCTTAATTAATTGCCCTCTTTTCCTTTCAATTTTTGCTTTCATTTCTCATTTTTCTCTTCTTGTTGGACAAAATATTTTTTGCATCCAAAATTCCAAACCGATTCTCTGTTCTCTTTCCATTTCTTATGATCTCCTGGAAAGAGCATGCAATTCTTTAACTGATTTTGTTACATCCTTCTATTATTAGAAAATCTTCATGTCACCCTTCTTAATACATTATTATAATTAGTTAATTATTGTATTTTACTATAAGGGTTACAACCCATTTGAACCTAACAGTTTATTTTCATGCTTTATTTTTCCCACTATCAAGCACGACGTAGACACGACACTGTACAGAATATAGACACCGACACATCGACATCAATAAATATGAAAAATGATATAATTCAATGTAATTATATATAAATGTCGGTGTCATATTAGTATTGGGCACATAGGAGTGTACATGCTTCATATTAGTATTGGACATAAACACAACACCGTACACAATATAGACACTGACACGTCGATACCAATAAATATGAAAAATGATATAATTCAATGTAATTATATATAAATGTCGGTGTCATGTTAGTATTGGGCACATAGGAGTGTACATGCTTCATAGTTTTTATTTTTACAAGAATCTATATTAAAAAACTTACCTATTTGATTTTACAAATATATTATAGGAAAACATTTACCATTCCAATTTTTAGTTATAATGAATATCTTTTCTTTTTTATTTGTGAAATTAATTTGCAAAAAAGAAGCCATGAAATTAAGAAAATATTGTTCGATTTTATTTGTAGAGGTTTTATGTGATAGGATCACATTGATTTTTATTTTATTTTTTTGACGAGGCTAGCATCACATCGATGAAATTATGAAACTTCGTAACATGATGAAAATCGGGTAGAGAATTATGTTGCTTTTCCTCTTAATTATGTTTTTTTTCTTCATATCTTAGAAACCGATAAAGCATTATATTTTCAACCTTTCAGTAGATTATCACCAAAAGAAATACAAGAATTATACACAGGCACAAGGGATACAAAATCATAAATAATATTGTTTTTAGTAAAATAGTAGTAATATTATAAACATATGTACAAACTCTATTATGGCTCCTAATGTAATCTAACCTGTGTCCCAATACAGGGTACCTAACAAGTGGAAAAAGTTATAGAAACGTACTATATCGTCAAGTAGGTTTTTATCATAGTCTTCCCTGTAGGATCTGAAAGCAGATGTCTGACTAGAGACATTCTTAAGTCATTTGGTGCTATTATGAACATGTAGAGTGCAAATAATAGAAGATCTTTTGAGGATAAAGAAGAACCAAGAAATCCTTGCCACATCCTGCGATAAAAATCATTTAACCATCATTCCATTTTGGAACAATTTCAATCGCCAAAGTGGAAGAAAAAAATTACACAATAAGATGAAGTCAGAATTATATCAGAAAAAAGAAACTGGATTATCTAATCTCAGGTCTCAGCCGCCAATTTGAGATTGGACAACCAAGATCTGTTACAGCGACCTCCTGTAACTGCATGAAATCCAGTGGACAGATTTGGATTCCCTGCTGTAGGGATTTCACGCAGTTTAACACTAGCAAATCTTAGCCGTTGGTTTGAGATCAAATGTTTTTTTTTTATAATTGTTCATATTTCAAACTTGACTTCACCTAGTAAAACAATCTCAACCGCCAATTTGAGATTGACGGCCAAAATCTGTTACAACATCCTGCTGTAACTACAGGAAATCTATTTCCGAGATGTAGCATGCATTACAAAGGGGATTTTTAGTATTGAAAATAAAGCAGGTGCCATTTTGCAAATAACATAGTATCAGTAGTATAGTATGATTTGAGGCATTTCTTTCGCATTCAAGTTTCAACAAAAGTGTAGATGACTTGAACACAATTTTTATATAGTACTAGCTACAGCAAATTTCAAAACATGTACCATATATATGAGAGGAAAGAGACCATACCACTCAGGTAAGCAGAAGAAAGTACGAAAAAATGTTCTAGTGCCCTCAATGTCCAACTGCACAATTAGTGCTAATCCAAAAAGAAAGAATGACCTCTGCCGTTTCCTTTCTTGTGGCCAAAGTGTATTCCAAGCTGAAAGAAAAAGAAAATTTAAATGCACATACAAGTTGAAAACCGTTAACACAAAATCTGACAAAGTCAGCTCTCAAATTTGGAATTAACACAAAATCCACATCTAAAAATTATGCACAACTTTGTGCCAGATAGTGGGACTATTTGAAGAAAGATAAAAGTAAAGCATAGTTTTCGTAATTTTTGAGAAACTGGGTAACGGTTAAGTCTAAGATCACGAGTATACTTGATTACCTCGCATAGATGGATTCTCTTTAATTCTTTCACGAGTAAAAATGTCCCCTGTATTACTCTCATTCAAAATAGTAGCAATTACTTTAGCATATTCCGGAGCTTCCGACAACGATCTCACAACAGAGTAGCCTATTGGATGAAATCCGATATTAAAAGAGCTAAAAGTTAAATTAAGCATATGCATATTATGAAAATGTGACATCTCATGCCTGTGGCTGGATGCACCATGCTGGCAGCTGCACCAAATGCAAGGTTCTTCTGCTCTGTGTTCGGTAAGGATCCACCCACTGGGATATAAGACCATTCCTACACAAATTTGTAAATAAAACACCCAAAATTCACATCGGATGCAAAATATGTCCAAATGCACTAGAAGAACTTGTATATATTATAATTTCACAACTATTATATAACAGACTAACAGCTCAAAGGACAGTTGGAAATTGAGGGTAAATTGAGGGTAAAAGAAAAACTTATTAAGTAAATAAAATTGATGACTAGCATTGCCAAACCCCTTACCTCTTCATAAGTTTTTGAAATTCTGATCCCCATCGTATTTAATCTTGAAAAGAGCTTTTGCTTTAATAAATCAAAAGGCATGGCATCTTTTGACGCCAAACATGTTTCCTGCAGATTGAGTTTTTACATAAATGCAAACAGAACTGTAATAATTAATGGAAAACACTACACTGAGAAAACATTTAGCAAACCTCGAAGAACACTTTTGTAGGTGACATGGGCATCACATAAAGAAATGTTGGATATTTATCTTCTAGACTTTGAACATTTTTCTTCATATAGTCTCTGTAATCCATGAAAACCATCACATTTGGATCATAAGGATTGTTTTCCACCTAAAATTATAACAAAAAGAAAATTCATTATTATTAACCATCACATTTTACACATTAATATTTTCAATTAAAAATAGCATATATGTTACATTGTCAAAGACAAGAAAAGAAGGTAGACTAATATTTAAAGACTTCTTCAACTTGGTATAATTTATCTGAATTGTTCATAAAAAATGTTTTCCAATATTGCCATTCTGAACTTTGCATATATTGCACCAACTACTAATTTGGTTTAAACAGGCTTGAATTACAGCATTATTGCTATAAAACCTTACAACAAATCGAACTGTAAATATTGGTCTGATTTAAACAGACTTACAGATTGAATTATTAGCAAAACTGTATTGAAATCAAAGAGTCAAAATAGTGAAAATATTAACTTGTCACCAGAATGCTTCCACTATATGCTTCCACTATCTGGAGGTTTAGGTAATAAGAGAAAGGACACTCAACATTAAAATTTTGAAAGGTAACATATTTATAGTGAATAGTGATACTACCAGCAGTCTAACAAAAAACACTAGAACCACAGTCAGACTCATACCTCAACTTCCACACCATAAGCTGTTTGTACACACACCTTTGGACCCCCAACCTCATACTGCAATAGTTTCCCCGAAGCTGCTCCTGATGCAACAGTAGCAAGCCTATAATAATAGGTCAGAAGTTTCAATATATATAATAAGGGCGACCTGGTCCTACAAAACTACTGCCATATCAAGGTTTAAGTTTCAGTATATCATAGATAAGTGGAAAAATATTATAAAAGTATGCAAATCGTACCTGCAGGGAACTACTGTATCATATTCACAGACGACATGATTATGACCATTGCTAGCCTCAACAATCCTTTCTACTCTTGAGCCAAGGTATGAGACACCTGACTCGACACACCTAGGGAAAATTAATATGAATCACAAATCTACAAAAGTAAATAAAGTATTTCCAGCCAGGAAGTTAAACTAGAAATATGGTCATGCTAACTAGTGCCCCCGGGGCACTAGTTAAGGATACCAAAAAAGGTAATTAGGTTACACAAGTTCCAATGCTATATTACTATATTAGGTTCCATAACTAGTGCCCCAGGGGCACTAGTTAGCATTTTCCTTAGAAATATAGTGATGCTAAAAATATTACCAACAGTTTTACCTTCTTAACAATTCCTCATGAAGCAAATGTCGACTGACTCGGCCATAAGAACGTCCAACTAAAATGGGATCTTTATTATCAATATATACCACGGTATCCTTCCAAACATTCTCAATACAACCTTCAAGTCCAAGACCTGAAATCATAATGATGTGCAGATGGTAATGTGTAATATCAACTAAAGGAAGCTAAGTATATATAATATATGCTCTTGTCTAAAAGGAAAATATATGCTGTTTTTCGGGGCATAAAAATTCAAACTGGAGGAGTGAAATCTATCAAAATATCAAAGAATTCATTGATCATCAAGACTCGAGTAGACAAGATCAGTAAAAGTGAGAAAATTTTAAGATCACATTTTGATGGTTCATAAAGGCCTTGTTTGGTAGGAGGGAAAAAGAGAAGAGAGAAATAGAATCACGGAAATCAATGCATGTATTTGAACTAAGAACATGCATTGGTTTCCGTGATTTTATTTCTCTCTTCTCTTTTTCTCTCCTACCAAACACACCCAAACAGAAGGGCAAGGAAGAAATCGTAAGCATTAAAAGAGTTAGTTCACAAACAAGCATGCAAACATTTTATCCGAGATAAGATCTAAACGAATAGCATACCGATATAAAGTTAATGTAATCAGAAGGATGCAGCAAGAATGATACCTTTAAATTCGTCCTCCCACACCCCATAATTATTTGTAAAAGGAAGATCCGGACCTATAAGCCCAACTTTTAATCCTAACTTGCCAGATTCAGCAGCTAGAGCAAGACCCGCAGGACCACAACCAATCACAACTAGATCCAGTATTTCATCTCCAAGAGAGATAGGTGGCAACTGCAAGAGTGATAAGCCATAAATTTTCAAGAGAATAAACACAGACACAGACAACATAGACAATCCCAGTGATCGATTATATTATCTCCAACCCGTAAAAAATGGTGCATCTGTACATGACAGTTAACAATGCATTCAAAACTACAAGCAACATTTACCGAAACGAAAAGTTATGCTTGAAAACAAAGACGTGTAAGTATGCCATAATACACTGCACTTCACATCCTTTTCATTCATAAAAGGAGCTTCAACTTCCGTAGAATTAAAATAACTACATGCCCTACAGAAATTAACTGCCATTCAAATTGACAGAACAGAATGAAATGCCCTAAATTAAAATATACACACACATACAAAAAGTAGAGCTGTTTGATAACTGTTATTTTCTCGCGAGTTTATAGCATTTTTTGAACCATATTATATATTTTATTATATATGTTACAGCCACTAAAAATTGGTTTTCCAATTTCTGGTTTATTACCTGTATGAATTAAAAAAAAGTTTCCTGAATGTATTTAACTATTATAAACTTTTTTATTCCTGGATGTATTTTAGTATCTCTAATCTTTGATTCTTTTACTTTTTTATTTTTGTCCCAAAATTTTGGTTATTTTGAGAAACCAAGGTACAACTAATTTTTTTTTTGATGCAACCAAGATATTTTAAATAAAAATCAAAAGCATGCATTAAATAAATTTTACTTTTCTTAATGAATTAAGGGTAAAATGGTCTAAACTTATTACTGTATTTCTTAGTGTGCTCAAACCTAAAAAGACTAAATATTAAAGACAGAGGGAGTATTACATTTTTTGGCCTCCATTTCATAAATTCCTGAATCCATCCATGTACTTATTGCTTTTTCTCTTGTGTTACTTTAAATACTAGTAGTATTTAAACTTGTATTACACGATTTCTTTAAATACTAGTAGTATTTAAACTTGTAGTACACGATTTTTCTATCACATTTTACTCCCGTGATTTTAATTGTAAAAATTAAGGCTCTATTTGAAAAAAATAGCGGATGAGCGGTGTATAAGCTAACTAATTGAATGTGTCGTGTTTTCTTTAGCGGTTGGATTATCTTATAACTAAATAAAATAACATAAAATAGATATGTTTAATTAATATTTAATTTTTTTAAGTAAGATGACAAAGGCAAAATTGAGAGAGAAAATCATAAGTTATAAGCTACTATAATTTGCTTATCAAAATAAGGTATAAACTAGTAAAAATAAGTTATAAGCTCGTGAGAGAAAAACAAATGTTACAAAACAGCCTTGTTTGGATAAAAAAACTTATTTGCAGCTTATAGCATAAACTCTTATCATGCCTAGCTCTTATGTATAAGCTAACATTAGCTATTTGTATAGCCTCAGATAAAATTAAATTGTTTTTGTATATGTTATAAGCTATTTTTATAAGTTATCTCGGAAAACATATATAAATAAACTGAAAAAAGCTCATGAAAAGAAAAATGTCATAAGCTGTTTTAACAAGTTCTGTCAAATATTTCTTCAAAAAAAAAAAAAATGAAAAACAAGTTTTGTCAAATAGTCTCACAAAACTTATGTTAAGAGTTTATATGCTCAAATAAGTCCATCCAAACAGGCTCCAATCTTTTTTTGTCGTATGAACTTATAAACTGTAATCTCAAAATCCTGCCTAAACAGAATCTAAATATTAACTCAAAATATATCTGTATGTCATTTTTTTTTTGCTTTCACCATCAGTTTAATCTGGTTCAGGTGTTAGTTCTGCCATCAAATGGTTCCAGCCCCCTCCCGATCGCAGTTGCTGGGATCGAACTGTGGTCTTCCCTACCAAGTTCAGCACTAATCACAACTGAACCAACTAACTATTGGTTATTTTTATGTCATTTTAATACTCCTATTTTTTTCCTTAACTTAATTATATCTTTCTGTTACTTTATTTAATACTCCTAATTATATCTTTCTGTTACTTTTATACTCCTATTTATCACGCTAATTTTAGCAATCCCTTCAAATTAGCTTATCCACTTTTAGCTATTTTACACTATCAATATTCAATATTAACAAAAAAAGCCAAACAACTACACATCATCATCAAAAACAACAACTACAACAAGAATCACAATCAGAATAAAATAAACAAAGTTGCGAACCAAAAACCTTATCTGCAAGCTTCGACTGCATTTCCATTGATTTCTTCTGCTGCATTTGAACAAAAACAAGTTCAGAGCCACCAGCTTTAACAAAATCTTCCTCATCAGCGAAATCCTCTCTATCAACAACGCAACTCTCGCTTCCAGTACCTGCTTTCGCCTCCAATTTCAGCGAATGAGAACGCAACCGAATCGCGTTACTCGAAACTCCTCTTCTTCTCCAAAGCTTCTTCCTCCGTAACCGTAATCTTGAAGAAGGACTTAAGCAAAACGCCATTGCTGTTAAGTTTCTCGCTCCAACGCACTCCATTGTTGAGGTTGTTGTTGTGATTTTCGTCGTCGTTTTGTGTTTATGTGCTCTTGATTACCATGTCGTTTTAAGTAACTGCTCCTGAAGTTTAGTGTTGTTAAAACGACGTCGTCGTTGGGAATGCGAAGCGTGCTTTGTTTCTGTTTTCCGTTTTGGTTTGAGTTTTGAGAGGATATATGGTTTGCGATGACATTTTCCACGTGGAAGCCTCTTACTGGGTGAGGTTTTTGTGAAGCTACCCTTATCACAAACGAGTCGTTGTAACTTGTAAGAGACAGGTGTAGTGGTTAACATTTTCTACATGATGACTTCATTCATATCTTTGTGACTGCGTAAAAATATTTTGATTAAATAAAGTATATAAAATGAAAGTACATTAAATGAAGTACATAAAAATATACCAATTTTTTTAGTCTATCCGAGAGGGTGATTTAAGGTTAATTTTGGCCTGAAATCATCTCTCGAACTTCTTTTTTTCTCGTTATATTAAACTAGCGGTCAAATGGGCACGTTCCGTCCCGTTAGTGTGATCAACATTCTCTATTGCATTTAAAATTTTGAAGCATTAAATTTTTTGCAATATTAAATGCAGAATTTCTATATGAAGGTACCTTAAAAATGTAGAGAAAAAAATTATATACAATAAAATATTTAAAAATTTGTCGTAAAACTATTGTTCTATTTCTTGTAAAACTTATTAAATCAATACATTTTACCTAATTAAAGTTATTACCCTTGTAGTTGATTCAATGGTGATTGACGCAGAACTTGGGAAGGAGGATCACAGTTTGATCCTCTGCAACACAGATTTGAAAGGGGCTAGAACTACTTGATGCAAGAACAGACCTCCGAACCAGATTATACGGTCCATGAAGTGGAAGAAATAGTCACAAGAAAGGGGGTTTGAATTGTGACCCTTTGAAAATTTAATCCTACACTTACAAAATTGATCTCAAGTGTATACTTGGACAAATCTTAGTGAAACATAAAACCGCTTCTCCGAAAAATGTTCTCTACTACGTGAGAATTCAAAGTGAATGTAAATTAAGTTATTTATGTGACGTGTGTTTACAGAAAATAAATAGTTAAAGGTAAGAGAGATTCACACACAAAAAGTATACTGGTTCACCCAAATCTTGGGCTAGTCCAGTCCCCACGCCTGTGAGTTTTCCACTATAATCTAGACCAAGATTACAATGATTTCTTTGATCTAAACCAAGACCAAAAGTTCCTCTATGATCTAAACTAAGATCAATATTCTTCCAGCTAGCACAAGCTGATCTACCTTACCATGGTACCCTCAAACAATTATATCCAATTGACTTGAGTGAATCTTTACAAAGATTAACAAAGGTTTTTGGATCTAAGCCTTAACACACCTAACCGGTTGTGAAGCTTACAAATGAAATACACTCAAAATACTCAATTAAATATAGATCCTATTTTTCTAGAGAGCTTGGAGTATGAGTGATAAAAAGAAGAGACAAAGATAACCACTTAAAAGTGATTTGTGTTGATAAGTGGTCTCTTAAAATATTTGCTTGTAGAAACTCAAAGGTTAATTTGAGAAGCAAATAAAAACACTCAATATACCAGAAGTATAGATAAGAATGAAGATCTTTGAGTGTGAGTGATTAAAGAAGAGTTTTATGACTTGTAGACAAAAACAAGTGATTGATGATTTGTAACTTGAACTCTTGTTTTTCTTGTGCAACCAACCATGCTATTTATAGTTGTAGATGACCCTCTGAAGTTTGAACATCAATTATAACAGTTGAGAGTAAAGAAATAGATGTTGTGCATCAAATAGAACAGCCCATAAAAATTTTCACTTAAGTGTTGCTGTGAGAACGTTCTCTGATTGTTTTATGACATTGGGACCACAAATATAGCAGAGATATTCATTATGCCAACTGTAATGGAGTGTTTCTGATCATATAGACGTTGTAAAGCTTTTACCCATGTGTGGAAATAGGTTTAGGACAGCTCATGATGAGTTTGCAACTTATGTGCAAAAATCTGGGAGATCATTCTCTCAGTTTATGGAGACCATTCTTCAAGCAGATGAGGATAAGACCAACGAGCTCAAAGAGTTGTTGCAAGCTGTCTTGCAGCTGTAACTACTCAGAATAGAGTAGTAGAGCAACTATTCATGTTGTCCTTGCAAGTACAAATAATATTCTCCTATATGGGAGAATGTAGCAACCCTTGTCATAACAATTGTACTTGGACAGCTGAAGCTTTGCAAGCTGTTTTCCCTTGTTGCTGCAATCTTATTGGTCTAAATAATAACATCAGTTGTTCATGAGAGAATTATAAGTCTTGGCAAAAGATGGTTCATGTAACTCCTTGAATATGACAACAAGAGAATGTTCTCTAGTCATAATTCATTTGTTGCCTTCAATGAATTATTTCACTGTTATGATTCTTGAAATAAATTTCATATAAAAATTCATTCTTGTCTTGTACCAAGTTGACTTATAAAAAAGTTATTATCCTTGAACACGTAAACTTGGGAGATCGTCAGGAGAATGTTCTGTTGACTTATAAATAATTCAACCTTTGAAATTATTTCTTCTTCAAAGTTGATTCTTGTCATTGTGATGAACTAATATGAATGCTCTTGAGGAAAGTGAACATCTTCATGATGAGAACATTGTTTCAAAAGAGTTGATAATGTTTCTTTTCTATATGAGAAAATAATATCTTCTTTGGTCAATCAACTTTGAAATCATTTGTTGTTGCAAAACTTTCCACAATTCCTCTTTGATGTTTTGCACACATTTGCTTGTTCAATGAGTATCTTTAAGATTATTTAGTGGAGGCGTGAGTGTATTCATCATTGAGAATGATTAAAACTTTTATGCATTGTGCATAAGCTCCTTTGAAAAACTCATGGAAAATCATTCTCAAACATTGTCATCTTGACAAGCTTTGTTAGAATGATACTTTGAGCAGCTTTTGAATGTCTTTAGTATATGCATCATTCCTTTTAATGTTAATTGCATTAGTAAATCCTCAAAGCATGTAATACAAAACTCAATGTCAGTTTTGTCACACAACATCAAATATATTCTTTTGTAGCTTGTGATGCAGGTCTTTCCATTTTGATTCTTCAACTACGATCCTCATAATCTTCCACTAATATTTAATTCCCATTGTAAAGCTTGTGGTGAAGATGAAGACCATTAGCCATGAAACGCATTTCCTTTCTTGAACCTTCAATGAATCCTTGTATGATTCAAACAACAATCTTTAAAAATCTTCATGAAGCTTGTGATACTACTATTGTAATTATCTGATGATACTCAAATTCTTTCATTGTTTGAGTATATAAAATGCACTTGTTAATGTGAATGGTCTCTAACTCGTCCACTTTTGTCATTATCTATCTCTCAACAAAAACTCAAGTGAAAACATCAGTAGATCACCATTCATAAAACTTAATATTTATTCCATAATGTTTATTGTCATTAAAACCTATATCAAAAATGGGTTTTGCCTCAACAATCTACCCATTTTTGATGATGACAAACCTATTGAATAAATCTTATGTTTTATGGATGGATATAATAACAAATGCAATAATGTTTCATAGATATGCAATTAAGCTCCCCCTAAACACATGCAAGAGTTTAATGTTTATCATTTTTATTAAACTACCCCTAAATACATGCAAGAGGTTAATTCATAACATTCTTCATTGATTAATTCCATCTAACATTTCTCTCCCATCATATATATCTCTCCCCCTTTTGTCATCTATCAAAAAGTATTGGGAATAATATGAAATATGAAGTACAATGATAGAGATCAAAAGTAAGAATATATTACATATAGAGATCATGCAATTGAGAAGTTCATTCACATATCAATCAAACTTATTAAGTTTGCATTAAACAATAAAGCACATATCATGTACGACGATTAATAATCATTCCAATCAATTTTTCAAGCATAACATGAATAATGATTATATCACATGTAAACACATGCAAGCATTTGATTTTTAAAAACAGATGCTATACATTCTCGATTTTTAGAAAATGTGGTTTTGACCTCAATGACAATTCAAGTTGTAAAGAAACACACATTCTCAAATTTAGAAAATTCCCCCTAAATTTTATGAGATGAATATTCACTAAATGTTTCAATTTTCTTGGGTAGAGGTAACATTTTCCTTTAAAACATGATAATTCTCAAAATTATGGACAAGACTATGTTGTAGTCTATTAAAGAAAAAAAAATCATTTGAAAATTGTCCATCAACTTTAAAATTAGAGAGAAAATGACGCATATTAGGAAGCTAAAATCAGAGTAAATTGACATCGTGTAAAAATGATTTCTCTTTTTTATGAATATTCTCATATTGAAGATGATTCTTTTTCGAAGCAAAATATTCAAAGAATAATCATTTGAAAAAATATTTGATCAAAATTCTATTTTGACAACATAACACGTAAGCGTAGAAACAACACTTTTATGTTAAGAAAAATCAAATATAAGTTTAAGAACACAATGTGCAAGAATTGTTTTTCTTGGATCAAATTCTAATTTTATGGAGAGTAGACACATAAATTATTCTCATGAAGACCAATCATTTGTTCTTTTGTTAAAATCCTTCAAATTAAAAATCCAACAAAAAATGGATATTCATTTAAACTCATTGAAGAATAATTTTTTACATAAGCCATAACAAAATCTCGATTATTGAAAAACCATATTCAAAAAGTTACATTTGCATCAAGCAAAGTATATTTTAATCAAGATGTGTAACAAAAATGGTTTCATCCAAAGCTTTATATTGAGATAAATAATATTTTTCATAAAAAGCGTAAGTCAAGCTTTTGCATCAACTAAATATGACATATATTTGATTAACAAATTCATGAGTTTTTGTCATTTTTCTTGTTCTAAAATTTTTGGTCTATCATGAAGAATAGTATAAAGACTAACTCCAAAAATTATTCATTGATCATTAAAAATAAGTTTTCATTAAGCACATAACATGACTTGCACTTAAAAAAATATTAATCAATAATGTGATCAATGCATTTTTAAAACATTTTCCACAAGACCATAAAAATGAATTAAGACAAGTGTTAATTCAATTGTCTTTTGGCATATCAAATTAAAATTGATCATTGAAAAAATGTGACCAGGTATATGGAGAAAATCTAACTTGATAAAACAACCCTTAAATTTTTTTTGATAGCAATATAAGTAAAACCTTTTTTGAAATAGTATTGCTTATATGGGTGTAAAAGGTGATTTTGCACAACAACGATGTTTATTCATTTCACACTTAACATAATAATTTAAAGAGATAATCTTGCAATGTTTGAGCAAAAATCACAGTGTGTGTGAATCATGAGTGCAAAACTTATTGTATTTAAGCTATGAATTTAACATATGCATATACAAGTCATGACAAAATGATATATCATTTAAGTTTTAAAGTCATATACTTGCATGGAAAAAATTCAAGATGCATTCTAGATTTCAAGATCATCCAATCAATCTCATAATAACATTGCATAAAGATATTCAAGTTTATTATAATGCAAATGTTAAAAATTTATAATTTTGTGTACCTCATTTTGATGGATTTCCTCACTTGAGATTCAATAATGAGAGCATCTTTAATTATTTTGAAATTCCACCATATGCTAATCATGCTAAATAGAGGACACTTGATTGATTGTTGAGGAGAGAAGATTTATCCTTTGATGCATGCTCCAATGTTGAGTAAACTCATCCTCTTAGATATTCTCTAAGAAATATCATCCTTGTAGAGTAACCTTAAGTAATAGGGATGAAGAGGACATCGTGTTTAGAACAATATACTCATGACTCAATGTTGTAGTCAGATCATTATGATTTCATCATCATCATTTGATTTTCCATTGGAATGTTATCATCTTTAAAGAATGATAACCACATGCATATTCATCTTTTATTTTTCTTCAAAAGGAAATTTAGTTCCCATTCCATCAATGGTGAGTTTAATCAATTCCTTGAGAATTCAAAACCAAAAAAAAAGGATTCCAGAGATCATTGGGTAGAATTCATCAATGGTGAAAAGAGTGATTGGTTAATCGGGTTGGTTGTGAAAGTAAAACCCTCAAATGTTATAGCAACAATTTGAGAAGAGATTAATCCAAGATTAATGTCAATGCTTGAATTAAAATTAGTGAGGTGTAAAGATAAAAGAAAGCTAGGATTGAAATTGGTTATCTTCAAGTAAAACTTCTTTGCTTTGGCAGGGAGAACATTCTTAGATTGATCTGCTGGAACGCAGCTTCAAGTAACTTATTCAAGTTACTTTCTTTTTCAAATTCTTCTCTTTTCCTCTAACTCAGTAGCAGAGTTAACACACCCTTTTTTTTATATGAAGAACATTTTTTAAGCAAAGGTAGTGCAAGAGTTGACCATTTTCTTCTTTTTGAAGTAAACAATGAAGATATAAAAAAAAATGATGATCATTTTCAAAAACCTTTTCCTTGCTTCCTTTTCTTGGAAATATATATATAATGTTGGCACATGTTGTGAAACAAATTGAATTCCTTCTTGAGAGTTGATGAGGGAGATTCTTTCATTTAAGTACCAAATGCATTGAACATCTCCTTGATTAAATCATTTCTTCATAATTTCAATGTGGTGTACTAATACCATTGCTTATTCTAATGGAGAAGGTTCTTATAATATGGAGATATGATATTATGATTTCTTGTTGTTGTTGTTCATCATCAACACCATTATCAACTCTTCTCTTATTATTAAACTCATAAAAAAAATAATATGCATGTTTTTTCAAATATGAGTTTTGAGATTGCATATTCTATAATCTTTAGAGAATGTAGAGAGAGTAGTATCCCTAAATCTATGCTTTTGTTATGTTGAAACAATGTTCTCAAAGTTTTCTTTACTATGTCAAAAATAATAATGACATAAAAAATATAAAATCATGATATGATTGAATTTCTATATTTTCAAAATGGCATGGATTTTACTAAAGATAGAAACATGATTCAAAAATATAGCATGCAATGTCTACGGTTTATTTCAAAAGTATTTTTCAACACTTGATTAAAAATATTTTAACCATTGTATTTTCCTCTATAAAACTCTATTTTTGTTGAAATTCTAGATTAAGAAAAATCAAGTGAAATACCATTTTCCAAAGAACTTAAAAGCCTTAAAAGAAATCATTCTCATGCTTTTTTTTTTAAAAAAAAAAAGTCCAAGTGAATCTTTGAATAAATCCTCGAGTATTAGAAAAGTCATAAGACTTTATTTGACAAGTCAAAATAAATCACTATAAAGTACTTCAAGAGGGTTTTGGTTGAAATTGTAAGTTTTTAAATGAAGACTACTCTTGAGACAATAAATTCAAGTTTTACAAACTTTATCCTTTTCACAACCAGATTTTGAAAAATATTTTACTGGACAAAATTTGGATAAATTTGTAATAGTTTTCATTCTTACTCTTTTATACCAAAAACGTTTATCTTTTTCAAAACACTTTAAAAACATGATTTGGTTTACAATTCATTTATGTATTAACCATAAAGATTTTAAAGAAAAAAAATGATCATGAGTATGGATATGAAATAACTTCAATTCTAATTTGGACAAAATTTTATAGAAGTTATGTGTTAAACCTTTTAACATATCAATCATCCTTAATTTATGCAAAATCATTTTACTATTGACACATGTACCTTTGATTTGATTTTTGTCAATGATTCCAAAGGTTGCTGATTTACTATTCCTCCCCTTTTTTAAATATGAGGAACTATTGTCTTTTTAAAATCATATTCCTTGAGCATCAATTTTCCAAGTCTCAAGGCTTTTTCTTGATTATTTAAAGACATTCCTGCAACACAGGTTAGTAATGATTTTGGTACCCATAGTGATTTGGGTCCTTGGAGGTTAGTGTCATTCCTCTTATAAGATTTCTTCTTATGATGATAAGTTGATCTCTTGTAGGAAGTTTTGGAATAAAAATGCATTTGCAGAACATTCGGAGAATGTTCTTGTCTCTGATGAGAATGTTCTTTTCTTTTCAATTTTTTCTTAAACCAAAAGGATTCAATATGGCCATATTTGCAACAATATGAGCATTTGTATCTTTGTATTTTTTTATCTTTATGATGAGCAATAAAATTCTCACCTGGTTTTTGTTTTTGAAAAGTTCTAAAACCTAAACTAGTTTTTCCAAAAATTACTACTTGAGATTCTTTTATGTTTTGAAAAGTTTTTGTAGATTTTACAGAGCTTGTTATGTCATTTTTCAATTTTAAAACATTTTCTTTCAAGACAACATTCTCTTCATGGATTTTAGAACATTTTGGAAGTTGATTAGTGATTTGCTTCTCATTGATAATATTTTGTTGTTCAAATATTTTCAAATGAGAGTATTGCAATTCTTGAATAGTTTTAAAATATTTATCATTCAAGATTTGTAATTTCTCATTTTCTTTCTTTATCTCTAATAGTTGATTTTCTAGAAATATACACTTTTGAGATAAAGAGTTTGAGTCTTTTAGAAGACTATCGAATTCAACTTCTCTTTCAATACATAAAGAGCATGGTTTAGAATTTGTTACCTCTTTGTTTACTATTAAACATGTGTTGTCTTTTTCTTGAATTTTTGAGTCATCAAAGTTACCTTTGGTTGCCATCATGGACATCTTTTTGGAAGCAAGTTTTCTTTGCACTTTCTTGTTTCGAGGACATTTAGCTTTGGAATGTCCCTTCTCTTTGCATTTACGGCATGTACTTTGATTTGCAGGTTTTGACATCACTTCCTCCCGAATCTTTTCCTCTAACACTGTTAAGTGCTAAAACCTTAGAGCCGGAGTTCTGATACCAATTGAAGTGGAAGAAATAGTCACAAGAAAGGGGGGTTTGAATTGTGACCCTTTTAAAATTTAATCCTACACTTACAAAATTGATCTCAAGTGTATACTTGGACAAATGTTAGTGAAACATAAAACCGCTTGTTCGGAGAATGTTCTCTGCTACGTGAGAATTCAAAGTGAATGTAAATTAAGTTGTTTGTGTGATGTGTGTTTACAGAAAATAAATAGTTAAAGGTAAGAGAGATTCACACACAAAAATTATATTGGTTCACCCAAATCCTGGGCTAGTCCAGTCCCCACACCTGTGAGTCTTCCACTATAATCTAGACCAAGATTACAATGATTTCTTTGATCTAAACCAAGACCAAAAGTTCCTCTATGATCTAAACTAAGATCAATATTCTTCCAGCTAGCACAAGCTGATCTACCTAACCAAGGTACCCTCAAACAATTATACCCAATTGACTTGAGTGAATCTTTACAAAGATTAACAAAGGTTTTTGGATCTAAGCCTTAACACACCTAACCGGTTGTGAAGCTTACAAATGAAATACACTCAAAATACTCAATTGTTGGTGTTTGGTATGTTGGCCTCATTTTGCAAAAACAAGTTCTAGCAAGATGTTGGACCAGATGCCGTAGCATGTGGGTACAGCATCTGTCGTGACGGTAATTCTCGCTGTAATTATGCGCCATATCCTTGAAGATTCGCCTAAGAAATATTTTCGCCTTTCCTTATATACCAAGACACACATTTTTATTGAGGTTTTATAAGGCGGATGCACCACGTTATATTTCCATAATATGCTATGCCCTTTATGGAAACAAGAGATTTTATCCAAGAATATGTTTGCTGGACTTTTTCAAAGACCAGCTGTATTGTGAAGCCCAAAAACGAAGATCTAGCCCATGCTAACTCAGGGTATATATATGTGAAGACTAAAACCTAAAAGTTTACTAAACCCGTCATTTGAAGAATAGAATTTTAGGGTTTGAGTCTTGTTAATTGTGAGCCTTTCTTGTGTCTCCTTGATGCAAGTTTAGGACTGTGTTTGAGTTGTAATTTGTGTAATCTCTCCTAAGCTTTTAAGTACGGAGAAGGTTTGTTTTCTTGGTGATTGAAACCATTCTGTTTGTATTGTTGTTATAATCACAGGGTGTGTGATTGAAAGGAAGTGAGACGGGGTCTCAAACTTAGGAGTTCCTAGGTTGAGTATAGCACGGGTAGAGTCTAGGAGATAAGGTGTGAACTTGAGAAGTTTGTTGAGGGCTTTGATCTAGATCTATTATAGTGGATTCCTTCCTGGCTTGGTAGCCCCCAGAGTAGGTCGTTGTTTACGCCGAACTGGGTCAACAATATTCTGTGTTATTTACGTTTACTGTATGTTATTTTTAATTGTTCATTTATCGCTACTGTGGACATACACTATAGCATCTGTCTTGGTATTACGACTGGTTACATACGACAAGTGCTATAGCTTCTGTCATAACATCTGTCCCAAGTAGGTGCCAGAATTTCAATTGGCATCAGAGCAGGCACCCTATTCTGTGTGGGTGAGGACCAGGGTAGTTACTTTCTGGCATAATGAACAAGGAAGGTGGTTTCATCAACAGACCTCCTCTATTGGATGGATCAAACTATGACTACTGGAAGTCCAGAATGGTGGCCTTTTTGAAATCTCTTGATAAGTGAGGAAAGAATGGTAAGAAAAATGCTTAGATCTCTACCTAAGATGTTTGACATGAAAGTCACGGCTATAGAAGAAATGCATGACATATCCTCAATGAAACTTGAAAATCTAGTTGGATCTTTACAAACGTATGAGTTGGCTGCTAAAGAAAAGGCTGACAAGAAAAAGAAAAGTATAGCTTTTTCCTCTAGCACTACTGAAAATGAAGAAGTAGCGAATGTCCCAGAAACAGATGAAAGTTTATCTGAGGCACTAGTTTCTCTTGGCAGAGAGTTTAATAAAATACTTAAGCAGATGGACGGAAGACCCAGGACAAATGCTAAGGGCATCTCTCTTGATAGTACTAATAAGTTCAATAATATAAGGAAACCAAGACCTGAGGACATGGATACTCAAGAGAAAGGTGTACAGTGCCATGAGTGTGAGGGATATGGTCATACTAGGACTGAGTGTGCGACATATCTGAAGAACCAGAAGAAAGGAATGACGGTCACTTGGTCTAATGAGGATGGCTTTGAAGAAGATCAGGATACTGAAACTGTCAAGCACATTACTACTCTTACTGGGATGTGCCTATCTGAATCAGATGATGAAGAATTAACCTTTGATGAGTTAGCTGCATCATATAAAGCAATGTGTCATAGAAGTGAAGAGGTGTGTCAGCAGCAACTAAGCACTATAAGTCAGTTGCAAACTGAGAAGGTGAAGCATCAGTCTCAAATTGCTCAACTTACAACTCAACTACAATCTGAGAAGGCAAATCATCTGTCCGTGGCATCTGCTCTTAAAGATGAGGTAACCACATTAAACTATAAGCTTACTAGTTTAAATAAACAACTTAGACTGCTGAATAATGGAACTGAGAGGCTAGATATACTTGTTGAGGGGTAAGTTCCTGGAAAACCAAAGGGGATTGGAGTTGAATATACCTATCCTAACAAGAAAAAATTTGTTCCTACAAGAACCTTTGTTCCTGCTAAAGAGGCATAAGATCCTACTGTAACCAGACAGATGCCACAGCACCCCCAACAACATCGGTCTGCTAAGCCTAGATCTAAATCCAAGTCCAAAGGATGGGTTTGTCATCACTGTGGTAGAAAAGGTCACATTAGACCTTTCTGTTTTAGGCTGTATGGGTTCCCTGAAAATTTTACCCCACCTAAAAGTGAACCTGTCTTATGAATTTAAGAAGTAAGAAGAAGCCTATACTAATGGAATCTATCAATGTTGTGATTGATGACACATCATATGACAAAGAGACCAATGCTATGACAGATGGTGAAACATCTGTGTATCAGTCTGATACTACTGCAAGTGAAGAAAATTCAGAGTTCAACACCGAAAGTACCATCTCTGAATCAAATGATGCTCCAGTAAACAAGGGATTTTCCATTATAACCCAGAAGAACCATTCTAACGAGTTCATTATTGGAAAGCCAGATCGAGGAATCACTACAAGATCCAAAGATGTAATTTCTAATCCTTGTTTTGTCTCTAATGTTGGGAACCAAGGTCTTATAGCAACTGAACAACAGCTGGAAAATATCTACTCTAAAGTTTTAAATGATGAGCAGTTTGACAAGTCAAGGAGCTCTGTAGGTAGTTGCTTGTATGAGAATTTATAGGAATTACAGTTGCGGGAGCGTGCAAACAAATTCTTTCTATTCACTATAACTAGATTTGCACGAGAAATAAGGGAAATCATTTTCATTCTACAAACTGTTGAAAATGTAAGTTCTCTTGAAACTTCATCTTACTCGATTAATGTTATCACAATTCCTTTTTCTTATGTGGACGAAAATATTGATGCTACTGAAACTCTCATTGCTTCTGTGAGTATTGTGAAACCTTCTGAAACTGTTTCAAATTTGTACGTTGAATCTAATATTGAAACCCATGTTGAACCACATGTTGAAGCATCTTTGAAAACTGTTTCTAAGTCTATTAGTCAGGATAATCCTATCTTTAAAGAGACCTTAGAAAACTCTACTTTTGTTACTGTTGATGTTGATGGTATTGATAGTGAACCACCCACTAAAGAAACTAGTCCTGAACCATCAACTGACCAAATGACTCTTCCCACTGGTCGTGTCAAAGAGGAACCTTGTGTTGTTTCTGTGAGTCAAGTAGATTTTGTATCTAATAGGCTGTTGAACTGTCTAGTACACATGATAGTTTTACTGTTTTTCTTAGTGATCCTATTACAAATGTCGAGCCAAATGTTGGAGCATGTGTCCTGAAAGATAATGGTGTTGAATCCTCTTTTGAGAATGTTGTTGATTTGTTTGAGCACTCTGAGAACCTCATATTAAAGTGGTTGCGAACTAAAATTTTAAGAATACAGAGGCTGATAACTAAGTGTGCCTGAGTGTTTTGTTTTGAAGTGGTGGTTTCTTGTGTGAAGAATGTGTGTGTGTGTGTGTGTGTGTGTGACTCTAAGGCAGATGTGGACATAGATCGTCATCTTTCTAACATTGTCTGTTGGTTTGTATATGTTGTTCTAGGAACAATATTTTCTTATGCCCTTATGATATTGTGTAAACAAGGGGGAGATGTCTGTTGTATGAGTGGTGACTATGATGTTTGATGTGGTGGATATCATATGTTTCCCCCAATGTTGATTTATATCTGATATGGTATGACTCCCACAGTGTTATCTTCAATTGTAGTAGCTTTCCAACGTTTGAAGTTGTGTGTGTGCTGTTTAATTCGCTGGTGATTAATGTCGCTGATGAAAGTGCTCATGTGTCACCTACCAAATGTGTTATTTCTGAGCATGTGTCATCTCCTGCTGGCAATGCTCCTAATCATGTGGTTGCCCCTGTCAAAGCCACTGTTGAGTGTGTCCTCAATGAAACTTGTTCCAAACCAGATGTTGTGACGGATGCTAAAGCATCCTCAGGCCAACCTGAGCTAGATGTTGATAGTGTTGCTAACACTCATGAAGAGTCTGTGTATGTCCAAAAGTGGAAATTTGTGTTTCAACGAAGATAGCTCTTCATGTTATATTGTTGGAGCATTGTTTATGATATTTCATTTTTTCCAAGATGTTATGGTATTGTGGATGAAAGCTCGCATGTGTCCTTTTTGTTTATGGTGTGATATTGAAGTATGTAGCAGCGTTCTGGGCGTGTTCCCTTTATATTTTCTCTGCTTCTGTTCTTTGGATGTTTTTATTTGTGATCTTGGTCTTGGGTAGTTTGTACACCTAGTGTGCCTATGATTTGCAATAAACAGAACATTTGAAAAAGAAGGATATGATTGTTGAGCTGAAGAAAACGTGTAAGGCCTTGGAAGAAAAGAAGTTGAAGCTTGAATGAGTGATCCAAGCCTTAGAGCTAGAGGAGGATGCTGGTGTAGAAGAAGAAGGTGATGTGAATGTAGGTGAAGATGGTGATGAACTTATGGCTGAAGGCTCTGATGAAAATAAATCTGCCCGATTTCCCTCTATGTTTCTGCTAATTTCTCATTGTGATACTCTCTGGTACTCTATGAATGAAGCTTTGTTTGTCTGAATTATGGCTACAAAGGGAGAGTAATATGATGGTACCTCTATATGATGCTTTGACAAATGCTTTGTCATATGTATGTTGTGATCTGGTTTTCTTTTGTCCTCATGTGGGCTATGCTCTGGATATTCTATGCACTTGCATGTGCTTGTGGTTTGGAATAGTGGTACTCCTTGGTTCCTAATATATGCCACTCTGTGTTCTGGATTTCTATTCTATGCATGACTCTGGTTGTCAAAATTTGTCGCTAAAAAGGGGGAGTAGTTGGTATTCTGATGTGGTGCCACATGCTGGAACATGTGTCCTCGACATATGACCTATGTACTACGTATGATGTTGTTGTATGCTTGTGTGTGCTTCAAGTATTCCAGAGGAGTCCTTGTGTCTATTCTGATGTAGTGAAGTTGTGATGTAGTGATGCTGATAATATCATAATGTGTGCATT
Source organism: Trifolium subterraneum (assembly GCA_951799995.1). NCBI lineage: Eukaryota > Viridiplantae > Streptophyta > Magnoliopsida > Fabales > Fabaceae > Trifolium > Trifolium subterraneum. The sequence continues at coordinate 25,758,411 of OX637462.1, forward strand.
TGATATATGCATGTGTTAACTATTCAGGAGGAGTAAGAAAGGAAGAAATTATTTTCTCTGATGTTGTATGTTTGTTCTGATATGCATGGCTTGATGTACTCAGGGGGAGTAAGAGTTACTTTTCTTTGCGGCTTATGTTCCGATTAAATTGTGTTGTATGTGGTGTTGATTAATGGTGTGACATATGCTATGCCATATGTACTCCGTGAGTGTAGTATGATCTATTGTGTGCAGAGCTTGAGGGGAAGTAAGTATCTTGTATGTGTGTGTATGCTCTGACATGTTGAGGGGGAGTAATCTCTACTGTGTGATATGCATGAACTCAGGGGGAATAGTATTTTTTTGTGATACATGTTGTGTGTGAGAGATGTCATCCTTAATGCTAAGGCATCTAGTCTGTTGTTAATGGAATCCACTTGTGCTTGATATCTGAGAATTTATTTTTCTCAGTGGTGTAAGAATTTATTTTTCCTATGGTGATTCATGTTTGAGGGAATTTATTTTTCCATGGTGCATTTGTATGGCGCTGATGTAAGCTTAATGTACGAGAGTTTATTTCTCTCCTATCTTGTACTCTATGAGGCTAAGTTGTTTGATTCCGCTGTTGAAGTGCCTCTGATGTTGCGTGTTCGTTATTTCTCACTTGAAGATCTCTTTTGGAAATAATGTGGCAATGTATTATCTTCTTTCTTAGCTATGTGTTTGCGTTGACTTGAAGAAAGGTATGTACTGCATCTCTCTAGAACTTGTCTTAGCTTGTTTTAGCCAAAATTTGCCAAAGGGGGAGATTGTTGGTGTTTGGTATGTTGGCCTCATTTTGCAAATACAAGTTCATGCAAGATGTTGGATCAGATGCCGTAGCATGTGGGTACAACATCTGTTGTGACGGTAATTCTCGTTGTATTTATGCGCCATATCCTTGAAGATTCGCCTAAGCAATATTTTCGCCTTTCCTTATATACCAAGACGCACATTTTCATTGAGGTTTTATAAGGCGTCTGCACCAGGTTATATTTCCATAATATGCTACGCCCTTTATGGAAACAAGAGATTTTATCCAAGAATATGTTTGCTGGACTTTTTCAAAGACTAGCTGTATTGTGAAGCCCAAAAACGAAGATCTAGCCCATGCTAACTCAGGGTATATATATGTGAAGACTAAAACCTAAAAGTTTACTGAAGCCGTCATTTGAAGAATAAAATTTTAGGGTTTGAGTCTTGTTAATTGTGAGCCTTTCTTGTGTCTCCTTGATGCAAGTTTAGGACTGTGTTTGAGTTGTAATTTGTGTAATCTCTCCTAAGCTTTTAAGTACGGAGAAGGTTTGTTTTCTTGGTGATCGAAACCATTCTGTTTGTATTGTTGTTATAATCACAGGGTGTGTGATTGAAAGGAAGTGAGACGGGGTCTCAAACTTAGGAGTTCCTAGGTTGAGTATAGCACGGGTAGAATCTAGGAGATAAGTTGTGAACATGAGAAGTTTGCTGAGGGCTTTGATCTAGATCTATTATAGTGGATTCCTTCCTGGCTTGGTAGCCCCCATAGTAGGTCGTTGTTTACGCCGAACTGGGTCAACAATATTCTGTGTTATTTACGTTTACTGTATGTTATTTTTAATTGTTCATTTATCGCTACTGTGGACATACACTATAGCATCTGTCTTGGTATTACGACTGGTTACATACGACAAGTGCTATAGCTTCTGTCATAACATCTGTCCCATGTAGGTGCCAGAATTTCAATTGGCATCAGAGCAGGCACCCTATTCTGTGTGGGTGAGGACCAGGGAAGTTACTTTCTGGCATAATGAACAAGGAAGGTGGTTTCATCAACAGACCTCCTCTGTTGGATGGATCAAACTATGACTACTGGAAGTCCAGAATGGTGGCCTTTTTGAAATCTCTTGATAACAAATCATGGATAGCTGTTTTAAAAGGATGGGATCATCCAGTAGTTAATGATGCAGAAGGGAAGCCAACTACTGAACTGAAACCTGAAGTTGATTGGTCCAAAGAGGAGGATGAACTGGCACATGGAAATTCCAAGGCGCTAAATGCTTTGTTTAACAGAGTGGATTCAAATATATTTCGCATGATCAAACAATGTACTGTTGCTAAAGATGCTTGGGAAATCCTAAAACCCACTCATGAGGGCACCGCCAAAGTGAAGAACTCAAGGCTACAACTTCTTACTGTCAAATTTGAGAACCTTCAAATGAAAGAGTATGAAACAGTACATGATTTTCACATGACTATCTTGGAGTATGCTAACAACTTTGATGCCTTAGGGGAGAAGCTAAGTGAGGAAAGAATGGTAAGAAAAATGCTTAGATCTCTACCTAAGATGTTTGACATGAAAGTCACGGCTATAGAAGAAATGCATGACATATCCTCAATGAAACTTGAAAATCTAGTTGGATCTTTACAAACGTTTGAGTTGGCTGCTAAATAAAAGGCTGACAAGAAAAAGAAAAGTATAGCTTTTTCCTCTAGCACTACTGAAAATGAAGAAGTAGCGAATGTCCCAGAAACAGATGAAAGTTTATCTGAGGCTATAGTTTCTCTTGGCAGAGAGTTTAATAAAATACTTAAGCAGATGGACGGAAGACCCAGGACAAATGCTAAGGGCATCTCTCTTGATAGTACTAATAAGTTCAATAATATAAGGAAACCAAGACCTGAGGACATGGATACTCAAGAGAAAGGTGTACAGTGCCATGAGTGTGAGGGATATGGTCATACTAGGACTGAGTGTGCGACATATCTGAAGAACCAGAAGAAAGGAATGACGGTCACTTGGTCTAATGAGGATGGCTTTGAAGAAGATCAGGATACTGAAACTGTCAAGCACATTACTACTCTTACTGGGATGTGCCTATCTGAATCAGATGATGAAGAATTAACCTTTCATGAGTTAGCTGCATCATATAAAGCAATGTGTCATAGAAGTGAAGAGGTGTGTCAGCAGCAACTAAGCACTATAAGTCAGTTGCAAACTGAGAAGGTGAAGCATCAGTCTCAAATTGCTCAACTTACAACTCAACTACAATCTGAGAAGGCAAATCATCTGTCCGTGGCATCTGCTCTTAAAGATGAGGTAACCACATTAAACTATAAGCTTACTAGTTTAAATAAACAACTTAGACTGCTGAATAATGGAACTGAGAGGCTAGATATACTTGTTGAGGGGCAAGTTCCTGGAAAACCAAAGGGGATTGGAGTTGAATATACCTATCCTAACAAGAAAAAATTTGTTCCTACCAGAACCTTTGTTCCTCTAAAGAGGCATATGATCCTACTGTAACCAGACAGATGCCACAGCATCCCCAACAACATCGGTCTGCTAAGCCTAGATCTAAATCCAAGTCCAAAGGATGGGTTTGTCATCACTGTGGTAGAAAAGGTCACATTAGACCTTTCTGTTTTAGGCTGTATTGGTTCCCTGAAAATTTTACCCCACCTAAAAGTGAACCTGTCTTTGTCAAAGAATGGAAACCTAAGAATGATGATGTTGCTCACATACCTAAGAGTCATATGAATTTAAGAAGTATGAAATAGCCCATACTAATGGAATCTATCATTGTTGTGATTGATTACACATCATATGACAAAGAGACCAATGCTATGACAGATGGTGAAACATCTGTGTATCAGTCTGATACTACTGCACGTGAAGAAAATTCAGAGTTCAACACCGAAAGTACCATCTCTGAATCAAATGATGCTCCAGTAAACAAGGGATTTTCCATTATAACCCAGAAGAACCATTCTAACGAGTTCATTATTGGAAAGCCAGATCGAGGAATCACTACAAGATCCAAAGATGTAATTTTTAATCCTTGTTTTGTCTCTAATGTTGGGAACCAAGGTCTTATAGCAACTGAACAACAGCTGGAAAATATCTACTCTAAAGTTTTAAATGATGAGCAGTTTGACAAGTCAAGGAGCTCTGTAGGTAGTTGCTTGTATGAGAATTTATAGGAATTACAGTTGCGGGAGCGTGCAAACAAATTCTTTCTATTCACTATAACTAGATTTGCACGAGAAATAAGGGAAATCATTTTCATTCTACAAACTGTTGAAAATGTAAGTTCTCTTGAAACTTCATCTTACTCGATTAATGTTATCACAATTCCTTTTTCTTATGTGGACGAAAATATTGATGCTACTGAAACTCTCATTACTTCTGTGAGTATTGTGAAACCTTCTGAAACTGTTTCAAATTTGTATGTTGAATCTAATGTTGAAACCCATGTTGAACCACATGTTGAAGCATCTGTGAAAACTGTTTCTAAGTCTATTAGTCAGGATAATCCTATCTTTAAAGAGACCTTAGAAAACTCTACTTTTGTTACTATTGTTGTTGATGGTATTGATAGTGAACCACCCACTAAAGAAACTAGTCCTGAACCATCAACGGACCAAATGACTCTTCCCACTGGTCGTGTCAAAGAGTTTGTGATTGATATCCCTGCAGAACCTTGTGTTGTTTCTGTGAGTCAAGTAGATTTTGTATCTAATGAGGCTGTTGAACTGTCTAGTACACATGATAGTTTTACTGTTTTTGTTAGTGATTCTGTTACAAATGTCGAGCCAAATGTTGGAGCATGTGTCCTGAAAGATAATGGTGTTGAATCCTCTTTTGAGAATGTTGTTGATTTGTTTGAGCACTCTGAGAACCTCATATTAAAGTGGTTGCGAACTAAAATTTTAAGAATACAGAGGCTGATAACTAAGTGTGCCTGAGTGTTTTGTTTTGAAGTGGTGGTTTCTTATGTCAAGAATGTGTGTATGTGTGTGACTCTAAGACAGATGTGCACATAGATCTGGTTACATACGACAAGTGCTATAGCTTCTGTCATAACATCTGTCCCCAGTAGGTGCCAGAATTTCATCAATGAAATATAGATCCTATTTTTCTAGAGAGCTTGGAGTATGAGTGATAAAAAGAAGAGACAAAGATAACCACTTAAAATTGATTTGTGTTGATAAGTGGTCTCTTAAAATATTTGCTTGTAGAAACTCAAAGGTTAGTTTGAGAAGCAAATAAAAACACTCAATATACCAGAAGTATAGATAAGAATGAAGATCTTTTAGTGTGAGTGATTAAAGAAGAGTTTTATGACTTGTAGACAAAAACAAGTGATTGATGATTTGTAACTTGAACTCTTGCTTTTCTTGTGCAACCAACCATGCTATTTATAGTTGTAGATGACCCTCTATAGTTTGAACATCAATTTTAACAGTTGAGAGTAAAGAAATAGCCGTTGTGCATCAAACAAAACAGCCCATAAAAATCTGTCACTTAAGTGTTGCTGTGAGAACGTTCTCTAATTGTTCTCTGACATTGGGACCACAAATATGGCAGAGATATTCATTGTGCCAACTGTAATGGAGTGTTTCTGATCATATAGACGTTGTAACGCTTTTACCCATGTGTGGAAATAGGTTTAGGACAGCTCATGATGAGTTTGCAACTTATGTGCAAAAATCTGAGAGATCATTCTCTCAGTTTCTGGAGACCATTCTTCAAGCAGATGAGGATAAGACCAACGAGCTCAAAGAGTTGTTGCAAGCTGTCTTGCAACTGTAACTACTCAGAATAGAGTAGTAGAGCAACTATTCATGCTGTCCTTGCAAGTAAAAATAATATTCTCCTATATGGGAGAATGTAGCAACCCTTCTCATAACAATTGTACTTGGACAGCTGATGCTTTCCAAGCTGTTTTCCCTTGTTGCTGCAATCTTGTTGGTCTAAATAATAACACCAGTTGTTCATGAGAGAATTATAAGCCTTGGCAAAAGATGGTTCATGTAACTCCTTGAATATGACAACAAGAGAATGTTCTCTATAATTCATTTGTTGCCTTCAATGATTTATTTCACTGTTATGATTCTTGAAATAAATTTCATATAAAAGTTCATTCTTGTCTTGTACCAAGTTGACTTATAAAAAATTTATTATCCTTGAACACGTAAACTTGGGAGATCGTCAGGAGAACGTTCTGTTGACTTATAAATAATTCAACCTTTGAAATTATTTCTTCTTCAAAGTTGATTCTTGTCATTGTAATGAACTAATATGAATGCTCTTGAGGAAAGTGAACATCTTCATGATGAGAACATTATTTCAAAAGAGTTGATAATGTTTATTTTCTATATGAGAAAATAATATCTTCTTTGGTCAATCAACTTTGAAATCTTTTGTTGTTGCAAAACTTTCCACAATTCCTCTTTGATGTTTTGCACACATTTGCTTGTTCAATGAGTATCTTTAAGATTATTTAGTGGAGGCGTGAGTGTACTCATCATTGAGAATGATTAAAACATTTATGCATTGTGCATAAGCTCCTTTGAAAAACTCATGGAAAATCATTCTCAAACATTGTCATCTTGACAAGCTTTTTTAGAATGATACTTTGAGTAGCTTTTGAATGTCTTTAGTATATGCATCATTACTTTTGATGTTAATTGCATTAGTAAATCCTCAAAGCATGTAATATAAAACTATATGTCAGTTTTGTCACACAACATCAAATATATTCTTTTGTAGCTTGTTATGCAGGTTTTTCCATCTTGATTCTTCAACTACGATCCTCATAATCTTCCATTAATATTTAATTCCCATTGTAAAGCTTGTGGTGAAGATGAAGACCATTAGCCATGAAACTCATTTCCTTTCTAGAACCTTCAATGAATCCTTGTATGATTCAAACAACAATCTTTAAATATCTTCATGAAGCTTGTGATACTACTGTTGTAATTATCTGATGATACTCCAATTCTTTCGTTGTTTGAGTATATAAAATGCACTTGTTAATGTGAGTGGTCTCTAGCTCGTCCACTTTTTTCATTATCTATCTTTCAACAAAAACTCAAGTGCAAACATCAGTAGATCACCATTCATAAAACTTAACATTTATTCCATAAGGTTTGTTGTCATTAAAACCTATATCAAAAATGGGTTTTGCCTCAACAGTCCAGTGGGCCGGATATCGCTAGTGAAAATTAAAAAAAGAAGTTATTTCCATTGTATATTTTTAAATAAATTATAATTATTATGTTCCAAATATTTGATTTTTTATTTAAAAGATACCAAGAAGTTAATATATTTAACATGTTATAAACATATGAATGAAATTATTTGGCCATTTGATTTTCGAAATGAATAAAAATGAAAGTTAAGAATGAGAGAGAAGAGGATAAAATTGATGGATGTGAATTTTGTTCACTATAGGTAATTTCTCCCGTGATATCTTTCTTTTTTATAGGTTGAGTTTATTTAATTAGGATTTATAAGTTTCTTTGTGTCCCCTTCACCACATACTCCTTAAAAAAGAAAAATGATGACCAACCTATAACATAGTGAGAAGAAAGAAAAAAAAAGAATTAGAAATGAACATAACCAAAAACTAAATTAATCAAAGAAAATTGTAAATGCTTTTTCTTTGACTCATAGCATAGAATCTCTAAAATCATAATGTAGGATTACCTCTCTATGTTTTTGTGATTTAATTTCTCATTTTACTCTTCATGCCCTCTCTCTTCGGTTACGAATCTGCACCCTAAAAAAAAGTGTACAATTCTTTGCAATCGGCATTAGTCATAAGTACGTCACAAATTTTTATTTGCAGCCAACTCATATAAAATATGTAAAATCTAGAGAAAAGTAAACAACCACAAAAAAAAAATCAACACACAAAAATAAGACAATGAAAGAAAGTTCTTTTTCTTCTAAAAAAAGAATGAAAATTGAATAAGTAGGGAGAGAGCCCCATTTCATCGACCTATATGACGCTCGTGTGAATTCTTCCGCATCTCAAATTATCTATTCCGGTATTCCTGAATTTTCAAGGGACAAAGTGAAACATTTGTTTAACGCTATTCTGTTATTTCATTTTGTCAAAGTTTTATTAGTGTCAACATATTTGTGTCAGTATCATATCTTGTGTCCTATCTATGTCCATGATTCATAGTTTTTAAGAAAAATACTAACAAAGTCGTGAAACAATAGACATAGAAGTACATATAATGTCGCTAAAAAAATAATAATTAAAACCTAGACAATCCGATCAACATAAATTGAATTGAATAAAAATATATAGATATAGTAATATTTTAATGGATGAATGTGGTTTTCTTCTATGGATATCTTATCTTAATCTTAATCTTATCTTATCTTAATCTTATCTTAATCTTAATCTTATCTTAATTATAATAAAAGGAAGGTTTTGATTTAGGTTAAACCTCCTCTTACACTACAAAAAATAAGGTGTTTAGCCACGGTCATTTGGACTGTGGGAAAGAAATGCATTTGCCACGGTTTAACTGTGGCTACAATATTCCAATTCTTTTATTTTTCTTCTCTTAACACAAGCGCTTTTCCCCATTCCCAATTCTTCTTCTTTTACCGCACGCGCTTTCTTCTCCCTCGTGTTTCACTTCCCATTTCCAATTTTTCACTCTGAATTTTGTGAATCACTCTTCATCGCCGAAAAGAGAATCATCGTCGAGAATCACCGAATCACTTTTTCATCATCGAGAATAAACAATGGCTCTTTGTCGTCGAGAATCAACAATCGCTCCTTATCTTCGAGAATAAACAATGTTTTGAATTTCAATCTTCGAGAATATGATCGCTCTTCAAGGTTCATCAACAATTTTCACCATTTTTCGCTCTTAGTTTTGGATTTCACTCTTCGTCGTTTCAGATTTCAGTGTTCACGTTGCAAATGTATGATTTCTCTTCTGACTTTAGTCTAACTTATGGATTTCACTGTTGGTTGATCCTTGTTGTGCCCTAATTTTACCCTAATGTTTGGTTCTCAAATTAATTTTTTTTAGTTTGAAATTTGTTATCAGTGAGTTTAATTTGAAATCTAGCTTCAGTGATTGAACAAAAGTTTTGATTGGTAATAATGTTGTTGGTTGATTTTAATTTGCAATATGTTAGTTTTGATTAAATCTATTGATAAGTGTCAATAATGGTATTGAGAAGTGTGTTTTGCATTGATGAAATGATAATAGGCATATGGTGATGATATATTGTAGGGTAATAGTGTAATATAAAACTCGTAATATAATTTAACAAAAAAGGTTAATCAAATTATCATATCAATTAGTTGTAGGGTATGCAAAAGTTCTACAGTGATACCTAATTCTAGATAGAATTGTAGGTTGGTGTAGTGAAATGTGGAAGGATTCACGTTGATGGTGAAATGGTACTGATTTCATAAGTAGTTAAATCATCTCAGGTTATAAGTCATTTTCTACATAGGTTTGGAAGACTTGATTCTTTACTTCTAAGATTGTAATAGAATTTTTAACTGATATTGTTAATCAAGACCCTTATAGAGGCCTTTTTAGCTCTGATGGACCAAAGTACGCAAGAGAAGAGATGTTCAAGAAATCATTAACTTTGGAACTTCTGGAAATGTTGCTGCATTCATATCTGAAGCTATATATATGTACCTTATATCTATTCTAGGTGAAGCATAAACAAGTTCCATCTCAAGTCTATGGTGTTTTTTTTACATACAGGTATATATTAAATTAAAACTTATCCCTCCATGTTTTACTTCGACCGGTCCACAAAAAGGATGGTTCTGATTTAGGTTAGGTTAAACTTCCTCTTAAGCTTAATTAATTAACCCTAATTCCCTCCAACTCACATTAAACTATCTTTTATTTTAACTAGAACTTCAACCCCTGCATAAAAGGAAGGTTTTGATTTAGGTTAAACTTCCTCTTAAGCTTAATTAATTAACCCTAATTCCCTCCAATTCACATTAAACTATCTTTTATTTTAACTAGAACTTCGACCCGTGTGGTGCATAAGTCTAATTAGCCGTAATATAAAAAATATGATATAAAAATTTTAACACTAAAACGTATATAAAAAAGTCGAGTACCATTAAATATTAGTACAACAATAAATTTGAATAAATGTTCATACAACAGAAATTATGGTATATTGCGAAATACTTCTTTATAGACTTCATTGGAAGTTTTATTCGTATTTTCATCGTCTTCGTTGATAATCAATATTTTTAATCATTCTCTAGAAATAACTCTTGAAGTTGCAACATACAACTGACCATGTAAAAACATTGTCGACAGAAGATATATCCCAACATGTTTAAGAGATTGTGCCTGACTCTTAATAATATAGTCATCGTAAAAGAAAAAATTAAAGGGATGCGGGTTCGATTTCCAAGCTAGACAAATTTGTATTTTTTTTAAGATGATGGACCACATAAAAAAGAGAGGGAAAATGAGAGGGAAAAAATAGGTTTAGGTTAGCATTTTGAAGCAAACTTAGAATATAAGAGATATAATAATAATAATAATAATAATAATAATATGAAGCTAATAATAATAATAATAATAATAATAATAATAATAATAATAATAAATATTTAATATGGTGAGAGAAATATATATACTTATATATAATTCCATATTTATTAGTTATTGATTATAAAATTATATTAAATTGATTGATATAGTGCAGTGGCAAAATGCACAAAATAGATCTTATAAATGGTGTGAGTTCGATTATTGGGGAGCTATTTTTTAACATTTTATTTGAAATAATTTAGGGTAAAATGGAAGAGAAAATGAGAGGGAAAAAATTAAGGTTGGAAATAGCAAAATAGACCTAGCTTATAATATAAGAGATATAATATAATATAATAATAATAATAATAACAATAATAATAATAATAATCTATAACAATAATAAAGGGAACACTTTCACTTTGGTGTAGCCTATTTTTTTTCCTGTTTTACCCCTTGGGTTATTTGTAATTATTATAGAAAAAAAAAAACTAAAAGTGGAAGTTGAAATTGACATATATTTCAAAAACGAAAAGTAACAGCAATATGAAATCTATAACAACAATGGATTTGGAGGAATGACATGAGAAAGAAATAGGAACATGATGCATTGCAACCACACTATTGTATAATGCACTTTTCTTGATTGATTTTTTTCCCTGTGTTGAGTTTTTTTTTCTTATTTGGCTTTATGTGTTTCTCATTCTTTATTTTTCAAGGTGAAATTAAAGTATTTGGTTTGCATGGATCAATGAATAATTATTTTGGTGCATTGATTATTTTATTTTCATTTGGTCGATTGCAATGGCCACCAATTGTTTATGAAAACTGTGTGCAAAGCAAATAAGTCATCACAAGGTAAAAGAGAGGATAAGAGGGGGAGATGGATAACGGTGAATCAAACCAAAGCAGGGAAAGGAGAAACTATGATTAATTGTCATCAGTGGTAAATCACTTTATATTCTCTCATCTCATTTCATTTCAATTTTGATTTGAATATGATTTTCTTTTCTTTGCATATCCCAAAAACTCAAAATTGTTCAAGTGCCAAACAAACAACCCTCCTTTTTTTTCGTTATGTTTTTTTTGTAGTTCTCCATTATGTATTGGTTGTTTATATTTGGCTCCACCTTCACTTTCCTTTGTTGTCTCTGTTTGTTTCCATATAGTGGGTTCCTCTTTTTTGTTGCTTTTTGTTCTTATTACTTTCTTCTTATTTCAATTGCTTTTGTTGAATGTGATCATTTTATTTTGCATTGAAACACACAATTTAGATACTTTTCTATTATGTTTTGAGTTGCATATTTTTATAGGTATCTTGAAATTTTTATTCAACTTTCATTTTGTTTTTTTTAAAAACAAACACCATTTCTTATTTTGCTTCAACATGTTATCAAAACAATTGATTGATTGATGTTTCTGTTTTTTTTTTAATGTCGATGATGTTTCTCTTTGGTTCAACTAACCCATGTTTCCATTCATTCTTCTTCATAATCCTTTCTAACACAACTTCACTGTGTGAGTATAGTTGTGCGGTCGTTAACCAAGATTGTGTGACATGAGGAAGAGAGACTTGGTGACTTGAAAAAGGTCCCTTCATTTTGCAATGACAAGGAATGATAAGGCACTCACCGACAATGTATTGTAGATGGGATAAAGTGGTAAACCATTCACGATGGTGCTCGCAGGTAATTAGTCATTTCTAATTATGGTATTTTTCTTATAATCTCTATTATTTTCTAATTTTGACGCCTAACTTTCTCTTTCAATTTGATTGAAACTTTCTCCCTTGAAATTTTGATCTCTATATATATTTTGCTTGATTTCAATGACACTGAAAGTTGAAAATTAACATGGCCTATTGACGATTCATAATAATTTGGTAAATATTCAAAATGATATACATAGTTGGTCAATTGAATTTGCATAGTTTTCTATGTTATTGTACATTTTGAATTCAAAACAAAGAAAGATGCAACCATTCATTTATAAATTTCATTAAAGAAGACAAGAAGTAAGGACTGGAAAATGAAAAAGTGCACAACAATGTGTGAGTAATTACCACTAAATGTATGCAATTTAGTCTTTACGGGTGCTAATAGAATTTCAACTTTTTGCTAAACTTATTTTTTTTGAAGCAAAATTTTTAGTAACCTTAGGATATATGAATATTTGATTGTTTTTACAGTAGATTATTTTGTTAACCTTAGAATTTATGAATTGCTTTTTTATCAAAATTGCATGACAGATTTACTTTTTTGTATGCTTAGGTTGCATATAATTATTCCGATGCTTAAATTTTTTATTTTGAAAAAAACAAAAATTAATGCAGCGAAGGTAAAAGGAAAGAAGCAATGAAGAAATTATTTTGTGTTACCTATTAAGTTTCAACTTTGACACGAGCAAACAAACCGCTTGAATTTCATCGGTGCAAAAAACAGCTTCAATTTCTATTTATCGATAATAACTCATATGATTATTGAGAAGACATTGTATATCTTTGTCATCATGATTTAGTATTTGATATTGTTAGTGTTTTAAGTTTCTTTATCCATTTCACGCATGTAAATTTTCATTTAGTTGCAACAAGAAACTATATTCATATGATTCATCAATTTATATTTAGGCACCAAATTATTATTTTCAGGCCAAATAACTTTTACAGAGTAATCTACTACCATCAAGATTACACAAAGAAAGTTACAAAAATAAAATTAAACAAAGAACACTATCATATATGTATATATATATATATATACACTACTCTCTACAAAGTATACTTTTTCCTAAAGATGATGAGGATATTAAAGTGTGTGAAGACTTAGAAAGCATGATTGTTAAAGGTTTTTCAGAGTGTCAAAGGAATCAGTATGTACTCCATTTTTGCATTTTTAATTCAGATCTTATTTTTTAAATCTTTGTGTTTGTTTATGTTTGCTATATTGCATTTTTGCTTATTATAAATATGTATATATGTTGCTTACTGATAATTTCTTATTTTAAAGAAAATTGTTTTAAAAATCATGTTAAAAGATGCAAAAAAATTATTTATTTTCATAATCTTTTGTAAGAATTTTTTTCCATATTTTAAAATTGATCTATATATTGCACTCACAATATCTAATTGTGCTTTAGTATTGGTGTTTTTTCCTTTTTCCATTTTGCCTTATGGAGTGATTGGAAGATGATTGTTGTGAAGCAGTTTAATTCGACCATACATGAGAAAGAATGACCAGGGAGGATTTCTTATAGGAATTTCATTGCTACAAACTCATGCAAATATTTTTGGTGCATAAGAGCCTTTGGGAGCATTATACTAAGAAGGTTTTTAGTATTTATATTTTAACTCAAGATCGTTTAAATAAGATGACACAAATCTTTTTCTAACTTAACCATAGTCCCGAATCAGAGTTTGGAAGATGCAAATGCAACGGTTTTAAAACTCTTATGAAGGGATGAGTGTGATCATTAGCGAAATTAGTCATCATCTTGAGTGTTTGGTTACTTTTTTTTTTTTTGTAGAATATTGATCATATTGTTGGTGGTAAAGTTTGGTTCCATATTTTTCTTTGTCAAGAAATTTGGTGTCATATTTTTAATTATTGTTGGGGTTTCTTTTTGCTTATTTTATGCCTTGATGCAAACCAATATGTGTAAAATATAAAATAAAAACTAAAATTGAAAAAAATAACAAAAATAAATTTAATTCAAAATCAAATTTATACAAATTGTTTATAATTTACATACATTGGCGCATTAGAAATTGCGGATCACACAAACGGGCACGGAACGTGCCCGTTTGGCCGCTAGTACTAATAATAGGAAACTGAAATTCTGGCGTGCAGTGGTAAGATGCTCTATATCATGTTGTAGCATCTTCTACCGCATCGGACTAACAAAATATGAAAAATAAACAATAAAGAGCATGAAAGTAAATAACACAGTGAATTTGTTAACCCAGTTCAGAGCAACCTTTCCTACTCTGGGGGATACCAATCCAGGAATGAATCCACTAATATAGTTCTAGTTCAAAGACTCCAAAACGCCCCGTTTCTATCTTATCGCCTAGACACTACCTCATCCAATTCTACCTAGGAACTCCTAGATATGAGACGCCCCGTCTCACTTCCCTACCACCTTACTAACCCGCAAGGATTTTTTAACAACACTGTGAACAAATTTGAAGACACACTTCCATGACAAATACGTAGCGAAGACTCTTGACTAAGCACACAACTTGGAGTTGCTTACAAGCTTCCTCCAATGACAATACTCGCTCATTACCTACAGGTTTCTGAGTGACTATACAGTGACCATCTCACAATCTGAGTGGTTCACTTTATACCAACTCTCCTAGAGAGTGGCTACACGAACACGAAACCCTAAAAGACTACATCTTTGATATTCTATTTTGATTCTAGTTTCGGTTGATACAATAGGTTTAGCAACTTCCTTTATATAGGCTTCACAATGCTTCAGCTCCAAGAAAGCAAAATATATTTTCCACAAATATATTTGCACTAAATATTCCTTTCATAAATATATTTGATTCTCCATAAATATATTTTCTATAATAATCTTCTTGAAGCACAAAGATATATTTGAAATATATCTTTTATATTTTCTGCAATAATCTTCAGTGGTTATATTCTAAAATTAAATCTTCCACAAATATATTTGCATCAAATATATTTGACACAAATCAAATCTTTTTTTTAATTCCTTCATCTTTTATAATAAACTCGAGGAACAAGTAACCACCTTCTGAAGATTCCTAGCCATGCACGTTTTTGGCTTCAAAATACAGCTGGTATTTGCGATGTCCTGCTCACAAAAGATTTACTCCAAATATTTTTTCACAAAAGATTTAATTCAAAAATATATCTTCAATATATTTTTGGAGTAAATAATAACATGGACCGCCTCTGAGACTTGAGGCACAAGGCGCGATAGATGTCGTATAGCACAAGCAAAATTATACTACAATCAAATCTTCAAAAGATATTCTACAGAAAAACAGAGTCGCGTGCCCAGCTGTCGTAGCAGACCTGATGTTGTACAAACATGCTACAACATGTTCGGTAGCATCTTATTAGAGTGTGTTTTAACAAAATGTAGCCAACACACAAAACCCAACAGAAACTAATAATAATAAATAGGGATAAATATTTTCCAGTCCCTATAAATATCCAAAGTTTTGTTTTTAGTGTCACCCCCCGTTTTTCATTATTTAATTGTTTTGTGTTATTTTATTTAATTACCATGTTTGTTTTATTTAATTAGCTTATGTGGCATTTGAGTGGAGATAAGTTTAGTGAATAAATTTCTTTGTGATATTTGGTTAGTGAATAGAGTTGGGCCTAAGTTAGAAATTAAACCTAGGTATAAAAGGTTAAGTTAGAGAGAGGGAATTCATTTTCTCACATTTTTGGGTGGAGGCCTGGAAGAGTGAGAATAGAAGAGAAGAAAAGAAGAGAAAACATAGAAGAAGAACATAGAGAGCAAAAGGAGAAGAAGAGGATTTGAGCTAAGATTATAGAAGCCCAAGAGGTAAGAGTGTAGATTATATAATCCATGAGTGATCAAGAGGGGGGAGAAATTACATTTCTCTTTGCCCAAACCCTCTCACTCATTTTATTTTGAAAAAAAGTGACATTTTTATGAATTAATATGAATCAAAATGAGAACTTTTGTGTTGATTTCGTTTTGTATGAGTATAGAGGAACTAGAATTAGATGTTTGAATAGATTTATGTGTTCTTTGAGTTTTTTAACAAAAGCATGATAAATCTTTGATAATTGATGATTGGAGTGTTTTTATGTGTTATAAGTTGTAGTTAAGAAGAAAGAGGGGAGCATGAGATTGTGTATTGATTATCGGCAGCTGAATAAGGTGACTATTATGAACAAGTATCCACTTCCGAGAATCGATGATTTAATGGATAATTTAGTTGGAGATCACGTGTTTAGCAAGATTGATTTGAGGTCTAGATACCATCAGATAAGAGTTAAGATTGAAGATATACTTAAAACTGCTTTTCGGACGAGGTATGACCATTATGAGTACACCGTAATGCCATTCGGAGTGATGAATGCCCCTGGTGTTTTTACGGAGTACATGAATAGGATTTTCCATTCGTTCTTGGATAAGCTTGTGGTTGTGTTCATTGACAATATTTTGATTTACTCTAAGACCGAAGGAGAGCACGATGAACACTTGAGGATTGTTTTGCAAGTTTTGAAAGAGAAGAAGTTGTATGTCAAGTTATCGGAGTGCGAATTTTGGTTGAAGGAAGTAAGTTTTCTTGGTCATATGATTTCTAGTGGAGGCATAGCAGTGGATCCTGCGAAGGTTGAAGTCGTGTTACAATGGGGAACACCTGAGTCCGTTTCTGAGATAAGAAGTTTTCTGGGTTTGGCTGGTTACTATAGAAGGTTCATTGAGGGATTTTCGAAGATGGCGTTACCTTTGACTTTGTTGACTCAGAAGGATCAAGCGTTTGTTTGGGATGAGAATTGTGAAAAGAGTTTCCAAGAGCTCAAAAGGAGATTGACCACTGCACCAGTTTTGGTTTTACCCGACGCTAACGAATCTTTTGTAGTGTATTGTGATGTGTCGAAGATGGGACTTGGAGGTGTACTTATGCAAGGGGGGAAAGTTGTGGCTTATGCGTCTCGTCAATTGAAGGTTCATGAGAGGAACTATCCGATCCATGATCTTGAGTTAGCGGTTGTGGTGTTTGCTTTGAAAGTATGGAGGCATTATTTGTATGGATCAAGATTTGAAGTGTTCAGTGATTACAAGAGTTTGAAGTATTTGTTTGACCAAAAGGAATTGAATATGAGGTAACGGAGATGGTTATAATTCTTGAAGGATTATGACTTTGAGTTGAGTTATCACCTTGGAAAAGCTAATGTGGTAGCAGATGCATTAAGTCAGAAGTCATTGCATATGTCGTCACTTATGATGAAGGAGTTGGAGTTGATTGAAGAATTCGAGATTTGAGTTTGGTGTGTGAAGTTACTCCGACAAGTGTGAAGTTAGGGATGTTGAAGTTGACTAACTCTTTTCTTGAGAAGGTTAGAGAGTGTCAAAGAAGGATGAGAAATTAATGGAGAAAGTGGCACTAGTTGTGGAAGGAAAAGTTAATGACTTTATGGTTGATGAGAAAGGTATAGTGAAATACCGAGGAAGAGTTTGCATACCCGATGTGATCGAGTTAAAGAAAATGATTTTGGACGAAGGACATAAAAGTGGATTGAGTATTCATCCGGGAGTAACCGAGATGTATCAAGACTTAAGGAAATTATTTTGGTGGTCTGGAATGAAGAGGAAAATTGCAGAGTATGTGTATGCTTGTTTGGTTTGTCAGAAGTCGAAGGTTGAGCATCAGAAACCGTCAGGTTTGTTGCAACCTTTGTTTATACCGAAATGGAAATGGGATAGTATTGCTGTGGATTTTGTTGGAGGTTTGCCAAAGACTGCGAAGGGTAATGAAGTAATTTGGGTTGTAGTGGATCGTTTAACGTAGTCGGCTCATTTTATTGCTATCAAGACTGAAGTAGTAAAGTTTTTCACAAGAAAGGGGGGGTTTGAATTGTGAACCTTTAAAATATTGCCTATAAAAATTGTCAACTACTATATACTTAAAGAATATTATTAGATTGTTAGTTAAAACAAATATTCAAAAAATGTTGTTGACTGGAGAACGTTCTCCCAACACTCTCTAACAGTATATTGAAAAAATAACTTGAGATTTGTGTGATAAGTGTTTGCGCAAATTAAATCAGAGTAAGGGAAGAGAATGCACACAAACAATTTATCCTGGTTCACCCAAAAAACTTGGGCTAGTCCAGTCCCCACACTCCTTGTGAGATTATCCACTAAGAGATGCTAATGATCTCAAGTTACACTTCATTTGATCTAGATCCAAGACCAACAATTCTTCTAAGCCTTACAGACTTGATCTACCTAAGCCTCACTGACTATGAAGGTGTCACTCAATTAGTAGTTACGTACTAACTTGAGCCAAGGTTACAATGATGGAAGATTTGGTAATCAAAGCCTATTCACTCAATACACTTTTGAGAAGCTTTGAAAAATGGATGAAAACTCTCAATACACTCAATGGATATTCTAATCCTAGATGATTAAATTACAGATCTGAGTGAGAGAGATAAAGAAGAGCTTTTAATAAAACTTGTATCACAAAGACAAGTGTTGAAGTGTTGTGGTGAAAACTCTTGCTCTTCAATGTTGCCAAGGACCTCTATATATAGTTGAATGATGATCAGGGAGTCTTGGCCACGAAGTAAGTCCGTTAGAAGCTTGAAAATAACGGCTAGTTGCTCTGCAAAATGACAGCTCATATAATTTGAAGAAAACTGATCAGTCTGAGATTGATCTCCAAAGTTTCTTCTTCTGACATTTGAAAGAGGGGCGTATGATGAACTGTTGTTGAGCTGTAATGTTGATGTATGTTGCTTAACAAGCAAGTATAACCGTTGTGCAGCTTTTGGATGAACTTTGAACAGCTGTATGTGAGCTAGTGTCACTCCAAGTGAGTATTTTCTCTTTCCAGCATTGGTCTGAGATCGTTCTCGAGGAACTGGGCGTGAAAGAACATCTTCCTTTTATGTAGAAGAGTTGATGCACATGAAAGCCAACTGTATTTGGATAAGATCAGCAATGGTAGGCTGTACTTGATGTCTTAAAAAGTTCTTGTTGCAAGTACAAGTGTCATAGAGAAAGATGTGGCCCCATTGGAGAATGATCCTTCTTTATTCTTTTCCAAGTACATGTTATGTCATAGATATACATGTGCTGTCTATTTTTCATTAGAAGCCAGCTTATTGACAGTTCTCTTATGTATAAAAATATCCTTGTGTCATATGGTTATTTGCACATGTTTGAACATAGAACTTGGTAAAAATGGTAAGTTCTCTATTCATGAGAAATTCTTTGCCTTAAATGAACTCTTGGACTGTAGATATCTTGTGAGTTAAGCCCAAGATAAAAGTGTTCATTTGTCTTGTACATGGTTGACTTATCCATAAGTCCTTTTGCCTTGATTGTGTGAAAATGGATGTTGCGCAGGTTTCAGAGATCAATTTGAGACCAATCCTGAAGCTTTTGTTTTTATCAAAATAAAAACATGATATTTGATCTAAAATCTCAATTGTTCCTAGCTTAATTAAAACACTCAAGAGCACTTGTTAGGTACCAAAAAGATTAGAATTACACTTAAAAATAATTAAGAGGTTTGTTATCTTTAAAACATCAAATTGGGATTTTGCCTCAACAAAGACGGGAATGTTGGTACCTAGGTTAGTTGAGATCTATGTGGAGCAAATTGTGAAGTTGCATGGGATTCCATCTAGTATTGTTTCGGATAGAGACCCAAGGTTCACTTTGAGATTTTGGGAAAGTTTGCAAGAAGCTTTAGGGACTAAGTTGAGGTTGAGTTCTGCACCCTCAAACAGATGGTCAGTCGGAGAGGACGATTCAATCTTTGGAAGATTTGTTGAGAGCATGTGTTTTGGAACAAAGTCTAACTTGGGATTCGTGTTTGCCTTTGATTGAGTTTACTTGCAACAACAATTTTCATTCGAGTATTGGAATGGCACCTTTTGAAACTTTGTATGGGAGGATGTGTCAGACATCGCTTTGTTGGTATGGAACCGGAGAGAGTGTAGTTTTGGGTCCCGAGATTGTGCAAGAGACTACGGAAAAGATTAGAATGATCCGAGAGAAGATGAAAGCGACTCAGAGTCGACAGAAAAGTTATTTTGACAAAAAGAGGAATGATGTGGAATTCCAAGAGGGAGATCACGTGTTTTTGAGAGTGACTTCTACTACCGGTATGGGAAGAGCTTTGAAATCAAGGAAGTTGACGTCGAAGTTCATTGGACCATATCAAATTTTAGAGAGAATTGGAAAAGTGGCTTATCGGATTGCTTTACCGCCATCGTTGTCTAATCTGCATGATGTATTCCATGTATCACAGTTAAGGAAGTATGTTTCGGATTCATCTCATGTGATCGAATCAGATGATATACAAGTAAAGGATAATTTGACAGTTGAAACCGTTTCGTTGAGAATTGAAGGAAGAGAAGTGAAGAAGTTGAGGAATAAGGAGATTGCATCAGTGAAAGTGATTTGGGGAGGTCCCGCAGGAGAGAATGCAACTTGGGAATTGGAGAGCAAGATGAGGATTTCTTATCCGTTTTTGTTTTCAGGTAAATTTTCAAGGACGAAAATTCTTTAAGGAGGGTAGAGTTGTCACGCCCCGTTTTTCATTATTTAATTGTTTTGTGTTATTTTATTTAATTACCATGTTTGTTTTATTTAATTAGCTTATGTTGCATTCGAGTGGAGATAAGTTTAGTGAATAAGTGTCTTTGTGATATTTGGTTAGTGAATAGAGTTGGGCCTTATGAGATATTGGGCTAAGTTAGAAATTAAACCTAGGTATAAAAGATTAAGTTAGAGAGAGAGGGAATTTATTTTCTCACATTTTTTGGTTGAGGGAGAGAGAGAATAGAAGAGAAGAAAATAAGAGAAAACATAGAGGAAGAACATAGAGAGCAAAAGGAGGAGAAGAGGATTTGAGCTAAGATTATAGAAGACCAAGAGGTAAGAGTGTAGATTATATAATTCATGAGTGATCAAGAGGGGGGAGAAATTACATTTCTCTTTGCCCAAACCCTCACACTAATTTTATTTTCAAAAAGGTGACATTTTTATGAATTAATATGAATCAAAATGAGAACTTTTGTGTTGATTTCGTTTTGTATGAGTATAGAGAAACTAAAAGTACAAATTGATGATTTTGAAAATGAGAAATTATAGATGTTTGAATGGATTTATGTGTTCTTTGAGTTTTTGAACAAAAGCATGATAAATCTTTGATTATTGATGATTGGAGTGTTTTTATGTGTTATAAGTTGTACTTGTATGTGTATTAGTATGATTATAACTTAAATGAAACACCTTTTTGGAACTGAAACTCAAATTGATGAATTTGTGAAAGCATTTCAAGAGTCACGAAATAAAGCACGTTGTTCTGCAGGTTTTCGCCGGGCGAGAGCCAGCGAGGGAGCTCGTTGAGCCTCACCCGTGCTCACCGGAAAACCTGAAACTTCCTTTTTTTGTCGCTCAAGAGGTCACCGAGCAAGGGTCAGCGAGGGAGATCACTGAGGCTCGCCAGATCTCGCCGGACTTACTGAAATGTTTTGTTTTGTCGCTGAGGCTTCGCTGGGCGAGAATGCCTGATTTAGATTTTATTCTATGTTGTTTGTGATGTTGATGATGGTACAATACATGAGTTATTATGTTCTTATTTATGTGTATGATTGGTGATGATGCTCATAATTTATTTAATGATTATATAATTAATGGTTATTATGATGTTGAAATGCATACTTATATATATAATATATATGTGTGGATATGTATATATGTGTGAGAAATAAATGGATGGTGAGTTGGCGAAGTCATGTAGTATTATCAATTTTGATACCCTCCATGCCACATCATGGAACTCCAATGATAAAAAAATTAAGGTACGTATTATTAACCTATGAAACTCTCTTAGATACCCTTATTGGAGATGCTCTTACATGCAATGTTGGTGAGTTAATATATATATTTATATTACATGTTGTTGGAGATACATCATTCATTCATATAGTTGTTGGAGTTAATATATATGAAGGTGACATTAGTTCCATTAGGAAGGTGTATACATAATTGTGATAAGTGTCTAATGCTTGGTAAATGGATATATGTACATTAATTGTAATATATGGTTAATGGTTGGTGAATGGATATGTGTATAATTTAATTGAGAAATATTCTTGTCTTGTTGTTGATGATGATATATAACATATGTGAAATTAATTGGATGGATTAGATATATGTCGGTTATTTAATATGCTTTGTTGAGATAAATGTTAGTGAATTACTTAAATTTATGATTTGTCGGTTATATATATATATATATATATCTAACTCTATGTTTTGTGTGTTTGCGGATCGTTGGGTGATCCAGATTCTCCGGTTGAGGATTAGTGTTCGTGTTAGGAAGTCTGCTTAGTACTCTTTCTAGTACTCTTGTGGTGAGGAGTTGGCTTATCTACTCTATGTTGTCTTTATCGTTTTGTCCAATTTGCTCTGATGGTTGTAACACCATGCCGGGAACGTTTTGTTATTTGGTGCCTAGTCTTATTAGACCTTGTTATATTTGAGTTGTGTAAGGCTTGATGCCATTACTTATTTGGTGTTGTTATTTGAAGTTGTGTTGAACCATTGGTGGAGATTCTCATATGATTTGATTATGATCTTAATTACATGAATAGTGTTGTCTGAGTTAATTCCGTTGTGATTATTGCTTAACATTTGTATTAAATGTTGATTGGTTTTAATTTTTTACACGTAATGCTCTACTTGTTCTACTTGATTTATTGTTGTTTGGCCTCAAATAATGAGTAGTTTAAGTAGAGTGTTACATTTAGTCCCCCCAAATTTTTTTTTCAAATATTAGTCCCTCAAAAATTTTCCGTTTCGATAATTGGTCCCTAGTGTCAAATGCCACTAGCGGTGCTGTCGTGGCAAATTGTTAATGACTGGCCTGTCAAGTGGCTTCCACGTGACATCCATGTGGCATAAATTAAGGAAAAAAACTGAAATTTATATTTATATATTTTATTAAATTAAAATTATTATTTAAATTTGTTAATATATTAAAATTAAATTAAAAAGACAATGAAATGTTATTATTATAAGAAAATGGGGAATACGACATCAGTATCTTCTTCTTCAACATAGAAAACCAAACCCTAACTCCCCAAATCAAAAAGCTTAACCCAAAATTGGCTGCTCTTTTCCAACATGACCACAACCTTCTTCCATCGACCACAACCTTCTTCTCCAACATCATGTCTGCTGCATTGTCGAAAACACGAGATACCCCAAAGGGAAAAACTTCCATTGAAATAATATTTGTTGTCATGCTCATATGGTGTCTTATGTGTGTAAGAATGGTTCGAACAAAGGGAAGCTTTTTTGGAGATGTCCTTTTTGGAAGGTATGTGTTATTATTGGTTGAAACATTGATTTTTTCATTAATTTTTGCTATTGTGTTGTTTTCAATTTTCATTGTTAATGTCATTATTATTACTGTGTTTGTTGTTGTTACTAGTTTTTCATTAATTTTTAATTTATGTTTGTGTTGATGTGTAGAATGTAGATACATGTGACTTGTTTATTTGGGATGAAGACATGGATGATTATAATAATGAACATGGTGGTGGACAAGATGATGGCAACAATCAAAATGTCATGAACAATCTAAATAGAACAAGAGTGCTGATGAAATTAATAAAGATGTTGTCTCACTTGCAATGGAGGTACGTAGGAAAAATTTAAAGTTTTTTTCTTGTTTTGTCTATCATGTTGAACATGCATTTGATCATCAAATGTTATTTTAGTTGAAAGTTTAAGTGTTATTTATTATGTAAGTGGTTGATATTGAATGTAAGATTGACAAATTAGTTTGATTTATCTAAGTCTTATTGGAAGTCATTTTTCATACCAGCAAAGAAATTTACATATTTTTTTTTGTGGCAAGAACCTACCATAATTATCAAACAGATAAGTATTGTCTGAAACATCATATATATATATATATGGTTAGGATCAAATGACATCAAGGTGTCAAATTTAATTTGACACCAAAAATTTGACACCAAATCTCATTCATTCATTGCATTTAATCCAAAGGCTCAAAATTATCACAAAATAATTTCACGTACACCATATATTATTTGTATCACCAAATTAAAACACTTTTTATCATCATAAATTCTCAATCAATCATTCCCCCATTATTTCCTCCCACTATTATAGTTTTATTTTCTTGGTTGTAATTTCCCCAATTATTTTTACATGTCCAACTATATTTTTTTGTTGTAATTTTTTCTCTCTTATTTTTTATTTTATTTTCTATGCCTTCCTCTCATGTTCATAAATAACACGTTTTTTTAGTCTCTTGTTATTGTTTTTATTTTTTTCATTGTAATTTTCTTTGCCTTAAGTTCATGTCCATAATAATTTTATAATTAAATAAACTGGAAAAAAGAAGAAGATATATCATATTAAAAAAAGCCATTTTTTTACATCATTAAAAAAAGTCATTAGAATAAAATAAAAGACGTTGTTTTTTTTCATCAAGCATTAGAATTGAAAATATGGATGAAAAAAAAAGAATAAAAAAAATATTGTTTTTTGTAATAAAAGCAATATCACTACTAGAAAACAGCAAAATAGCGTCAGATTTTAGCGTCGGCCCCCGACACCGACGCTAGTAGAGTCGGATTAGCGTCGGCCTAGCCTACGCTATAGCTGAAGAAAAAAATTATATTATTTTTCCGTTATTATATTGACAAAAATAAGACTTAATGTATGAAAAGGAGATGTAGCCTCTGCATGGCCGAAGCTAAGCATCTAATTTCTATTTTATTTTAGATAAAATAAATAAACATCATAATCATTAAAAAAAAATCACTCTTTTTCCTTTCTCACACCATCGAACCCTAATCCTCTTTTCCCTAACCACATAAACTCTTAAAACCCTTTCCATCTTCAAGAACCATCTCTCTTGTGAATTGCTATCTATCTGCCATGAATCTTCTCTCTATTGTAATTCTCGCGGACAAGAATCCATTTCTTTGTTGCAAATCTCGGCGATCTCCATCGCGACTTCATCTCTTCCGAATAAAAAAGTTGGATCTGGGAAGTTTTAATGCAGTTGCAGGGAGCTATGGAAGAAGGACCTAACCAGATTCGTGGAGTGGCCAAAGACACTTGGTGAAAAGGTTCTAACTTTGAAATCGTTCGCAAAACCCTTGACAAAAAACTTGGTGAGAAAAAATACAATTTTTTTGTCGTGTTATTTCCACCGTGTTAGACCTAGTTTCTATACCTCATGATCTCATGTTTCCTACATCCAAGGTTTCTTTTTTGTTTTGATTTTATTTGTTTTAATTTTGGAAATTATAAGATTCCATTGTATGTTAATGTTTTGTTGTTTTCTTCTTAATACTAATTGAGGTATAATATATGTAGGAGTTGCTTCACTTCATTAGTTTGGGACTAGCTAAATTTGTGGCTGAAAAGGATGATAGATTTCATGTTCCAGAAGGAAGAAAAAAGAGAAAGATTGGGTTCATAATATTATAGTCTTTAATTTTCATATAGTTCATAGGTATGAAATATTCTTTCTTAGCTTACATTTTGAAACACCATAGTTACATTCTTGATAATAACAGGTTCAACTGTTTTTTTTTCCTTATGAATGAATTTCCGGTTTTTAGTACATTCAAGGTGCACACAACCTTCCCGGCACACTTCCGTACCGCAATTGGTTAAGCTTTCGTATCTCAAAGAAATGTAAGATCTATGAACACCTTACAGATGCTCTACTAGTAGTTTAATCTTAAAATTTAGTTTCTGTCTTTTAGTTTTTGGCTGTTTTGGTTTCAATGTAATTTTTTCACATTGGTTATTTCCATTCTAGTGATTTCCCTTTGAACTACCTAAATGGTACGATCCTGAAGGAATGTGCATCAATTGAACTAACTTCAATGTAAGTTCTTTAATTGAACTAACTTCAATGTAATTTCTTGTCAACTAATTGAAGTTTTCATTCAGTTACTTGGCTTTTGTATTAAATAATTACAACATATTATGCAGCTCACTACTTGTTAATCATTTATCAGGGGAAATTCCTAAGGTGTTGGGAAATATTAACACTCTAACATAGCTGTAAATTTATAAATAGATTCTAGTCTCTTTTTTTAATTATTTTTTGAAGATTTATTTTGATCAAAGTTCAATACTCAATTGAGAAACTAAGTTTCTGTCATTAATTTAGTTATGGTGATATGTGTATTCCTATATAGTTTTGATCTTATTGAATGTTTCAAATATTTTTAACATGTGTATTGATTTAATCATATACCTAACTAAAGTATTGTGAAAGTTAAAAATGTTGTGTTATAAAGCATTTCAATAAAAATTGTTGGTATTGCGTGGCCTGATGAATTTAACGGTAGATAGAACACATCTTTATTAACTTTATGGTTTATCTTTTTCAGGTGTTGATGAAGAGTGGAAGAACAACTGTTCAAAAAGGGAAGAATGCACTATCAAGGAAAGCAAAGCAGGTTCAGTATTTCATATACACTTTGCTATTTTCTTAGTTAGAACCACATCTTTTCTCCTTGACATATAATTTATAATATTTATCAGGCAATAGGGGACATTACAAAGTTATTTACAAACACTTAAGAGTGCACAAGGTGGTTCTATTTGCAAAGAGTTTTGTTCTCCTACTTGTTTTCCTGCTTGTTGATTTTCTATCTAAGTGAAGTATATTACATGTATTCTATGGATTTTGAGAAAGATTTTAATTTCTTACACATGATCTTTATCATTGTTAAACAAATTGGGACTAACATAATTAAGGTTTGCTGACTTCTAATTATTAGTTTATTTGCAGTTATAGATCTTAATCATGAAACCTTAACCAAAATGATGAAGGTGTGTATGCATCTGCCCATCGCTTCCAAATGATAGGTACATGGCTTACAAGTGTTTCCTTCTCTACTATTCGTGATTCTTAAACATCACCGACAATTCTGGATTCTCAAACATCACTCATTCCCTCACCGACAATCTCAAAGGGTTAATTCTCTTCTTTTTGTTACATTGCAACATTGTTTTTAAGGATTTTATTGCAATGATACAATTCTTGTTCAGTTGATGAAGAATCAAGAGAAGGTGAATCGGTTCTTCTTCGTGATTGATTCGTTTATATCTTTCTCATAGCTAAAATCAAAATTATTATTGTGTATATGTAATATATACACATACATATGTTAGCTTAGCATTATTAGACTGATATGCGTAACAATATGGTAGAATGTAAGAGGGAGTGGAATGATGGGCATTTTACTAGTAAGTAATGCAAACTTATCTCATATTCTACTTTTCAACTGCACTCTACATCTATTTTATTTTATTAAAACAGACCCCAAAGCTATTCTTTTACTAACAGGGCAGATTTCCATAACAGGGCAGGTTTGTAGAATTATAGAATTCGTTTTCCATAACAGGGCAGATTTGTTCCACTTCAGGTATGGTCCTCATTAGTGGTTACTTTAGATTCATATAATTTAAGCAATATAAGTTTGAGAGTAATTTCATGTTAGATGTGGTTATATATCCTTTCTTATATGTTCTTGCTGCTGAAGCATTTCACAAGTGTCATACTGTTTTATTGACTACTATGTAACGTCCAAGGTAACATATCACCGTGTGATTGTGCTTATGTTTTTGTTTTGTGGTTTGAAGTACGATTTCAGTTTGAATTTTTGTTTTTCATAACCTATATGATATGCTTAATTAAAACTAATTCCAAATGTATTATTGATTGGCTCTTGCAAGATTTTGGAGTTGAAATTTGTATATTGTTTTGCACATGAGCTTTTGAATGTCCAGTCGTAACTGATATTAATATCTTTCGCCTTGAAGTATAAAAAATGGTCATAACTCTCTTAGATTTGAAACTTTCAAGAAGAAAATGACCATAACTCCTAAAGGATAAATACCATAGTAGCTACTACATCCTTTAGAGGCTATGTGATCCCTTGTGCCTTTAAAATTCGGAGGTTTCATTTAATAACTGCTTTTTTCTTTCAGAATAGCAAGGGTTGGAAAATATGGTGCTAAATACAAGGAAGCAGAGGTTAAAATTACCCTCAACTTAATCCCATTTTTTGACATGAACTACTATATGTTACATGACAGGATTCAGCAGTCCAACCATGAAGAAATATGGTTGTGAGAAATGTTTAAAATTTGTGAACTACCTCACACTTTAGTGGCTTCTTCACCTCCTTTGTAATTAATATTCTTATTTTTCTATGTTATATGAAAGATATTAGTGTCTTGGAAATGCTTAGATTTTTGTAATCATTTCATATACTTAGTTGATCTTGATATATATCCTTGTGAAAGCTTAGTCTAGTTGTTGTTATGTGTGTTCTTTTGGTTAAGTTGTTCAATTTTCTTGCTAGTAGTATGGTTGGTAATGTTGTGGTTTAAGGTTCATAGTAGACCCACCGTAATTTTTTATGTAGTATATGTAGGTGCAAAACAGGGTAATAGGTGTGGTTTCAGACAAAAATATTGCTGATTTCTTTTATTTAAAAAAAGTAGTTTAGCGTCGGAACGGCCGATGCTAGATAAAATGTTGACTTTTGAGGTGTTGACTTTAGCGTCGGATACTCCGAGGCTATGGGATTTGGTTGACTTTTTTGTAGAATTGGAATATGTAGCGTCGGCCTAGAATAGAGTCGGGATTTGACTCGGATTAGCCGACGCTAATATAGAGTCGGATGGCTGTAAGCCGACGCAACTGTTTAGCTTCGAGCGTTTTAGCCTCGACCCCGACACCGACGCTAAACCGACGCTAAATGCCTATTAGCGTCGGTTTTTCCCCCTTTAGCGTGGGCTTTTGGCCGACTCTAAATCCTGCTTTTCTAGTAGTGTATAATTCCTCGTTAATTGAATACATGGATGAAATCTTCAATTAATATAAGTTTTTTTTTTACTCAATATAAGTTTTTCTTTATATCCCAAGATCTTCTCAAATCAATTACTAGTTAGATAAAATAGGCAATATTTGGTCTATATAAATTACTTTAGTGATTATTTTGAGCCTTTAGATTAAATGAAATGAATGGACAAGATTTGGTGTCAAATTAAATTTGACACCATGGTGTCATTTGATCCTAACCCATATATATATATATATATATATATATATATATATATATATATATATATATATATACAATTTAATACATTCTCCAAAATAAACATCATATATCATTACTATTTAATACATTCTCCAAAATATATTGATTCAAACTAGTTAATGATCCAAAACACATGACCAAAATAAACTATATTATTGTTTACTAGAATCTCCCTCTACAATCTTTCTAGCAATTAAATGCTCTACATGCAGGAATTTCTACTGCATACTTACTCCTTATAAGAGCAACAATCTCAGTTAATTTCATCTTTGAGTTATTCTTAAGTGGTTATACAATTTCGTTAGCAACAAAATCAATGTTAGCATTTTTGTTGATAAAAGTCCTTCCACAATCATGTTTAGGTGTTACAGTCTCCACCCTATATGTGGTCATCCTACTAACCCTACGGCACAACACATGATATTTACACTTTTTACTTTTGTTGCACACCATCCTACATCTCTTGGCATCATTCTTGACAAATTTCACATAACACCCATTCAACAACATATTTTGACATTTACTGAGCATCTTCATTATTTTTGAATGGCTTAAGATCTTCATCCAATGAACAATTTTCAGATTTCCACCATAGCCTTACTGAACCTAACTCAAAAGTGGGGTCCTTTTTCAACAGCATGTCTCTAGCCTCAAAGTAAGATCACAAGTCTGGGTCTTTATCATTAAATGCATACACCTCACCTCCTTCATACCTTAGGTTTGGGTCTTTGACAAAAACTTTGTAAAGAATACTACTTTAATTTGTTTAAACAAACCCATTAGTTGCATTATAGGAGTAAAAAACAGTAAATATATAAAAGAAAATAGATATACAGTATATTGTATACAGACACACTTATGTTGAATAAATTAACTCTGACGCATGTTTTACTGTCAATTTTTAACAAAAGAATCGAATCTGAATCTAACCATACCCCACATAAACACATTAACTATCACTTCAAGAAACTTGACATATAGCGACGACAAAATTCTGTTTGTAAAGGTCGAAAATCCGTGGGTATAGGCTGTAAAACCTTTACCCACGGTCGTTTTGGTCCGTCTACTCTATCTCGTTGTACCCATGGCAATTTGCCGTCGCTATAGTCTATACCTACAACACTTTTTGGTGTTGGAAAAACCTGAGAGCTATACCAACGGATATTACAAACTATTGTAAATCGATTTACCCACACATTTATCCGTTGGTATAGGTTTCAATTTTTTTTGCATCTTTTTTTTTTTTACAGATTGTACATTTTAAAATAATAATAATAATTTGATAATATACATGTTTTCTACACACCAAGTCAACTATAATTATAAAAGAGAATTTCTATTATATTGATTAAAAAAACTAATAAGTCTTGCAAATTAACGGAGTGCATTAAAACACCAAAACAATGTAAGCTAACTAAATCTCCCAAAATTGAAATTGCACTAAATAACTTAAGAGAACTACTAGTTACTTCTAATCATATCCATCCCAAAATTACAACTCTAAAAACATACATATGTATGACATCCCTACCAAGCAATAAACTTCAACGGCTTACAACCCACAACATAGTACATGACATTCTACCAAGCAATAAACAACAACAATTTACATTGTTTACTTCTAATCTCTCTCTTCAATCATCGTCAGTGTATGGACTTTGAGAATCCATTTGGTTGGGGGCACTAGAAGCATCTGTAACCTATAGAAAATAAAAGAGATCAAATTGCAAACTCAATTTAATTGATGTTTCATAATATTCGAAATATGAACACGAAGAGTAAAATAATATATACCTGTCTTGCAGCTCGTAAAATGTCATTCACAACTTCTCCAGTAAATCATTAATGACAATACATTTGCCAACACCGCATTTGTACTATCTTGATTTTCCATTTGCTTAAGTTTATCGTGCAACTCTTGATTTTCAGAGAAAGAAGCTTTCAATTTTTTGGGTTTGAGAATCTTGCCAATACATCGTGCAACTTTTCATTAACAACTATGATAATGTTTTTTGACGGTCAACGAGGCATCCAAATACTATCAATAATTTATATAATAAATAATATTCATTGATTCATTCCGGGTCATTGATGCATCCAATAATCCATCACTTATATTATGAACGAATCAAATTCAATTCATAAATATCACATCAAAGGCATCAAGCAACCTTTACATTATGAATAAAGTGTTCATAATGTTTTTTTTACGGTCAATGAGGCATTTACTAGCAACAATTTATATAATAAATAATATTCATTGATTCTTTTCGGGTCATCGAGGCATCAAATAATTTATCCCTTATATTATGAACGAATCAAATTCAATTCATATCAATATCACATCGAAGTCATCAAGCAACTTTTACATGTTTTTTAACAGTCAATGAGGCATCCAAATACTATCAACAATTTATATAACGAATAATATTCATTGATTCCTTTCGGGTCATTGAGGCATCGAATAATCCATCCCTTATATTATGAACGAATCAAATTCAATTCATATCAATATCACATCGAAGACATCAGACAACTTTTACATTATGAGTAAAGTGTTCATAATGTTTTTTTTTTACGGTCAATGAAGCATCCAAATACTAGCAACAATTTATATAACAAATAATATTATTTGATTCATTTCGGGCCATCGAGGCATCTAATAATCCATCCCCATATATTATGAATGAATAAAATTCAATTCATATCGATATTACATCGACGACATCAAGAAACTTTTACATTATGAGTAAAGAGTTCATAATGTATTTTTACGGAATGAGGCTTCCAAATACTAGCATCGAAGGCATCAAACAACAGACGTACACACATGACAGAGAAAAACCCCAACAAAATTTAAGAAGAAAAGTGTGGAATAGAAACCCTACCCAAAATCAAACGTAGAGCTTAGATAGGGGAGTGTTGATCTAATCCTCTAAAACACCTTTCACTGAGAAATCAAACCCTAATCAAAATAAAAATCATTAGTCGTTGATAGAAATCAAAAGAAGAGAATTAAATAAAGGGATTCATGCGAGAGTTCGAGAGAGAAATTGAGAGATTGATGAGTAGCGATGTTATATATATGCAGCGTTGTCAAGAGAGAAACTGAGATTCGTGCGACATCAGTTCAAGATAAAGAGAGAGAGAGAGTCGGGTGAGTTCAAGCATTAGAGATGGCGGTGAAATCGTTTCTTTCTTCCTATCCTATTTTTTTTGTTACGTATCTTGCTTTGAGTGTTCTTTTCTCTCTCTTTTTATTTTTTATTTTTTTTTTATATAAAGTATTTTTGTTTTGTATAAAGTGAGTGTTCTTTTCTTTCTCCTTAAGTTCCTTAAGTTTTGGTTATATATATATATATATACATATCTATTTCCGAATATAATACTGTACTTGTGTCAAAAAAAAAAAATATTGTACTCCTTCAAAAAACAAAAGTAATACTATACAATACAAGTAATAACATTGATTTCCCACATAAGCCACTAGATTTGATCTAGTAGTGAGGGATATGCATGACGTCCTAGGTTCAATCTTCATTGGCAACATTGTAAACCAAAAAAAAATATTGATTACCACCAAATTTATTAATAAAAAAAATATAAAAAAAATATTGAAAACAATATAAGATAAAAAAAACAAAAAAAATATAGAAAGAATATAATGAATCTATACATAAAAAAAAGTAGAAGGAAAAAAAAAATCTGAATCTATACATAAAAGTAGAAACAAATCTATACCCCCAATTAATAAAAAATATGAATCAATGCATAAAAGTATAAACTTATCTCTTTCTAATATTTAATTTTCAATTTTTTTTAATGAAACATATCTATACCCTACCCCATTTAATAATTTTTTCCGTGGGTATAGGCTTGCTATACTTACGGCATATGCTGCTGTCACTAGAAACATCCGTTGGTAAATGACAATTTTCTTGTAGTGAATGCAATAAATCTCACACGGGGACCAAACTTGTCGGATAAAGACATACCGTTTCACTCTTTTTCAAAACTCAACGACAACTATTACGAACAACAAAAAAGGAATCATCATCAGATAAAGACATACCTCCATCATTTCGTTTTGATCCATTGCTCTTTGTCGTTCTTTGTCGTGTTCGTCATTTCGTCTTCTTGTTCTTCGTTTCGTAACAAAATCGCCAAAGCTAGCCATTTGAAATCATCATCATCGCAACATAAAAGGAAGGAATCAGTCGACACTAGTAGAAAAAACACTTTTTACATCTGCCCAAAAACACTTTTTACATCTGACGGTAAAACGGATGCAAACGCACGAGATATAGTAAGTATACACTTTTTACATCTGACTCGCGTCAGATGTAAAAACAACGCCTTTTACCTCTGACTTAAGTCCACCAGATGTAGTAAGTATACACATTTGAATTTTTTTTTAATTAAATTGGACATTTTACATCTGACCAAGTCCACCAGATGTGAAATATTTACTTTATTTAATTTTTTTTTTAAAATCCTGCATTTTTTATTATTATTTTAAATCCATTTTTTTTTTAATTTAAAAAATCTCAAAATATCACTATAATTCAACATTCAACTAAAACCATTACAACATATAATAAAATGTTTCAACATTCAACAAACACATCTAATATCATTACAATATCAAATGTCATTACAAACCTTAACCAAAATACCAAAATACAAATCAAAACATCGTCACGGTGACTTCCTCCTACTAGATTTGGTT
Source organism: Trifolium subterraneum (assembly GCA_951799995.1). Taxonomy (NCBI): domain Eukaryota; kingdom Viridiplantae; phylum Streptophyta; class Magnoliopsida; order Fabales; family Fabaceae; genus Trifolium; species Trifolium subterraneum. Next base: position 25,792,359 of record OX637462.1, read on the forward strand.
CAAGTATTGAAACACCACAACAAAAATAGAAGTCATACATAATTGAAAGCTAGCTACTAACACCATCCTAAACAACAAAACAGTGAAAGCAGAAAAGAAATCATACGGTGAAGAGTGAGGTGAAGAGTGAAATCCGGCGATTGCTGCAAAACCAAAACCAGATAGAACAAAACAAGTTAGCATTAACAGAGTAAACACACATAAGCAACAAATATATGCATGATTGCCAGAGTAAACACACACAAGTAAGAAAGAAACAAAAGAGTATCATATAACTCATCTTCCTTATTTCTATAAGAACCTCTTTAATCCTCAAAACTTCAGCAATAGCTTGAGATTCTGCCTCAAGCTCATCAGTAAGAGCTTCAGCTTCATCAAAGCCAGCCCACATGATGAGTGAGTGAGTAGTAATCAATTATTAGGCATATCATACTCCAAAATAAATAAGAACCAAAACACCACATAACAATCTAAAGATGAAGATGTAACCAGATGACTGCAATAGATTACATGAACATTGCACTAGCAATAAACCAACAAAACTACAAAAGAAAACCATAAGTCTTATAAAACCAAAACGACTACTACTATCATAAACCAACCAGCACCTTTTCTAGGATAAAAACCATAATACTACAAGCATCAAAACCAGCACCCGAACAGACGATAAACAAACAAAAGTCCCAGGTACAAAAAACAGAACCAAAACATTGAAAGGAAAAAAAGGAAATAGCAGCAAACACAGAGCCAACCAAAGGGAAAAACTAGAAAAAAAAACTGAGGCTGCAGCTGCATAACCACCACAAACAATAACAAAACCACAACATATCAGGTTGAAAAAACCAGAAAAAATCAAAACATTAAGGAGCATACCTTGTATTAGAAATAATCAGAGACGCAAAGAGGATCAAAGATTAGTAAACACAAACCAAGAATAAAGTCACTCATTTAAATATATTCTAGCTCATGTGTCAGATTTAATATATGATTCAAAACTATGAAGAGTAAACCACATATTTATTACTTGAAAATTTAGGATCAGACCATCACTACAAGAAAATGTACTACTAGTACTTACATTCCACCAATCATGACAGCAAACATGGTCACAAATTCGCGAGACAGTAATATTCTCTCAATCTAATCTTCTGTGTCGGCTCAGCTATGGGTCCTAGATCATCATACAATATATGGCAAGTACACACCTCTGATCTATCCTCATACTATCAAGTATCAATATAATTAATATGCTATATATTGTATCTACATTTACATGGTATTGCAAATATGATAAAAGTTTCATCTTTACCTCCTTAGGGTGGCTCATTTTAACCAGTTATGATGGATCAACCATATCCATATCCATAACCAATTTTAAAAACCAGTTAATTCTATTTGGATATTATAACCAAATCCATTCTTTTTTTATTTGGATAACCATAACCAATTATTGGATAACCTTAACCAATTTTAAAATCCAATTTCATCACATTCCAAAACCACATCAAATTTTCTTATTTTTCTTTCAAATTAAAATCCAAATTTACGAACCAAAAAAAAAACAACCAAATTTCATTCTCTAATTTCTCTCTCTCAAAATCACAAAATCACAAAACCAAAATCACACTATGAACCCTAACCCCAAAATCACACTATGAACCCTAACCCCAAATTTCATTCTCTGATTTGCTCGTAATCAAAAATGAAGGAAAAATGGGGCGATTTCTTCCCATTCTGTGATTCTCTGCCTTTCGTCAGCTTCCATTCTTCCGTCGCCCCCCAATTTCCCGGATTTGCTCGTAATCTCTGATTTTGTTACTGTAGCGATTGTTTCTGGAGATATCGTCGATTTCTCACTCTCAGTTTCTGGAGATAGCTTTTCGGTAAGTCTTCTTCTCTTCTTCTTCAATTTCTGTTTCTAGTTGAGTTAAAGATACTAATTAACTATACTATATGGATTTCCTTTGTGGGTCTTAGAGTTGAATTAACGACACTATCTCGATTTCCTTTGTGGGTTTTAGTTGAATTAACGATACTATATCTTCACTTTCCCATTTGTTGATATTACTGTTTTGTAATTTTATCCTGCCAAAAACATATACTGCTTCTATCTTTGGATGTTTTTCAGAAGTTTATAGGTTTTAAAATTGATTGGTCATACACTAATGGTTTGGTTTAGTATAGCATTACATTGTGAATTGTTGAAATATGTTATTGGCTTATGGTAGGTGTGTCTGGTGTTTTGCTTAGAGGGAGATATTTATCTTCTTTCAATAGTTTGAAGAGATGCTTTTGATTAGAAAAGTATTTTAAATGAACTTATGAGTGATGTTGGAATAATCATTTAGTTTAAATCTTGAGATAATTGTATGCAAACCATCTAGGAATTGAGTTTTTCAATTTTTTGTTGTTATAAACTTCACTCTTTTTCTACTCAAAGGTTATCTTATGCCTTTGCTGGTATAGACACAATTGGCCAAACTCAATGACCAATTATTGTGTTCTTGTTTGTGTTAAGTTTTTATTTAATTTCTTTAGATTCGGATTTTATGTTTTAGCACTTATCATCCTTAGGACTTAAGAGGCTCTGTTCTGTTCTTTAGATTCGGGTTTTGACATTGATAGGTTCTGTTCTGTTTCTTGTTTTCTTTGTTTGATTACAAAAAGTGGCTTGCACCTTAAATGTAAATATTTATATGCTTGCACCTTGCACAAATTTGAGTGCATTGGTTCTAAGGAGGATTGATTAATTGATAGGTTCTGTTATGCTGCTAATTACCTTCATAAGCTTGACAATTGCCTTCATAATTTACATGTTGCTAATTTAAGTTGATCACATTGTTGTAGGAAATGACAACCTTTAATGTTGAGGAAACACAGAATTTAGGAACTAGTGCTCCATCCGTTGTGTCAAATGTTACTCGAGCACCTCGTAGAAACAGATCTAATGTATGGAATCACTTCACTCCTGATCCGGACTTGTCTGGGATAGCTATATGTGACTACTGTACAGCCAAACTCAAGTCCAGTAATGGAACGACTTCCATGGCTACTCATACGAATAATTGCAAGAGTAACCCAAATAATAAAAAAGCAGATAAGAGACTTAAAACAACATCATCAACCACGCATGTGACTTCCCCTTCAGCAATAGTGGCGGAAAGATTTGACCAACAAAAATGTCGAGACGCGGTGGTGGCCATGGTTGTTGAAATGGAGCTTCCGTTTCGGCATGTGGACCACAAAGCTTTTCGTCGTTGTATGAATGTCTTTCAGCCAAGATGGTCTCCAATCTCCCGACATACTGTAGCACGTGATGTTTTGTCCTTATGGGAAAGAGAAAGGACAAAATTGAAGAGCTTTCTTTCCCAACATTGTCAAAGTGTGTGTTTGACCACTGATGGTTGGACGTCGTGTCAAAACAAGAGTTACATGTGCGTAACAGCACATTTTATAGACAACAATTGGACATTGCACAAGAAGATTCTGAGTTTTGTTCATGTCTTAGGCCATTCAGGAGAGATAATGGCAAATACAGTTGCAAAGTGCTTGGACAATTGGGGGTTGAATAATGTGTTAAGTGTGACAGTGGACAACGCATCGTCAAATGATCGTGGGATCGATATTCTAAAAAGGAGGCTAAGATTAAGGAGTAATTTGGTTTTGAATGGTGATTACTTTCATGCACGCTGTTGTGCACATGTCTTGAATTTAGTAGTTAAAGACGGTTTAAAGGAAATTGATGATTCTGTTACTAGAATTCGGGATGCTGTTCTGTATGTTACAGCGTCTCCTAATAGGGAACTTGCATTTTTGGGTTGTGCTAAAACTGTCCAAATTGAATACAAGGGTAGTGTTATATTAGATGTTGAAACGCGATGGAATTCAACACATGACATGTTGAAGGCTGCTTTAAAACTTGAAAAGGCATTTGATGAGGTTGATGATACCGATAGTAAGTATCGTAGAGAGCTTGAGAAGCGGCAAGGTGTGCCTACCTTTATAGATTGGGAGAAAGCACGTGAGATATCACAATTTTTGGAAATTTTTAAGGCTTCCACTTTGCGCATATCTGGTTCATCTTATGTGACAAGTAATTTGTACTTGAGAGAGGTATTTTCAATTGGTTGTGCGATAAGAGAGTTATGTGAATCTGATGATCCAAATTTATTTCATACACAACATATAGCTCTAAATATGAAGGAGAAGTATGACAAGTATTGGGGAGGTTACGATAAATTTAACATGTTGTTGCTAATATCTTTTGTATTAGACCCTAGGCAGAAACTAGTGTATGCAAATTGGTTTATTGAAAGAAACTTTGTTAAACTTGAGGCTGATGCATTGAAGGAAAAATTAGATTTGAATTTGAAAGCCATATTTGAGGAGTATAATAATAGTGTTTGTGGTGGAGTAGGTGGGTCTCAAGGTGAGTCTGAACCAACTAAATCTGTTGGACAAATTGGTAATCCCAACTATTATTATGGTAAGTTTTTGCAATCAACTTTGCAATCAACTGGTGTTGTCAATTCAAGTGGCTTCAAATCCGAATTAATCAGGTACTTTAATGATGGGTTAGAAGAAGATAGTTCTAACTTCAATATCTTGAACTATTGGAAGGTGCATTCAAGTCGATTTCCAGTCCTAGCTAACATTGCAAGGGATTTGTTAGCTATACCTGTCTCCACAGTGGCATCCGAATCTGCCTTTAGTACCGGAGGACGCGTGCTTGATGAGTATCGTAGTCGTCTAAGTACTAGAACTGTGGAAGCACTTATTTGCACAGAAGATTGGCTTGGTGGATCACCCACACCATTGCCTACCCAAGAGGATATGGAAGATCTTGAGATAATTGAGCGAGGTAAGGTTAAATGATATTTAATAGTGTTCGAATGTTAAATTAATAGTATCTGACAATTTGAAGCTGTGTTTGTTGCTTTTTTCAGATGTGTTTTCGCAAAACTTATCTGGTGAAGTTAATACTTATGTCAATCTTGATGAAGATTGAAGGTATCATGTCTCTCCTAAACAATTTTCCAATATGATTGTTTTGATAAAAGTGTTTACCTTGAAATTTGTTGCTTGTTTGTTGTTGATGGTAACCTTGAAATTGCATGCTTATTTTTTACTTTTTGGTTATATTTGCAGATGATATGAACCTGTGACTAGAAGGCAGATGGTAACCTCCTTATCTGCTGTGGGAAAATGAGCAACAGCTCGGGAATACACACACAATTGATCTTTCCATAGCTCCTTCAAATGTTACCCCCTTTTCACTTGATGATGATGCTAGTATAATTTAGAGCAGTATAATTAACAACACTGACAAATTGCAAATGATGAGAAGAAGAATTCATAAAGTAAGAAATATGTTTCACTCACATCTTATATCAAAGCCATTATAAGAATATTGATATTAATTTAGAATAAATCACAGAACATACTAAACATGTAAGCAATAGCATGCATAATAGAGTAGAAAAACATTATTCCATAGTTGCTCTGACTGTTGTGAATCAAGCCTAAGCATTTTAAGCTGACATCTCTCTGATCTTACGTGCATCAAAGAGTGGTAGCACGTCACTATTTTTGCAACATGAAGCTGAAGAAACTGCAGGCAAAACTATTTATAAAATAAGGATAAAAAAATTAGACTAGTTAGTATCATGTTTTAATCATCTAATAGGAAAAGAAAAAAGATATCCCTTGCAACCATTGGGGCCCCTGATTAGGACTCCCATGTAAAGCAATCCTCCAGATATCTATTCACAACACTAGTCTATAATCTTGACCGGCCCTAAGAAGATTTGAAGCAGTCACTATACAACATCACACTCCCATCCTATTTCACGCTAAATGAAACAGGGAATGGGTTTCAAATCAACATAGATTAGAATCTCCTGATAAAGGTGCTGTTGAAATCTTATCAAAATTGAATCTCGGTAAAAAACTATCACCATTTGCACCATGTTAAAGCCTACCCTCCAACTCTATCAATGTTACCTCCAAGTTTTCTCCTTCAGGAACTCCCTTCAATCAGAAATGTCTTTTGACCCTTCCAATCCACCCTGTCGTGTCATACCCATCAAAAATAAGAATTTCAAGATTGTGCCACTGTCATTCTAGTCTCTGTCTCCATGTACCTTTGGCACCATTGACCGGCACACCACTTTCGTCATACATTGGGATCATTCTTTACAGACCATGCTTCATTGATTTGGTTGTAACACTTCTAATCTCTTTGCCAACAACTCTTGCAACATAATCTCAATCTCAATGTCAAGAATTGTCCCTGTTCCACATCCTTTTCCGCACATCAATGCAGGCTCTACAATTGATTCCTACTTATTTATAATAAAAACTACCCCTTTGTTAGTTAATTACACTCTAACGTTTATTTATTCTCATTTAGACCCTTCTAACAAGTGTTCTACTATCCCACGCCTAAAAATGTGGACCAAACAAACCCTAAGAACACCAGATCGCAAACGACTAATTCATTTTGAAGTTTCAATCTTCAAAAATATTTTTTCTACTTTTCTGATCAAATATTTTTCCTGCTTTTCTGATGTCATGATCATTAGTCTTAAACAGGTGGGATGATAAGCTCACAAGCCCAAAGTAGTCCAAGGGAAGACATCTTTCTAGTTCAAGCTCAGTTTGTTAATAAGGATAAGCAAGAGATGCTTTAGACATATCAAACCTTCAACTCGTTGAGTTATTAAGCATTTGCAAATAACCTACAAAGAGAAATCTGCAAACCAACCATCATATATAGCAATAAGGTTTGATAACTTGCTTGTGATATAGAAGTACGCCGGAGACACCATCTTCAGCTCTATGAACGAAAAATAAAAAAGGAATTAAAAGGTTTCCTTAAAGCCCTATTCTCAATAGCTTATTCATCTATTAGTTACACTGCAATATTACCTTATGAAACAGAACTTCATATAGAACACATAATTGATATTCCTAAAGCGATTAAGCCAGCACTGTATGATATCCGTTCTATTTACCAAAACCTAATTACCAAATTTCAAATCATACTGAAATTTCACATACCTGATTACAACAAATTGAAGCTGCTGAAGACACATCTCAAAACCTAATTACCAAATTTGTAACAATAAATCAAAACCTAAATTTCAAAATCTGCAAATATGTAACAATAAATCAATTAGTAAATAAATTTCAAAACCTAATTAGCAAATTTCAAATCATACTAAAATTTCACATACCTAATTACACAAAATTGAAGCTGAAGACAAATTTCAACGAAGGAGTTTGAGGTTGAAACGAATATCAACGAACGAGCTAGAGGTTGAAGACGGTTAAACGAGTTTGAGGTTGAAGACAATTGAATGAGTTTGAGTTTGAGCTTAGCTTGAGTTTGACCGAAGGGTTTGTGAAAATGGTTGAATGAATCTGTGACGGAAGAAAATCAATCTGTGAGGGTTAACTAATCTGTGCGGGCCAATGAATCTGTGAGGGATCGAAGTTGAGCGATTAGGGTTCGAGAGAGATCGTGAGAGAGATGAGGCTAGCCTTCGAGTTCCAGTGAGAGAGCAGACGAGGTCGCTATAGGGCTCGATTGAGAGAAGTGAGAGAGATCGAGTGAGCAGTACTTGGGAGAGGTGACGAGATGCATCGTGAGTGTGACGGTAATTATTCACTTGAGAGACTATTGCATCTGTGGATTCTATGGCCAGATATGATATTGTTTTAGACAATTTTCTAAATAATTACAGGATTGCCACCGCGTTTAGGTTTGCTTCTGGGATATTGATATCAGATGTAAAAAGTGTTAGTCCATATATTTTTTACTTCCGTGGCTATTGCAGTCAGATGCAAACACCACTCCATATAGCTTTTCACATCTGACATATGTTCCACAGATGTAAAATCCTTATGTAATATGTCATATTTCTACTAGTGCGATTTTGGATTGAAGGTTTTCGATTTTGGGTTACGCTTTTTGATTTGGGGATTTAGGGTTTGACTTTCTATGTAAAGAAGAAGAAGACACTGATGTGTCGTATTCCCATTTCCTTTCTTATAATAACATTTCATTGTCTTTTTAATTTAATTTGGAAAATGCTAAACAGTGCCCCGGGGCACTAGTTAAGCATATGAATATAGAAATTCTGTCTTGAAACAATACATTGAAAATGTAAAATAGTTGTATTATCAACATTAATTTTATATTTTATTTATATTTTTAGTATGCTTAACAAGTGCCTCGGGGCCACTGTTTAGCATGACCCATTTAATTTTAATATATTAACAAATTTAAATAACAATTTTAATTTAATAAAAGAGTTTAATTGTTGTGCACTGTCGGTGTAAAGTTATTTTGCACATGCATCCAATGATGTATTTTTAATTACCATACATGATGTGTCGATATATTATTGGACGAATGTGTAAAATAATTTTACATTGACGGTGCATATAAATTAAATTCTTAATAAAATATATAAATATAAATTTCAGTTTTTTCCTTAAGTTATGCCACATGGATGCCACGTGGAAGCCACTTGACAACCTAGTCATTAACAATTTGTCACGTCATCATGCCATGTTAGCACCGTTAGTGGCATTTGACACCCAGGAACAATTATCGAAACGGAAAATTTTTGAAGGACTAATATTTGAAGAAAATTTTTTAGGGGACTAAAAACAAAACTTTGGAAGGATATTTATAGGGACTAAAAACATATTTATCCCTAATAAATATTTAACACGGTAAAAGAGATATATAGAATTTCATATTTATTAGATGTTGATTACAAAATTATATAAAATTGATCGATCTAGTGTAGTGACAAAATGCACGAAATAGATCTTAAAGGTTGTGGGTTCGATTCTTGATGAGGTATTTTTATAACATTTTATTTGAATTAATTTTAGAGTAAAATAAGAGGAAAAATGAGTGGAAAAAAAATTATGGTTAATAATAGCAAAACGGAAGAAACTTTATGAAAAATGTAAAACCGAAGAAGCTTTATAAAAAAAAGCCCCATCAATGTTGTTTATTGAGCCTTGAATTATTCATTGATTGCTTTAAAAATGTTGCTTGCCTTAAAAAGTTGAAACGTTGTATGCCTTGAAAATATAAATATTGTCACGCGTGAAAACTTGAAAAACAAAGAAAACATGACTGATGATACTTGTGATACAACACGCTAAAACTCCATTTTCATTTTCACATATATCTTCTTCAATCCTCATCTTCATTCTTCCTAATTTGCTTCTTCAGATTTGTTCCTTTATTCGTTTCTCAGTTAGAAACACTACTGTAAGATTTTGGTAGTTTTGTTTTTTGATTTTTGTTTGGGATTCCAATTTATAATTTAATTTTAAGTTTCTCATTTTCATTTCACATGTATTCTCACACTGAATTTTTTCCCTTCTTTCTCTCTATTTTTTCCTCTGTTGCAATACACACCTGCTTTTCAACCGCTATGAAATGTCTAACTTCAAGACATGTGATTAGAACTCTTGAGACTTAGAGTGAGAGTGAACAAAGCAAGAAGATAATTCGCATGACCTCCTGATCTTGAATCATCTTCATCTACCGGTTTCAACCCATACCAACGGTACTCAATCTAATAACCCCTCTTTTTTGTAATCAATTGTTATTACTTTATTTAATTTCAATTTTATCCTTTTTTTTTTACTCGATCTGTTTTATTTGTTTTGGGTTTTTGTTTGGATTTTATTTTTTTTATTTCTTTTTGTTTAGTGATTGGTGATATTAAACAACCAAATATTTCAAAATCCAATCCAATAGAAAAAAAAAACATGGTTTTGATGAGTGTATAAGTGATTGTTCATCTAATTTCATATTTAAGATGTTGATTAAAGTTATGTATAAGAAATACAAGCCCTAAGTGATGTAGTTGTCCAACACAAGAGCTATATTCATCTAATTTCATTTTGATTATTCATTTTTGTCTAATTATTTTGAGCTTTTCTAATTATTTTGCATAATTTGGATTGGTCATTTGAATAGTTGGTTGGCTTAAGGATTTGGATATATGACAATAGAAATGGTAGGTGTTCTGGACTGGGCCGAGGAACTGGCCCAAATCCACTTCTGCTCGGATTACCGGACAGGTCCAATAAGGACTTGCTCCTGCCCGACAGTCAAACACGTGGCTCATTCCACGTGCTCCTCGACACTCATCCACAGAGCTTATCCACTCCTTCTAGGATCGTGGAACTACTCCACCAAGGTAACATCCTCGGCCCAAATCCACTCCTGCTCGGATTACGGGGCAGGCCCAACAAGGACTTGCTCCTGCCCGACAGTCAAGCACGTGGCTCATTCCACGTGCTACTCGACACTCATCCACAGAGCTTATCCACTACTCCTAGGATCGTGGAACTGCTCCACCAAGGTAACAGCTGGCAACAGCTTCTCCCCATATTCTGGAGTTATCTTGGCAGTCTACCTTATTGGGCTGCTCATCACGGCCCACTAAGGAGACCTTTGACCCAGCGCTGGGGGCAACTATATAAGCTCTCCTTGACAGGAGAGCAAGGTGCACAACTCTCATTCTCCTAACTCTCTCTTTCTCTGTACTCTCACAATCTCTGACTTTTGGCATTGGAGCGTCTGCATGTACAACCCCCCCTCCGGTGGAAGTTTGTTGCTTGATGCTGCTTGACGACGGTTCTCTGGCCATTCACCTCTTCTGATCAACAGGTTAGATCAGTAGGCAAATGGAGGATTTGTGTGACTATAAAATGTTGCATTCTTTTCTGTTATAACTTACTTCTATACACATAGTTATTTCTTGTAACATTTAAATTTTTTTGTTCATCATGACATGGTTGGTCACTATAAGGCTTTGAGCCTTCTTTCATTATTTGCTCAGATTCACCTATCTTCTTATTTCTGACACATAACTTCTCCGCACAAGGTAATATTAGCTATGGAGATGCAAACACATATAAGTAAAACAAATTTAAGAAGTATAAGCTCTAAATATAATCACTTTGGTAGTCTAAATATCACTCTTTCACCAAACACCAAATCTTAAACCTTCAAACCCTATCTTTCACCAATCACTTTGGTAGTATGGAGCAGAGGATTGAATGTTGTCGTTTAATAATCAAATCAAAATGCAAATATGCGAAAAATTTACCGTAGCAAACAGAGGAGATTATCGGCACAGATCGAGCATAGCAATTTCGTGATCTTTGAACGACCCACCGAACACCACAATGTGTGCGTGTTTCTTGAATAAGAAAGAATGAGATTTATATTCTAAGATTGAAGCACATGCATATTTCAAATGTGCCGTTTGTTTTTAGGTTTTTTTTTTGAGAATAATTTTTATACTTTACTCTTCTTTTTTTGGTTAAATATATTTTCGGTTTTTTTTTTTGGGTTAAATATGTTTTTAGTCCCTACATTTTGTGAAATTGTTAAGAATGGTCCCTACATTTTAAAAATAGTAAAAAAAAATTCTATAAATATTTTCGCTATCAAGATTAGTCCCTGCGTTTATCCTTTAAGTCTCTGTTTGGATTGACGGAACAAAATGTAACGGAGCAGAATGGAATAAAATGGAATGGAATGGAAAGGAACAGAGATTCCATTCCACTGTTTGGGTATTTTTAACATGACATGAATAATATTTTAATTATGAAGTTCATTCCATAGCATACACCCCAAATTGGATGGAATGAAAATTGGAGGTTTGAATGGTATGGGATGGAATTGATTCCATCATATTCCATTACATTCCATCCATTTTTAACATATCCAAACAATGGAACCTAATTATTTACCACTTCACTCCATTCCATTCCATCATGTACCACCAATCCAAACATAGCCTTAGGGATCATTTTTGACAATTTCGTAAAATGTAGGACTAAAAACATTAAAAGGTAGGGACTATTCTTGACAATTTTCCAAAATGTAGGGACTAAGAATATTAAAAGGTAGAGACTATTCTTGACAATTTTGCAAAATCTAGGGACTATTCTCTATGGATTGGACTAATCTTGATAGTGCAAAATTTTATAGGATTTTTTTTTTTTACCATTTTTAAAATGTAGAGACCATTCTTAACAATTTTTGAAAATGTAGGGACTAAAAACATATTTAACCCTTTATTTTTTAAGAAATTATTTGTTACTTTTCTTTTGACAAATCTTATTTGTTAGTTAAAAACCTTAAAAAGATACGGAGTATATTTATTATAAACGTAAAATTTAAAAAATATATTTGCAATTTAAAATACTTAAAGGACCTATTTATTACAAACATAAAATTTAAAGACCTATGGATGCATTTTGAATAAAAAATAATTTAAAATTTTGAAGGATATACATGAGTTGACATGCATCAAGACTCATAATTCATGGCGAAAAACATTTTTGAGAATAAAAAATTATTAAAATTTTCTCGAGAAATAAAAACTCAAATTTGAAATATTAAAAAAAAAAAAAAAAGGAAATTGAAACGGTAGTTATACTCGTGTTTGACATGGTTCCATGCTAGTTTAATCTAATCTTAATATTATGTTTAATAAATGAGATATTCTTAAATGGTCACGTAACCAAGATATTACATTTTGGTCACTCTCACAAAAAAAAAAGTAAATAAGTATTTGAAAAAATACATTGTGAGATGGTGAAATGTTGTATATATAAGTCGATGGTGTGACATTGAACTAGTGGATGTAACATTCGTCATTGATTAAGAAACACTTAATTTGTCGTTTTTCATGTGACACTTAACACTTCACATCAACGCATTTAACCGTGTTAGAAAATCGATGTAAACAAATGCACCATATTAAAAAATATTTGACTGAGATAATGACTTGTAATATTGAAAAAGGCAGAGACTTCGTCAAAATAACTTTTAAAAAATACATTTATGCAAATAATTGTTTTTTTTAATAATAAAAGTGACTATCAATTGAATTTTAGATGATAATAAACAATAATCCATTGGATGAATTTTCCTTCAAAAAATATAAAATAACCCATTGGAATTTAAAATTAAGTGGATGGATCCAATCCATTAACTAATTTTCTTGTTGATGGATTGAATGGATAAATTAGTGAATGGATTGGATGAATAACGTATATTTTTTTTACGGATAATTTTGACACCCCCTGCTTCTCTCTATTCCCTCTAGGAGTGGTCAAAATAACTGTTGAACTGAACCGAACTGCTAAATTGTACCGAAAATAACTTAACTATAATAGAAGTTCACGAACTGAACCAATATTTAAAGAATAATTTTTGAACCGAACTGAATTGCTAAGAACTGTTACCGAACTGCATGAACCGAAATGAAAAAATCAATTCACAAAAACAAACCCAAAATAACTAAATCACGTTTTATTCTCCTCTCACTGATGAATAATCCATGTGAACTAAGTATGACAAATAAGAATGAAGTTGAATGTTCATGCATCCACGTTAAGAACCGAAAATGGAAAAAAAAATAGAAATTGTTTTTTTGAACAAGTCAAAATGAGACATATATATTAACAAATCCCCTCAGCATAAGGTGTATCGAAGGTGATTAAAAGATTACAAAAGAGTTAAGTACATAATTCCAAAAATCAAATCATACAAGGCCCATACAAAGCAAGGGAGTAGACCACCAACTATGGTAATTTAAAGCTAGAGTACTACTCGTCGCCTTCAACCACCTATAGGAAAAAATCTTGATTTTGTCCAACATATGATATACTGAGTTTGTTGAGCCTATAAACAATCTGTGGTTTCTCTCGGTCCACACAACCCACACACAAACTAGGCAAATGAGCTGCATAAAGGAGTGACGTGCTCGAGAACCACCTGCTGAAGAAGTAAACTGAACAAAGTGATCTGATAAAGTCTGGGAATCCACCACATTAGAACCAATCCAAGAACTAACTAATAGCCAGAGGTAGCCAAAAGTGCTGCAATAGAGGAATAAATGTTGAGCTGATTCATCTGCTCCGCATCCGGACACACAATGATGAGCCTCCAAGGTAAAATGCCTTGTGCGATCAGGTTTGGTTTTGTGGGTAACCTGTCTCGCAAGAGTCACTACGCGAAAATGGAAACCTTCAGGGGAACCTGAGTGTGCCAAATGAGACCTTCCATAGCATCCAAAGTAACTGAATCCCATGACGTCAAAATCTGGTATGCTCCGCGGACAATATAGCCATTAGTAAGGTCAGGTTGCCACTGCCATCGATCTGGAGACTATGCCTGCAAGATAAGAGTAGAAAGTAAAGTCTGACACTCCCCTAACATCTCCTCTCACACCCTCAATTGTTGCCTCCACACCCACGCCTCTCCGGCCGCTCCCCACCCACATACACACATCTCGGCCACTGAAGCCGATTTGGCCTCTGCCAAGTCAAAAAGGCGCCCAAAATGCTCACACAGATGAGTCTCGTCTACCCAAGAATCAGTCCAAAAGTAAGTATCTGACCCATCACCCACCTTTTTCGAAATATGCTCCCCAAACCACCCTCCCTCAATCCCTCCTCCTCCATCTATAATATGCGTTATCTCCCTCCACCAAGAGGACCCTCTCTGCCCTCCATCTCGCAATCTACCTCTCTCCACCCCGTATTGAGCTGCCAACACTCTAAATCACAGTCCCTCTCTATCCACTAACATCCTCCAACACCATTTTCCTAACAGGGCTACATTAAACTCCCTCAATTTCCTAACCCCCAAACCTCCATACTCCTTACGTAAACAAATAGTCTTCCAGTTAATCCAAGAAGTTTTCCGAGAATCCTCACTCCCCACCCCCCCCCCCCCCCCCCAAAAAAAAGAAAGAGGTCAAGACATATTTAAGCAGGGTTAAACGACCACCGAAAGAAAGGAAACGACTGTTCCACCCAGATAATCTATTCTTTAAACGCGCCAACACTGGTTCCCAAAAACCTAGACGTCGCGGATCACCCCCAATAGAAAGACCCAAATAAAGGAAATGAATCTTTCCCACTTTATAACACAGAGAAGACGCCGCCTCGCATAACGAGGAATCAGGGATATTAACCCCCACCAGCATACTTTGTTGAAATTAACCTTGAGACCCGACATAGTCTCAAACAGCACAAGAAAAACCCATAGAGCACGGACATTCGCCCAACTTTTAGCCCCTAATAAAAGCGTATTGTCAGCACATTGAAGGTGCGAAATCGGAATTGGAGCAACCTCACCGACATTGTACCCTGTGAACAAGTTACGCTCCACCATAGCCTCCATTATCACATGTAAACCCTCAGTTGCTATTAGAAAAAGAAAAGGGGATAGTGGATTCCCTTGTCTTAAACCCCGTTCGAGAGGTCTTCTGTTGGACTGCCATTGACTATCATCGACGATGTAGCCGTGCAAATGCATCTTTTATCCATTTTCTCCACAGATTTAGGAAAGTCATTCTCCCCATAACGTCATCGAGATAACCCTAATCCACCGAATCATAGGCCTTCTTAAAATCAACTTTGAACAACATAAGTTCCTTCTTTGACTTGCGTGCCTCATCCACTACCTCATTTACAAAGAGGATGCCATCCAGAATTTGTCTGTCCTTAACAAACGCTGTCTGAGACTCTGAAATCACACAACCTATAAAGAGGCGCAATCGATTCACCAAAACCTTCACCAAAATTTTATAAAGACATCCCACCAGCGAAATTGTCCGGAAGTCGTTCAGACGTTGAGGACTATCGATTTTAGGAATCAAAGCAATAAAAGTGGAGTTGAGACCTTTTGTCAACTTGTCATTCCTATGAAACTCTGTTATAAAGCGCATCACGTCTCCCTGTAGCTCACCCCAAAAATCCTTAATGAAACAGAAGTTGATCTCATCGGGACTAGGGCTTTTGTAATTATCACAGTCCCACACCGCTGCCTTAACCTCCGTCGTTGAAAATGGTATGGTTAGACTACAACTATCAAGCGGGCTTAACCTCTTAAAAACAAGATTGTCTATCCCAGGCCTATCCATGTTATTGGCCTTAAAATGTGAAACAACAGCCTGTCGAATAGGGTTCACACCCTCCAAAGTAATGCCACCCACTTGAATAGTAGAAATAGCAT
Organism: Trifolium subterraneum; assembly: GCA_951799995.1. Classification (NCBI taxonomy): domain Eukaryota; kingdom Viridiplantae; phylum Streptophyta; class Magnoliopsida; order Fabales; family Fabaceae; genus Trifolium; species Trifolium subterraneum. Next base: position 25,808,443 of record OX637462.1, read on the forward strand.
TCCCCCGCCGGCGACTAGCAAGGACCGAATGGAAATACTTAGAATTAGCGTCCCCTTCTTTGAGCCACAACGAGTGAGACTGTTGCCAACAAATACTAGCATGCATCCGAGAAGGCGATTAAATGTCTGACGTAATCCCATGCAACTCTGCTAGCTCAGTTCAGTCAGATTCTCCTCTTCCCCCTTCTGGTCCAAGTTCAAGAGCTGACCCTTTAGGGACTCAATCCGACTAGACAAGTTCTGGGTGTGAGTCATATGCCAATCTTTAAGGGTCAACTTGATCATCTTAAACTTTTCTTTAAGCACAAACCCCTCAGCCATCAACCTGGAAGGACTCTCACTTACCTTTCACAAATAGATTATAGTCGGGTACATCTTTCCCACATTTAAGCATCCGCGAGGGACGGGGTCCCCAATCTTCCTCATCAGCTGACAAGACTAGGGGACAGTGATCGGATAATCCTCACATCTTGGCTACCTGCAGACAGTTGGGCCAAGCCTGACACCACTCCTTAGACAGCAGGAACCTATCAAGGCGACTCATGGAGATTACGGCCACTCAATGGGAGATCAATCAAGGTGTAATCTTCGATGAAACAATTGAAAGAGATGTGGTCTAAAGGGTGATGCCCACCTCTTAAAGAGCGTCTTTCCTCGACGTTCCTGATTGCATTGAAATCCCCACAAACACACACTCTCCACCTTCCTAGAGTCTGAATCCGCTCAGATAACACATTCCACAAGTCCTGCTTCGCCTCATAATCGCAAGGCGCATAAACGTTTGCCACAGAAAATTCTTCACTAGACTTAGTGAACCGGCAATGACACCAAAGGACATGATTACGACTCTCGGCCGACCACACCTCTACCTCTTCCAAATCCCATAGTGTTAGAAGACCCCCAGAAGCCCCTACCGAGGGACGATAAGAGTAAGCATGCAGAGAGTTTCCACAAAGAGACGAGCAAAGAGAATCACAAGAATGTAACTTAGTTTCCTGAAGAAACAAATAAGAGGGTTCTGGTCAGACTGATTGGCTTCCTGCTAGTGTGAGGGATGATCGTTGCACCTTTCTTGTATCTCTACAGACTCCTCTTTTGCCAGCCCATCCACTACATTCTCAATTAGTATGTCCACATTGCGTCTAGCTTCCAGGTCGTCGGGTCCCTCTTCGTTGTTAGACTGAGCCTCCTCCGTGCCACTCTCTTCCTCAAATAAGCATGTGTCCTCTCCTAACGCATAATCCCACTCCTCTAGAATCTTGATTTCAACCAGGGTTTCGTCTACTAGGACATTCTCCACGCACCTCTATGATAAGGCAACACGTTCTTGTCCCAGCGCACCTAGTTAGAAAACAAAAGATTGAAGAACTCCTTTGCGCCGTTAACAATAGACATAGCGCCGCCCCCCGCCGAGCTTCGAACAAATACCTTGTCTGCCCCCATAGGAATGAGAACCAGTTCGTTAAACCCCGCATCCGTGTAGAGCCAAGGACATCTTTCCTTAAGTCGAATACAGTGGTGTCGCCGCTCTTCGACGTCGTTTCCTTCGCCACCTTACGGTCAACAACACTAGTCAGCATAGACGACCTCGTGTACTGTTTCACTGTTGAGTGATTGTCAACATAACCGGGCTCTAGATACCAATTGAAGGTGTGAAAAACACAAGAAGGAGAGATTGGATTGTGTTTTTAAGGTTTTAAAACTTTTTCAATAAAGAGAGATTTGCAGCGGAATTAAACACAATATCAAGACAAGATAAGAAAAGGAGAACACAAGGAATTTTATACTGGTTCCTCCCACAAACGAGAGTAGTCCAGTCCTCTTGTACCTACAAGAGATTTCACTATAATCACTAAAGATTATACAATTGCTCAAGCACACAAGCAAGAGACTTCACAAATTGCTCAAGCACACGAGCAAGAGACTTCAACACTTTGCTCAAGCACACAAGCAAGAGACTTCACAAATCTTATACAAGATAAGATAGAATACAATATATGCACCTAAGACTTTTAAATCTATCAGATAAAAACAAATACAGAGTATCAGAACTTCTTGAAGATGAAGCTTTCAGAGTCTACGTCTTATGCGAGTGTTTTCTAGTGATAGCTTTGAATATGCAGGAGTGGGTAGTTTTTACAATTCAGGCTCAGTGTTGTATTTTGCACGATCTCTCAAGTCTTCTATTTAGGCAATGACAATGTGGACGTTGAGGATGACCGTTGAGTAGAGATAGAGATGTCAACACAATCTTAGTTGTATTGGTAGTGGAGCTTTAACCTTATTCCAAAAGAGGTAAAGAGCTACTACTACTAGCGCTTTGAAGACTTCGGTGTTTGCGCAGAAGAAGTAAAATTTCCCATTTGTCTAGACGCTCCTCTTTGACTTATGACTTGGTCATATATTGATTTGAGAGTAGAGGAGAACTGAATATGATAATAGTCAGTCTGAATGGAACAACTTATGACTTCGTCATTGTGCTTCTGAGTGTCTTAAGTGCTTCTGAATGTATTCAGAACCTCTGACCTGCAGTCAGACTCTATTCTCTTTTCCTGCATTCTTTCAAGATAAAATTTTAGTATTCCAATTGTGCATTTAATACTTTGTTATCATCAAAACCTTAACAAGTTCTTGGGGTTTGTCTTCAAGACTATTTTTATTCCAACAAGTTGCTCTTTGTTTTCCCAGAAGAAGTAAAATTTCCCATTTGTCTAGACGCTCCTCTTTGACTTATGACTTGGTCAGATATTGATTTGAGAGTAGAGGAGAACTGAATATGATAATAGTCAGTCTGAATGGAACAACTTATGACTTCCTCATTCTGCTTCTGAGTGTCTTAAGTGCTTCTGAATGTATTCAGAACCTCTGACATGCAGTCAGACTCTATTCTCTTTTCCTGCATTCTTTCAAGATAAAATTTTAGTATTCCAATTGTGCATTTAATACTTTGTTATCATCAAAACCTTAACAAGTTCTTGGGTTTTGTCTTCAAGACCATTTTTGTTCCAACAAGTTGCTCTTTGTTTTCCCTGTATTTGGAGCCCCCCCCCCCCCCTTCTCTTTTTTAGCTCATATTGTACTTCTTGTTATGGAGGTTCCCCTTCTTTCCCTGTATTTTTTTAGTAATAATTAATTGTATATTGTCGCGGTGATTTTTGGATATCGAGCTATTGGATTGCGATTCGGGTTGGTTATACGAAGGGAATGTACTAGCACCCTTAGTATCTATAGTATCCTATAGGAACCTCTTGTTTCTATTCTAACTTTGCGCTTGATTTTATTTTCTTGTAAAAAATGTTTAAATTGATGATCAAGAAAAAAAAGTTTAAAGTGATGAAAAAGAAGAAAAATATTTTTGTTGATTTTATTGATTCGAAAAGACAATGTCTCTACGTGACTATGTTTTGAACGACACAATATAAGTATTATATGCTTCGTTTGGTATTGTAAAAATAAATGTTATTTTGGTTTTACTTCTATTAGCAAACTTACATAATTCATACTGCTATCATTTATCTTTTTTCTAAGGTGTTACTTTACCTATGGTGTGGATCAATGCACGTAAATTATAATATTTTTTAGGAAAACTGAAAATATACAAATTAATTTCAATAAAAATCAAATTTATAATAAACCATGTTTACAATTAATGTACGCCGGCGGAATAAAAAATAGGACAAAACTTACATGCATTTCCATACATGCATTTCTTACTTTTCCTCTCACAAAGAGGTAGTTTTTTTTATTAAAAAGTAATTTCTTTTATTTTTTCAAAATGAAAAAACACAAATAACCACCTCTTTGTGAGTGGAAAATTAAGAAATGCATGTAAGTTTTGTCCTAAAAAATATGGATCACACAAACGGGCAAGGAACGTGCCCGTTTGGCCACTAGTAATAATAATAGAAAAATAAATGAATAAATAAATATAAAAGAACAAACAATGAGGTATTTTAAAATATCTCTCTGCCGAATTTTTTCTCGAATCTCCTGACAAATGAAGCATTTTATCAAAAATACCCATATGTCGAAATTTCTTGAAAAAGTAGCGATTAAAGAATATAACTGACAAAAATGTAAAATTTTAGGTCAAAAATTGGGGTATGACATATATTTACAAATTGTAGGTGTTGAATGATCTCACGTCATTAACAGATGAGGAGTTGTATGATTTACGAAACCGCTGGACAACTTGTTTTCTTGACCTATTTAATCATAAGGTAGATTATGATGATGCCGATGAGGAAGCTTAGGAGCTAGTTATGTTTGTGTTTTGATTTGTATTAATTATGATGATACAATGGATTAGTATTAACTATGACGATGTTTTGATTTGTATTTTGGTTAAGGTTTGTAATGACATTTGATATTGTAATGACATTTGATGTGTTTGTTGAATGTTGAAACATTTTATTATATGTTGTAATGGTTTTGGTTGAATGTTGAATTGTAGTGGTATTTTGAGATTTTTTAAATTAAAAAAAAAATGGATTTAAAATAATAAAAAAAAAATGCAGGATTTAAAAAAATAATTAAATAAAGTAAATATTTCACATCTAGTGGACTTGGTCAGATGTAACTAAAATGTCCAATTTAATTAAAAAAAAATGAAAGGTGTATACTTACTACATCTTGAGGCACGAGAACAGAGGTTGTTGATTTTACATCTAGCGTGAGTCAGATGTAAAACGTGTATTCTTATTACATCATGTGCGTCTACATCTGAGAACCGTCAGATATAAAAAGCGTTTTTGGGCAGATGTAAAAAACATTTTTCGGCAGATGTAAAAAGTGTTTTTTCTACTAGTGATAAATCTCCTAACTTGAAAAATGAAATTTACACAAAATACTAGAAAAATCATTACAATATAACAACAACAATTCGGTTGAGCATACATGGAGTCGCCCAAAAATATACTAACTTGTTAAGGAATGAAGTTTGGATGAAAACAATGGGGTTGTTGAAGTTGTGAAAAACATAAAAAGGGGGGTTTAATTGGGTTTATGGAAGTTAAAAGTTTTTCTAGTTTGGTGAGATTATGCAGCGTATTAAAACTAGATTAACACTGATAAGGGGGGGGAGGGACTGATAAGGGGGGGGGGGGGAGGGAGGGAGGGAGGGAGAGAGAGAGAGAGAGAGAGAGAGAGCGAGGGAGGGAGGTAGGGGGGGAGGGGGAGAGAGAGAGAGATAGGGGGTAGGGGGAGAGAGAGAGAGAGAGAGAGAGAGAGAGAGAGAGAGAGAGAGAGAGAGAGAGAGAGAGAGAGAGAGAGAGAGAGAGAGAGAGAGAGAGAGACTTCACAACAATTTGAGAAGATTGGAGTATTATAAGAGCAGTGATAGTTCAGTAGTCAATTGTTATTGCATATGTCTTCTATTTATACTCCATGTATTAGATACGTTAAGAAATGACTGTTTGAGAAAATTCTATATAAACAACTGTGGATTCATAATTCTTAAGGTATGAAATTGAACTTCTTTTCCAAAAGAGGTAATTCAATTCCACTACTTCGCCTTTTCAAAATACGCTCCACCACTTGGAGTAAAGTTAGTATAGATAGTACTATTATTTGATTATACCTTAAACATGAGTTGTCATCAATCACAGAACGTCCAAGAAGCATATAATAATAAATCATATATTTCTTGAAAAACAGACTATCAGGTGTTTGCTTCTTCAGGACTTGTCTTCTTCAGCTTCTGAAGTTCTTCAGTGGCTCTAGTAGTCTTCAGGACTTGTGACTTTCAGTACATGACTATCTTCAGAGCTTATATAGAAACTTTTTCAGAACGTGTTCTTCAGAGCTTTAAAGATTATTTCTTCTCAAATAAAATGATCAGAGTGTGTAAAATTTTAACTTATATACCTGCACACTAGATCAAAAAATTAGTACTATCAATTTTCCATTTAATACATTGTTATCATCAAAACTCTAAGGGTTTATTTAAAACTTATTTTGTTCCAACAGTTGTGACAGAGAGGAACAATGGCTAGACGAACATGGTGAGGGTTACGGCGGTGTAGAACATTGGTACGCTGACGGTCGTTGCAGTTTTCATGGTGGAGCTCTGGCAAGTTTATGGACCTGGTGCCGATGTAGTAAGGCAATGTGTTGCTGCCATTTCTCTTTCCCATTCTCTTGTAGCAATTTGCAAGAATGTTGATACTGAGTCATTCCAGAAGTTGATACACAATTTGTCTTTGAGTACCACTCCAAAGGGAAGAAAAAACATGATATCAAATTGTTTTGTTTCTTATCACTTTATTCTTGAGTAAAACTAACCATTGTTTATCAGAGTTGAGAAGGTCCCAATACAACTTGAGATTGAGGATCCGTTTGATCTGTAAAATGTTAGTACTGGATAGAACAGTACATGACAGTACAAGACAGAACAATATAGTATAAACGTTTAATGTATTGAATAAATTTTGTGTTTGTACGATCTTTGATAGACAAAAGGTTATTTTGGTACTTTAAACAACTTGTGCAGAGGACAAAAAGTTGTCCCGTGGTTTAGTGGGGGACAAGAATTTCAGTTTTTGTCCTGTTCCTTGGCCCCCAGTTTGTCCAGTACCAGGAACAGTTTTAAAATCAAACACAGTACAAATGAAGTTGTCATGTCTTGTTCCTTACATTTTAGCAGATCAAACACATCATTATTAAATATCTATGTCTCAAACCTCCTTGATACTTTCCCCCAAGCAACTCACAAGTTTCCTTTTTGCTGTCTCCTCTCCAAATGAAATTTCTTATGATTTTCTCTAAATCTATAATTAAAATAGCAGACCAATCATAAATTTGAAAAGTGTGTAAAATCATACCGTAAATAAAAGATTTTACTACCTAAATCCTTCCAGCAATTGATAGCAATGAAGGATTTTTTTTTCAAATATTTCCACAATACCCCCCATTTTAAAAAAAATTCCACAATACCCCTCCTTTTTTGCAGAGATTCATCTGCACAGTGGGGACCTCAATGGCGACACTGAGTGTGTAGCCACCTCTATGTCAATGGCGACACCCCCAGTGTAGCCATTGACTTTGCAGCTTTTTTTTTTTTTACTTTTTCTGCACGTGAACAGTGATGGCAGAAGGTTGCAGGTATGCTACAGGGAAAGGCAATGGCGACACTGCCAGTGTAGCCATTGCAGTGCAGGTGGCGACACTGACAGTGTAGCCATTGACCATGTTTTTTTTTGTCTTTTACGTGTTCTGCATGAGGGAACACATATTTTAGGGTTTTTTTTTTAAATATTTAATAATTTTTCACTCATCTCATTCTATAAATACCACACTTCATACTTTCATTTTCGGTACAATTTGATGATCGCGAAGAACGTTTCTTATTAGAAATTGGCAAATTAAGTTGAAAACATATTTTGATAATTTAATTAAAAAAAAAATATGATTATAAAATTAAATCAAATATATACATTCCAAAATTATTACACAAATATTACACTATTAGGGGGGATGGGGGGGACGTTGAGGAAATAAATGTGATCCAGTGAAGTATCTTCTAGGATTAATTTGGCGATGTCCAAATCCCAATAATTCCTCATGCTCATCGGTGTCATCCTCCACTCCAAGAAAATTTATAATGCCTGTGCGTGGAGAGACGTCTTGACCCAGAGCTGACGAGTAATCTTGACGAGGAGCCGACGACGAACCTTGACCAACCCACATTGAATTTAACACATCGTCCGACGCAACCATGTCTGACCATTCCCAATTATCGGGGAGTTGCTGGGTTGGTTGGGTTGGTTGGGGGGGTTGTGTAGATTCACCGGTATTATAGTGAGCGTAACTTTCATTAAAATTGCGAGTTCCCGGTGAATCAAAGTCATTGCGGTCGAAGTCGAAGAAATTCCGAGTTTGTGGCATTGGAGTCACAAAGTCAGAATCGCTATATGGAATTGATTGTTGGTTATATGGATCGTGGTATGAGGTAGATGTGTGTTGTTGTTGTGGGGTATAAGATGGTGGGTTTGAGAAATGAGTTTGTTGTGGTGTATATGTTGGTGGTTCTGGGATAAAGGTTTGTTGGGTTTCTTGGGTTTCTTGGTTATATGATGGTGGGAAGAAGGTTTGTTGTGAATGTTGTTGGGTGTACGATTGTGGGAATGGTGGTGGTTGCACATCAGGACGTGGACGCGGGTGATTCAAATAATAATCGCCAGACACATATGGCATGTAGTTTCTTTGATATTCTCTTAGAAACTCGGCCGATGGACTCGGATTAGCTACCGGATCTCCTTGTAGAACACGAAGGTGGCGATTATTCCAATGTTGGATTTCTGCGTGAAAGCGTTTGTGCCAATCAGTAATGTTCGCTCGCAAGGTTATGTTGTGGTATGTCGTCATGATTTGGTGGTTGTCGTTTCCGTCAGGCATAAGTCCAAATTGTGGTCGGACTCTGTCGGTCTGATGAAACTCAACAATCTCAAAATTAATGAGATATGTTGTTGCCGACCAAGTGACAACGTCCTCTGGATACACCGGGTCAAGCACCGCAAAATTGTAAGGAACCCAAGTAAACTAATAATTACAAAAAAAATAGAGATTTGTTAGTGTATGCATTTAGTTTAAAAATATCAATTTAAAATATAACACACACACACACACACACACACACACACACACACATATATATATATATTACCTCATGTGGCTGCATACGATCGATCAACATATTAGCAGCCACTATATTATTGAAAGGATCACCGTTATAATTCGTCCCCGGATAATATTAATACGACAACGTGCCCATGCCTGGATAAGTATGGCACATCCGGACATTGTAGTGTTCGTTTTTGAAGGAGTTGCCGCATCACACAAACCTCTATAACATGAAGTCAAACAAGCCGAACCCCAACTATAGCTTCTAATAGTTGGTATATCTTCCAACAGGGCGAGATATTTCAGATGTACTTGGTCGCCAGATCTGTCAGGTAGTAAAAATCTTCCGAGCAAATATAGAATATAGCACCTAAGATATTGCATTAGTTCTTCCCCTGTGGCATTATCTGGCATCCCAGCAAGATGGGTTTGTAAATATTTTGTCCTAATAGCATATCCGTGCTCTTTATTTATATCATAGATTCCTAATAATCGTGGGATATCTTCAAAACAAGAAGAACTGATTGTTCCAGTAACAACATTTCCCGTAATTCTTACACCCAATAACATGGAGACGTCTTGGAGAGTTATTGTGCACTCCCCGGTTGGTAAAATGAATGTGTGCATCTCAGGTCTCCACCTCATCACCATAGCTAAGATTAAGTGCCAATCTAAGTCACATTTTCGCAAGCGGATGACGGAACCAAAACCACATTCTTCCAACAATGGAACTAATGTAGGATGCGGCTTGTTAAAATGTGATTGAATGCGCGGTCTAGTAAGTAAATCCTTTGCTAACTACACAAAACAATTAATATAAAAATTTTGTATAAATATAATATAAATAAAATTATAACATGAAAATAATTTATAAATACAAAAAATTGTATAAATATAATATAACTATAATTATTTTAATATAACTACATATAACTAAAATATAAAAAAAATATCCTAACTAAATAATTCTGTTTTTTTTTTCTTTTTATCATTTTTTATTACCGAAAAAATCACTAAAAAAATTATTTAGTTATTACTATATACTAAATAAAATTATAACATAACAATAATTTATAAATACAAAAAATTGTATAAATATAATATAACTATAATTAACTTCAATAGAAATAAAATTATAACAGAAAATTATGCTTACTTTGTCACTTTTTGAAATATGGTCATCTCCAAGAAATAAATTATTTGACATTTTGTGAAGTAGTATGGTTGTGAAGGTATTAGAAGGAGGTATTAGAGAAGTGATGTAGTGTAGTAGTGTGGTTGTGAAGGTATTAGAAGGAGGTATTAGAGAAGTGATGTAGTGTAGTAGTTGTAGTCTATAGAAGAAATTTAGAAGTTTAATTATAGTGATTTAGAAGTTTAGAGAAGTGATTTAGAAGTTTGGGTGAATAAGAAGAAGTAGTGTGAAGTGAAGAATAAGTGTAGTGGAGATGTTTATTTATAGTGTTGGTGAGTGATGTATGAGAGTAGTAGTAAGTGAGTTAGTGAGTGATAGTATGAGAGTAGTAGTGAGTGAGTGAGAGAGAGTAGTAGTAAGTGTGTATTAGTTAAGTATTAGTAAAATTAGTGTATATAATTTTTCAATTAATGCAAGAAAGGAACTAGAAGCCTCTATCATAGATAAATTATCAATTTTCAATCAAACATAATATAATTTTTAGTTAACACTCAATCATCGAGTACACTTAAACACCAATTACATATGTAAATAACAATTAAAATTAAACTTGCATACAATTATCATTTGACAGTGTTTGACAGAGTTCTATAATTTCATCGGCCGTTCGAAGAAATTTGACATACAACTCAATTGGCCTAGTAAATGTTTGAAATTTTAAATAAATTTCAAACATTTGACGTACATCGTTATCACATCGCAATTTTTTTTCTTCATACGAAACAACTCCATGTTTGTTTAAAAACGGACTTCGATAACAAACTTCCCAAATATTTCTTTCATTTGTTGTTACTTGACGTATTTTTTCCTTTAAATCTGTGATGCTAATATCTTCAGCGATCCGGAATAAAACAGGATTTCCACTCGTATAATAAACACCAAATTCAGTCATTGTTTTTTTTCCCGTATGAGTGAACACATGCAAGATATCCAGCTTCCATATTTTCTTAAACACAATCAATTTTCGCAGAACTGTGTCATTGAAATATTCGCAGAACTGTGTGATTTAACAGGAGGTAAAACGCATGCATTTATATTAAAGCATGCAGTAAAAAATTCCTGCAAAAAGTAAAAGAGATACCCGCAAAAAGGCAATGGCGACATTGGTACCGTCGCAACCACATAACACATGGCGCCACCTTGACTGTCGCCACCGACAAATACTGCAAAAAATAAAAGAGATTCCTGCAAAAGCACATAGATTCCTGCAAAAAGCAGGTGGCGACTGTGGGTGTGTCTCCATTGACCATGGGTGGCGACATTGGGGTTGGCGCAATCACTGTTCATGGGTTAAAATAATAACCATGATTCCAGCGTGCGTGTAATCCTATAGACCTTCAACTATTAACATGTAAAAATCTGAACTTGTATCTATTGATATAAATATTGTTACTCTCAAAATTATTTCAAACACCTTCAAATTTTCCTCAAATAATTGTAGTAAAAAATATCCACCTACTTAAGTATATTTATTCACAAATTTATTTAACATTATGGCATCACAAGTACATGTAATGTGCTTTTACAATGGACAACGTGTTGTTACAAATGGTGACCATGTGAAATTTCAAGGCGATCACAAAATAGGTTTTATGATCAGTACAAGGCATAATTTTAAGTTTTTAAAAGAACGAATAAAAGAAAAAGTGGGAGGCAATGAAGTGATTGAAGAAATTTTTATAGGCATCCGATGAGTGATCATGATGGCAACGGCTATTTTATTGAAATGAAGATTAACAACGATAATGACGTTAAGTATATGTATAGCATTCATCGTCAATATCCTACCCTTAGAAATATTGACTTGTATGTTACATTTCAGGCGCCTGAAATTTCAACGCATATTCAACCACATCAAACCTCACAACCAACCTCACAACCAACATCACAAACATTCACGCTGTCTCAGCTTTGGACTCCGTTTGACCAACAACATTCCTCATATCATCACGACAACTACCAACAATTGCCTCTTCTTGATTTAAATTCACCACCCACTGAGTTGCAGTCGCAACCATTGTCGTACTCAAACGCACCACTCCCTCAGTCGCAACCATATTGGTCCTCAAACGCACAACTACCACAGTCATACCCACAACCATCACAACCGTCAAGTTCGACATATGCACCGACCAATAATGAACGTCCCGACGAAGTACCAATCTTTGCAGAAGAAGTTAGTGATCATAGTGGCGATGAAGAGGAAAATATAGAACTATTATTTCAAAGTGACGACGCCAACGACGATGCTGATGAGAATGTAAGACAAGACGATGCTGCTGACAATGTGAGAGAAGCATACAATCCTCCGAGCTTCATGCGAAACTTAGACGACACAGTCGATGATCCCACTCGTGTTTTACTCTATGAAACTCAAAGACTTCCAGTGGATGCGGGTATATCGGTGGGGATGATTTTTCACACCAAGGCAGATTGTCTCCAAGCAGTAAAAAATTACCACATCAACAAATCAGTACAGTATAAAATTGAAAAATCTGATAAGACAAGGTACGTCATTAAATGTGAACAACCACAATGTCAATTTTCAATGAGAGCGTCAAAAAGCGAGATGACTCAACTTTGGAGTATTGTCAATATAAAAAATAGCCACACTTGCACATCTTCTGGTTTGTCTCAAGATCATCCCAGACTTGATGCTTCTTTGATATCTCAAATAATTGTGCCAATTTTGAAAGATAACTTCTCCACCTCGGTGAAGGTTATAATTGCTTACATCAGAGATAAATTCAACCACACAATTAGCTATAGGAAGGCTTGGAATGCTAAAAACAAAGCAATAGAAAAAATTTGTGGAAACTGGGTGTACTCGTTTCACGATCTTCCACAATGGTTGATGGTAATGGAACAATGGAATCCTGGAACCATTGTCAGATTGGAGACAAGTCCAACATGCATTCAAGGTCAAGTGTTCTTTGATCGTGTGTTTTGGGCTTTTAAACCATGCATCGAAGGTTTTGCGCATTGCAAACCACTTGTGCAAGTTGATGGAACTTGGTTGAATGGAAAGTATAAGGGGACGCTTTTGTTGGCCATTGCCCAAGATGGAAACAACCATATTTTCCCGGCCGCGTTTGCAATTGTGGAAGGAGAGACAAAGGAAGCATGGAACTTCTTTCTTAAAAATTTAAGAGAGCATGTAACTCCACAAGAAGGCATCTGCATTATTTCAGATCGGCACCCGTCTATTAAAAGTGCTTATGATAATACTGCTAATGGATGGAATAATCCTCTCTCGTCGTCGCATGTGCACTGCATCCGACACATCGTCCAGAACTTCGTGAGGGAAGTCAAACCCAAAGACAAAAAAATACGGAAGTTTGTTTTTAATATGGGTAAATATACAAATTTTACTGCAATTTTGTTACAATTTTTCCGCTAACATATTAAGCTAAATATATTTTTATCCTTTGCAATATAGGGTATGTGATCAGTGCATTTTAATGCACTTTTTAATCACTTTGTGCTATGGCAATTTTATGACTTCTCCTGTTAATTTGGTATTTTTATCATGTTTTGTGTTTAGAGTCTAGTTTTGCTATTATTTATGTTTTGCTATTTATTTTCGTAATAAACAGTAATTTGACACCTTTTCATTGTGCAGACCATAACTTGGGCTACGAATATCGGATTGAGGCACGGGAAGATGCATTGGAAAGCTAAGAGAAAGAGATACAACTTTCATGTTGAAGCCGAAAGCCAATTTGGAGCGCAAAGGAGTCATATTTACTCGTCATGTTTCAGACTTACAAAGATTTAATTAGTTTTCAGCATAACTATATTTTTCGGCCCAATTGTTTTGTGGCCCGTTTTGCTTGCTTATAAAAACCCAAAATTCAGACCTAGGTCACTTCTTACACTCCATTGACGAATTTTGAAAACCCTAGAGCAGCCACCACTTGAATGGAGAACTAAATCCTTCTTTCAATTCGTTGGTGCAAGGAACTCGTTTTAGATTCTTGAGGTCTGTTTTTAATAGCAAATCCTGTTTTATATTCATGTTCTGTTATGTCAATTTCGTATTCTTAATTCAGTATGTATGAAATTGAATTATAATGATGCTTAATCACTCTAATTCAATTCGACACCGTTTATTCAATTTAGTTTATCGCTTGTATAGATTATATTGAATAGGAATTGACATAAACTTTGAGCGCTTAGCAAAAAGGGTTGATCGAAATTCAGTAAGGATATTAATCTGACATTAGTACGCTTGTTTACTATTGCCTACGATTAGTTGAACGCATTTGACGCTTGTTTGAATGGAATTCGTATAAAACTGTTAATGCTTGTTTATTTCGGTTTTATAAATCAACCAGAACATGAGCATATAATGAATTTATTCTTTGTGAACCATATGATAGAATCAAGAATGAGTTACCTAAAGCCAACGAATTGATCGTTTTAAATCAATCGAATTTCACACTTTTCTTACGTTCTGTTAACAAAACAAAACCCCCATTATTTACAGTTTTTGAATTGTTCTAATATAGTTAAACTGATTGTGAGTCTTTGGGAAACGACCAAGGTTAACTACCTTGTACTACTTTTCTTAAAACATTATTTGATCACGAAACGACCGTGATCAGTATGCACCAAGTGTGTCTTCGTTCCAGTATTGGCAAAAAAAACTTGCGGAGGAAAGCATACCGGGTTTAAATTGGGTTAGTAAAATCGATAAAGCAAAATGGACGCAAGCGTTTGATGGAGGTCGCCGGTGGGGCCACATGACGAGCAATCTTGCCGAGTCAATGAACTTAGTTTACAAGGAAATCCGAAGCCAACCTATCACATCTTTGGTCACATCAACCTTCTACAAGTGTGTAGAACTTTTTTTCAGGCGATCAAGAGATGCAGCAGCTGTGTACACTTCTCGTCAGGAGTATACAGAAGCGTGCCAGGAAAGGATTCAAGAGGCATTCAATAAGGCTAACACACACGTCATCACTTGGTTTAATAGGCAAGATCTAACTTTCTCAGTACAAAAAACCGAGGATCCTCGTGAAGGACGACCGATGGATAATTTTAAAGTAAACTTGAGAGCAAAGTGTTGCGACTGTGGGAAGTTTCAGTCTTTACATATGCCTTGTACGCATGTTATTGCTGCATGTTCTTATGCTCGCATTGACTATCATCAATTCATCGATGACGTGTACAAAGTTGCCACTGTATGTGCCGTGTATGCTGGCAAATTCCAAGTAATTCAAGGCAGAAGCTTTTGGCCTGACTATGAAGGAGACAGACTTTGCGCTCGTACCGATAGAAAAAGAGTCAAGAAAGGACGTCCACAAAAGAATCGCATGAGAACCGAAATGGACGATTTCCACCAAGGAGTGAGAAAGTGTGGCTTATGTCGGGTGTCGGGTCATAATGCTAATGAATGTCCTAATGTCTTCGTAATTGTATTTTTTTTTAATGTAATTTTTTTCGAACGCGTTTCTGTTATGTTATCCATATAATAATAATATATTTTAAATTCCAAATCAGAATATACAATTGTCCACATTCGTACGAAATCAAAAAATAAAATACGTAAATATTCAAGACTTACAACGAATTTAATGAAACAAAATAACACAACCACAAACCATGAAAAACTTACATAATATATAAAAATAAATGACACACAACAACAACTTAACTACTTTTTTTTAAGACCGCGAACAAACGATGTGGCTGTTTTTCATCTGTAACACATGCAAACATGAAGTGCACTTCAGCATCACCCAACAATTTGTACCAAAATTTTATTATGGTATGTTCGTCGGCGTCATCCGTGATGTCCGTGCACGAATCTAAATATGCCAAATGCTCGATTTTTATATGTTCACCTTTTTTGAAGAAGTATTTGTCTTGAATCTTGTTCTTTAAAGCAACAAGAGAACTTAATTTGCCAATTTCTAATAAGAAACGTTCTTCGCGGTCATCAAATTGTACCGAAAATAAACGGGTTGGTGCTAAGTGGTTATTTGAAGAAGATGTCATTACTTATATAAAATAAAAACAGTGAAGAGAGTGTAAAAATAAAATGAAGAAGATAGAGTTAGTGAGTGGAAAATGAAAGTATGAAGTGTGGTATTTATAGAATGAGATGAGTAAAAAATTATTAAACATTTAAAAAAAAAAACCCTAAAATATGTGTTCCCCCATGCAGAACACGTAAAAGACAAAAAAAAAAAACCATGGTCAATGGCTACACTGTCAGTGTCGCCACCTGCACTGCAATGGCTACACTGGCAGTGTCGCCATTGCCTTTCCCTGTAGCATACCTGCAACCTTCTGCCATCACTGTTCACGTGCAGAAAAAGTAAAAAAAAAAAAGCTGCAAAGTCAATGGCTACACTAGGGGTGTCGCCATTGACATAGAGGTGGCTACACACCCAGTGTCGTCATTGAGGTCCCCACTGTGCAGAGGAATCTCTGCAAAAAAGGAGGGGTATTGTGGAAATTTTTTTAAAATGGGAGGTATTGTGGAAATATTTGATTTTTTTATGGATATTTGAAAAAAAATCGCAATGAAACTTTCCAAGTTACTAGTTTAATTTTTATCTTTTCCCGATTTGGTTTTGTCATACCCTAAATTTTGCCCAACTTTTTGTTTTTTAATCAAAGTTCTTTTTGACGTTTTATTTTGAACAATTTTTATATGTGTCTGTGTCTGTCCAATTTTATCAATAAATGTCCGAATCAACTCAGTTGACTAAAAAAATCCAACTTTTATTTTGAGTCTCATTTAATGTCTTTTCAAATTTATACCATTTATCTTTATTATTATTATTATCATTTACTACTACATTTATCATTATTATTAATACCATTAATTATCATTTATTTATCATTACCATTATTATTTATTATTATTATAATTATATGTTATATATAAACAAAAAAACAGTTAAAAAAAATAATAAAGATGCAGCACGTTGCTGCATCTTTCCCTCCCCTTCCCATTTGTTTTCTTCTATTTTATTATTAATATTATTATTTGTATTATTATTTATTAACTCAAAAAAAAAATAATAATAAAAAAAAAGAGAAACGGCCAACAGTGGCCGCCCCTCTCTCCCCACTTTCTTTTTTTATTTTTTAATTATTATTATTAATTAATTAACAAAAGCTAAAAAGAGAGAGGAGAACACAGCATCCACGTCCATCCCTCTCTTGTGTCCTCAAATTGTTTTGCTCAGCAACATTCTTTTACCCAAAAAACATGCTATTATCCATTGGTGCATAGAAGGGAGTAGACAACAACAACTGTAGCAACAGTACTCTGTTCCCTCATCAACAACAAACCCTAATCCTGTCTCTACCTATAAATAGAACACCAGACGGCAAAAAAAAAAGAGACCAGAAACCCTAAAATTTCTCAACAGCAGAATAAAAAAAAAATCA
This sequence comes from Trifolium subterraneum, assembly GCA_951799995.1. Taxonomy (NCBI): domain Eukaryota; kingdom Viridiplantae; phylum Streptophyta; class Magnoliopsida; order Fabales; family Fabaceae; genus Trifolium; species Trifolium subterraneum. The sequence goes on from OX637462.1 coordinate 25,825,667, forward strand.
CAGAACCACTACTTTCTCCAACAACCACTTTCCATAATCCATATTCGAAATCAAAAAAAAGCTAAACCAAAAAAAAAAAAAGAACAGAACCAACAAAAATAATAAACCAAAGAAGAACAAAACTGAGAAAAAAGAAAGCCAAAAGAGAAGGTAATAGACAGATCTATGGTTTTTTATTTTAGAACTGTTCAGTTTTGATTTTGTGTTTTGGGGTTTGATTTGTGTCTAAAAAATGGTAAATATGTGTTTAGAAAAAGATTAGGGATTTTTCTGGTAAAATTGGAATTTTGGGTGATTTTAGGGTTCCGGCGCGGTGGTGCCACCGTACAGGACCGGCGGCCGCCGCGCCGGATTCTGGGCTGGACGGCGTTGTCTCGCCGGAAGGGATGAAGATTCATCCCTTGTTCATCAAAATGATGAACCCTAGCAGAGAGAAGAGAGAGGGATCGGTGAGAAAGAAAGAAGAAGAGAGAGGATTTTTGTGAAAAAATGAGAAAAACTGATGGTTTTGGGTATTTATACCCAAATCAGATTCTGTGTGCGCGTGTCCATCGCAGCACGCCATAAGCTTCTCATCACAGCCGTTTGACCTTGATCAAAAGATCCAAAATGTGCTTCCCCGTGATCAGATCAGGAACGTCTGATTAAATCAGACGGTCCTGATATTCCCCTTGTTTTTTTGTTTGTTCCAGCGCCCTAGGGCCTCCTTCTGGGCCAGACCCAGATCTGTTTACTAATTACACCCCCGTCCATTGTTATTTACACCCCCTGTTCAGTTTGTATTTTATTTTATTTTTATTTTTTTTCTTATCTATTGCATTTATTTTATTTAATCATTTATGTTTATTGTAAATAGAATAAAAAATGCTAAAAAACAAAAACAAAACATAAGGAAATTACTAACTATTTCCAGAGTTCTCTGGTCCTTGCTTTAAGATTATCTATGTTATCCAGAGTTCTCTGGTCCTTGTCAACCAATATTTAAAAGTAAAAATTTTCATGAGTTATTTTGTCATAATCATAAAACAAAAAATATTTTTTTTTCAAGACAATAAAATCAAACACAACTCATCAAACTAATTTTTGCTTTTTTGCGCAACCAAGATCAAAACAAGTTTTTTTCTCAACTTCTAAAAAACCGAAGGATGTTTTATCCATTTTTAATGTGATACAAACAACGCTTAAAGCCTCCCACGTGCGAGCATACAAGCATACGTTTAACCACTAAAATGCGACTAAAACATTATTCTCTAAAAAAAAACCAACACACAAGTTTTTTTTAGAGAACTACGTGGGCTTTGATTTCTCCATTGCACCTGGAGATACGTAGGCACGAGATTCAACATCTTGTCGAGCTCAATAATAAAAAACTAATATTTTCCCCCTTTTGTATATACTTTAATAAAGCAACACAAGGATAAAAGCAGGACATTAATAAAAAGCACGCAAACAAAATTGACAGAACATTTTTAAACCCTAAAGCTAAAAAGGAGGTTCCCGTTGAGTACAACGGATGTGAGGGGTGCTAATACCTTCCCCTCGCATAATCGACTCCCGAACCCAGAAATGGTTGCGACGACCATCCTTCCGTTTGTTCCAAAGGTTTTATCGATATTTTCCTTTTCCTACGGGAATGAATAAATTTCGGTGGCGACTCTGTGTTTCATCTCGCGCGTACCCTACGCTCCGGGCGTTTTTCGCGGCGCGACAGGTTTTAGATGTGAAGACTTGGGCATGCCTTTGAAGATAGGCACCCCTAGGTAGTTAAAAGGAAGAGAACCAATTTGAAAGTCAAGTATATTCACATTTGAGCCAATCAATATTGAGTGCTAAAGTTAATTGCTTCTAAGGTTAATCGAATACAGTCAAACATCTTTCTACCATTCACAAAACCCCTTTACTCCGTTGAGATGATTGAAGATAGTGTTTGAGCTAACCTGTTAGCTATAATTTTTGAAATGATTTTGAATTTTAAGTTTGTCATGGCTATATGCCTTAAATTGTCTAACTGTGTCTACATTAGAGTTTAAATTTGGCAAAATTCAACTTTTTGTGAAGAATTCTAAAATTGCATTTGAAACATCGATCTTAATAGAATAAAAGGTTAAATAGGTTTTTGGGCCTTATAGTTTCTCATAATTTCGTTTTTAGTTCCTGAAGATTTTTTTTGCATTTTTCAGTCCTGAAGTTTTTTTCCGTCAGTGTTTTTAGTCCTTACTTTTAATTAAATTCTTGTATACTTTCACATTTTTTAATGGTTTTTTGTATTCATGTTTATAATATTATAAGAACATCTACGATAAAAATTTAATTTTTTTTAACATAAGATGAATTATTTATGTTCAAAAAACTAAAAAAATTATAATTAATTCATTTCATGTTAAAAAAATTTAAACTTTTGCAAGAGAGATTCATATAATGTATTAAAAATGATCGCGGAAAAAAATTTTAAATTTTAAATGATATGCACGAGTTGGATGAAAAGTAGGGACTAAAAATATTGACGGAAAAAACAAAATGAAATTCTAAAAAACTACAAGGACCAAAAACATATTTAAGTCTAGAATAAATTGTCTAACTTAATAGAATGACAAACCTAAATATCGAATTAGAATCGATTGAAAGTACGAATGCACTGATATTTATACTAGTTAACTAAATAAATTTTATTTTAATAAACCTCTCAATCTTGCTAACGAGTGCCTCCCAATACTCTTTAAACATTTTATAAACAACATTTTTATTTAAAAAGGTAAATAAACCTTTTCAATTTCATAATAACACACCTTATGACCTCAAATAGAAACAATGAAACAAAACCTTAGAAGAGTGAAGCACTGAAGTCTGAAGCTGCGCGACTGACTCCTTCTCCTTCAACGGCGACTCCTTCATCTCTGTGATTGGAAGTGAGTTGTTTATCTCTTCCTCCCTTTAATTTCTTTGTCTTTGTTAGGGATTCATCTCTCTGTAATGACCTTTCACTCCTTTAATTTCTCTCATAAATCACTAACCCTAGCAATATGATACGTTTTCTTTGTTCTAAATTCTAATATGAACCGTCGGATACGTTTGTATCAGTATGGAATCATTTTCATTGTTCCAATATGAATCAATTTTGTGTGTAATTGATTTTGTATGGAATGGAATCAATTTTGTATGGAATCATTTTCATTGTTCTAACATTTGGTTTCATTGGTAATATTGATTTCAATATGAATCAATTTTTGTGTGTAATTGATTTTGTAAGGAATGGAATCAATTTTGTATGGAATCGTTTTCACTGTTCTGATATTTGATTTCACCGGTGATATTGATTTCAAGGTAAAATTAAATTATGCCTATTTTGTTGCCACAATGCCTCCTACCTTACCTGCAATTTTTTTTTATCTTTCCAATAACGTCCAGATTTTAATGATTGTTCGTAAAAGTAACACATCAAGGCAATTTTATTTTTGTGACTTATTTTCAAGCATGCCATTATGTTGTGATTTCAATAATAGAGAAAGCTGCATAATATGCATAATATAGAAGGCTGAATAAAGAAGGCCATTATGTTGTGTTAAGTATGGATAGATTAATTTTAGTGTGATTGTGTGCCTGTGCATGTAAGAGTGAAAAAACAAATTGGGGAAAGGGATATTGTACCATTCTAAGACCACGGCATGTCCCTGTTTGGGTTTATGTGATATTAAGAATCTTTGTTTCAAAATAATAAGATGCTAACAAAGATACTGATATAACAGGAAAAGGAGAGAAAAGAAGAGTTATTTGGAAATATCTCTTTTATTGTCAAAAGAAAAAACTGTAGGAAAGAACAATGGTAACCCAGTGAGCAAGGGATATACCAAAGAAACATTCCTTTCTATACTAGTTAAATTTCTAGTCAATACAATGTTTTCTCCACCCTTTGTGTACAAAAGAGATTCTCTAATTTTAAGCTGTCAAACTTAATAGACTCACATTGTCCTAAATGTGTTTATCATTTTTATTAGCTTTTTAATTCATGTGCTAATCAATTTATTAGCTTTCCTTAATATTGTAGAAATTGTGGTAGAAATTAGGAGCAAATATATGGCATGATGTTGAAACTTGTATGCTTAGATGTGAAATAGGCTTTAAGGCTTATTTAGCCTATTTAGAAAAATAGCTAATATGGACTATATAGAGACCTTTATGTAACACAGACTTAGAGCCTTTGATAGGCCGTAGGCCTGGCTCAGGCTTGAAAATATTTCGTAGGCCAGTCGCAGGCCTTTCAAAGCCTGGCTTGGCCTATTCCCAACCCTAGGTGAGAAATTGAAGTCCATGAACGCCATATTCTTTGGAACGTGTCTATTTGTGTTTTATTTTTGTTAAAACAAAAAGATATTGATTTTCAAATCCAGCCATTGATTTTTTATTTTCCACATGTCATACATCTAAGCAAAGAACTGGGAACTGGAGGTAACAAAGACTGGAGCGGATCTGTACTCAATTATTTCCATCGAGCAAGTTAAATTCACAAATCCTTTATTTCCTACCACCGCACCACCAATCTTTCGCTTTTACACTTCCACTCTCTCTACTTCTCAGCCAAAGCGAAAATGGTAACAATCCTTTTCTCCCTCCGTCTTTCTTCTATACGCTTTCTCATCTTTCGTTTCAGTACTTTGATTTTTGCCTTCGTGTTTTTCTATGTAGTTGTTCTTCTCCTACTTCAAAGATTTGGTTGGAAAAGAAGTCACGGTAGAACTCAAGAATGATTTAGCCATCAGAGGAACATTGCATTCTGTTGATCAATACCTCAACATCAAGCTCGAAAATACTCGTGTTGTTGATCAAGACAAGTTTCCTCACATGGTATCTATCTCTCTCTCTCTCTCTCTCTCTAGGGTTTATTATTATCTCTGATGTTAAATTCAGTTTTATTATTGTTAGTTTTAATTTTATTGAATGAATTCTAGGTATTGGATGTAGGGTTTATGATGCATTAGTTTTCCTTGTAGTATTGATATGCTTTATATACCTAGGTTAAATTCAATTTGGGGTCAAAATTCTATAGTTTTCCTTGTCTATTTTAAAAATCGTAATTTGTGATTGGTAGTAGAAAAATTCGTGAGAAATTGGTGGGGATTTGGTTTTCTAATGTTTGGGTAGTTTGGAAAGCTAGAAATGCTGTGATTTTTCTCCGAAAAAAGAATTGACTGGGAAAAGGTTGAAGAGTTGAGAATTGTATCTTGGAAAATTCTTAAATTGATTCAAGTGGGTTCATCTTATTCTACAAATTAGTGGCTTGTGAACCCTTTTAAGCAGATAGTGGGTTCATCTTATTCAAGTGGGTTCTTTGTGTGGTGTTTGTTTTTCAGCTGTTTTAGTTTGTGTCTTCTGGCGGTTTTGCTGGTATTGTTTTCTGGATCAGTCCTGTAGGTGTTGCAGGCACTCTCTCTGGCCTCAGTTAGTTGTTGGTTTGGTGCCTGTTTAGCTTGGTTGGCTGTGCATTTCGTGTGGTGTCTTGGCTCTGCAGGGTAGTGGGGTGGCTGCTGTTATCAGATTTGAAGGAGACAAGGTGTCTGTTGCAATTTCTTTAAATAGAATATACAGTCAGAGTAGTTCTTTGGTCTGATTAGAGACACTTGAATGGAATGTTGCTAGTCAAAACGTAGTTAGAATCCTTGTTGCTATTATGTTGATATTGTTAGAAGTAGTGGCAAATCATGATTGGGCTTGTTGTAGATTTTGTGACTTGCTTTCCCTTTTACTGTTGTGTTGTTGAGCAAATAGGAGACCGGTTTCAAATTTGGGGTCAGAAGATTACGAGTTATCCTTTCTTTTGGTAAGGGTATAAAGGGTTAAATATGAACGTATTCGTCTCTGGTGAAAGAAATCTTGGGGGGTTCTTAATCGAACTTTTGCACAAAGCTGAAAATAAAAAGAACTATGTGGCTTATGGTACCATGCTGTTTAAAATTACTGTTTTTGCAGGACGTTTGCCTTCTCCTGCCCATGACTCAGATTATGTTCTTTTTAACGTTCTTGAACTCTTAACACTAGTAATAACTTTTAGGGTTCAAGACCTTGATATTTTGTTCATGTTTCTGTATGATTGAGGGAGGGAGTTGGTGCAAGTTTTTTGTTTATAATCGTCATGGGTAGCATTACATTTTCACTGAGCAAATTATTAAAAAATTTACTATGCTTTGATTATATTACTATGCTATATCATATGGATTTTTTCTGTGTGATTACTATGTATTTAGATATTAATCAAATCCCAAAAGACGTTGAAATTTGTTGGTCTATTGGGTTCTTAATAATTAAATGAGATTTTAAATTGCTGTCTCTATTGGTTCATTTTTGGGGTCAACATTAGGTTCCTCATTTTCATGGTTGGTCTGTCATTTTAGTACTCTTCTACATGCCTGTTCGTCTGTTAATATTGATATGGGTGTATATTAAATGTATATTGTGTGGGAGTGTATGCCACATGTAATTTGGAGTGGTTGACACAGTTATAGCTTATATATCTTGACGAGCGTTGATTTTGGAGTAATGCTTTCAAAATGGTGATTTTGATCCTATATAGGATTGGTAGGAAGTTATAAGATCATAAATGGAGGAGCATAACACAAATAGTTAGATCATAAAAAAAATTATGATAATACAATTAAGTGACTAACTAATACCTGTAGTTATATAAATAAAATTCATGAATTTAGATATTTATTGACGAGTTTCAGATTGACAAGACAGAGTACGAGGTAGGAGGATGAGAACCAGAGTTAGATGAAGGTTTACTGTTTCTGGTATAGGTAGGTGGTTATTGTCGCTGGCTGCGTTTCATTATCACAAGTTGTAGACTGTAGTGCAGCTTAACCTGTCACTAGGGTCATGAAACTATTACAATCTCACTGATAGGCCCATGGCACATGAGGCTGGTCCAAATGTGCAGCTATCTCAGGTCCAGTCCAAACGTGTGATATGGAAAGTTTATGAGAGGAGAAATAAAAAGGGGAGTTGGGAATAGCCATGTGGCAGTGTAGGAATGTGAGGGTATGATGTGTAGGAGTTTGGAATACCACGTATCTTTTCTATGTGATCTCGACAACCATGCTGTGAGTTTGTATAGATAACTGAGAGATTTTATACGAATATTTGCAAAATGTTCACTGAATTTAGCTTTGGGTTGGGGACTAAACAGTATAATATAATTAACTCAAATTTATGCAAATTTCTCAAACCTAGGCATCACCCTTTGCATGCAACTAGCTTAGATTTTATTCTATTTTTATTATTCATTAATCAGTAACATGTTATTGTTTGATGTCAGCTTTCTGTAAGGAACTGTTTCATCAGAGGATCTGTGGTGAGATACGTGCAATTGCCTACAGATGGCGTGGACATTGACCTATTGCACGATGCCACAAGAAGAGAAGCCCGGGGTGGTTGATTTCGGTATTATTGTAATTTATATTTTGTATTAGAATTCATTAGGCTGGAATATAATAGATGTTAACATTCCTGGCTTAAGAAAGAAACTACTAGAATGTCAAGGATGTGCAACTTAAGCATTGTTCTGCTTTACTCTGACAGTGATGCTAGCTTTATTACCCTGCTAATGCTTTTCCATTCCCCTTATGCATCTATTAAAAGAAATGTCAAAACGTATGGAATTATGCAAAACAAGTATAATTCACAAAATATGAATGTTTAGTACATCATGTATATGAAGTCATGATTCACATATTTGTCTACTCTATTCTTCCTATATGATTCAGAATTGCCTTGTCTACTCTACCCAGATGCCAACATTGTGTGATACCCTTTAACTATTTATTACTTTCTATTCTTTCAATTATTCAATTACATTAATTACATTTCTTAATTTGTGCAATATGGGCAAATACGAAAGAAACGATTCCCGTGTACGGTTGTTGTGGCAGGCGGCGGTGATCATCACTTCATATATATATATATATATATATATATATATATATATATATATATATATATATATATATATATAAGGTTTGTTCGCATTAATAAAATATGAGCATCTAGGAAGAGTTCGCATTTTTTTGTTGAAAACTCGGTATCTGGTGCTAGAACTGATTAATTAATCCGAGAGGACACCATCCACTTGTGGGGGGGCCCATTTAAAGCCATAAGTTTTATTTGCTCTGTATCAGTGTCGGTCCTGACTATTTCGAGGTCCGGCTCGAATGTTAAAAATTAACCCTTTAGTAAAAAATGTAAAAAATTCCAAAAGAATAATCTTCATAAATTATAAATAATATTAATAGCATAAAAAATAGTCATTCATGTAACTAGCATAAAAAATATTCTTTTATTAAAAAATCGGAAAACCTGATTTCATACCTCGAACTCTGTATATATAATACAATGTCTTTACCAACTGCACTATGTTCACGAGACTAAAATATTTATATTTTAATCGTCATACAAAATAATATTAATAATATAAAAATAATGATCATTTTCATATTTTTTCGTAGACCTACTACCATATATATATATCTATATAGGTTTTAATGCAGTTTTGGTCCCCCTATTTTGAAAAACTTGAACTTTTGATCCCCCTATTTTAAAACTGAGCAGTTTTGATCCCCCTATTTTAGTTTTTGTGGAGTTTTAGTCCCCCAATACATTTTGATCAAATTTTTGATGACGTGTCAAATTCATTAATGATGTGGCGATCTCCATATTTGACAAACATATTCCACGTCATTAATTTTTTTTCTTTAATTCAAACATTATATTTTAAAAATATTAAAACCATTAAATAATTAACAATAATAATTATTAAATAGTAAACTGAATCTAAGAAGAAGAAAAAAACGTAGAAGAAATAAGAAACTCATCCCCCAAATCATGGAACTCTAACGAAGAGATCTTCTTCGACGATAAAGAGCTTAAAATTGAATGTAATGGTCTTCTATCGTTTAGTAATAGTAACATGTTTTATTGCACAGCAAAATTAAGAAAAATAAGTACGTAGATATTCTTGTGATATGTTTAGTGATTTATCTATCTATCTATTTATCGATTTCGGGGATTAGTTTCTGATTTCTTACTTCTGCGTTTTTTTCTTTCTTAGCTTCAGTTTACTGTTTAATAATTATTTAATTGTTTTAATATTTTTAAAATATAACATTTGAATTAAAGGAAAAAAAATTAATGATGTGAAATATGTTTGTCAACTATAGAGACCGCAATGTCATTAATGAATTTGACACGTCCTCAAAAATTTGATCAAAATGTATTGGGGGACTAAAACTCCAAAAAAACTAAAATATGGGATCAAAACTGCTCACTTTTAAAATAGGGGGATCAAAAGTTCAAATTTTTTAAAATAGGGGGATCAAAACTGCATTAAAGCCTATATATATATATTAAGAGACCCCAAAAAACGGAGGCCCGGCCCGGTAGCACATTTTGCACATCCTAATGGTCGAAAATTGCTTTTTAGGCCCCCCTATATTACTCTTAGGCCCCCCATCTTGATCAGTTTGCCCTTAAAACCATTTTGGTACGTAACTACCAAAATACGCTTATTTTGGTACGTAGCTACCAAAATGACAAAATAACATTAATTTGAATAGTTTGGTACGTAATTAACAGTATACGCTTCGATTGAGTTTCTATCTTCCGAAAACGCTTAGGTTCAGTTTCTATCTACTTGAAAATCTGGCAAAATAACATTAATTTGGTTACTTTTGGTACGTAACTACCAAAATACACTTATTTTGGAACGTAACTACCAAAATAACAAAATAACATTAATTTGATTACTTTGGTACGTAATTACCACGCTTCGATTGAGTTTCTATCTTCCGAAACACTTAAGTTCAATTTCTATCTACTAAAATGGTGAAAATCTGGCAAAATAACATTAATTTGGTTACTTTTGGTACGTATAGACATTAAGTATAGACATTAATTTGGCAAAATAACACTTAAGTTTACTTATAGACATTAAGAATAAACTTTGACTTTTAGGTGTTTACTTATAGCAAATTTGTGAAAATTAATAACAGTCGCTAAATTTTCACCATTTTGGTAGTTACTTACCAAAGTAACCAAATTAATATTATTTTGCCACATTTTCACCATTTTGGTAGATAGAAACCGAACCTAAGCGTTTTCGGAAGATAGAAACTTAATCGAAGCGTATTCTGGTAATTACGTACCAAAGTAATCAAATTAATGTTATTTTGCCATTTTGGTAGTTACGTACCAAAAGTAACCAAATTAATGTTATTTTGCCAGATTTTCACCATCTTGGTAGATAGAAACCGAACCTAAGCGTTTTCGGAAGATAGAAACTCAATCGAAGCGTATTCTGGTAATTAATTACGTACCAAACTAATCAAATTAATGTTATTTTGTCATTTTGGTAGCTACGTACCAAAATAAGCGTATTTTGGTAATTACGTACCAAAATGGTTTTAAGGGCAAACTGGTCAAGATGGGGGGCCTGCGAGTAATATAGGGGGGCCTAAAAAGTAATTTTCCTAATGGTCGAGTCTGCTCTGTATGGACCAGCCCACCGAAATCGGCACAAAAGAGAATCAAATTTGAGATTTTGAGAGAAACTTACTCCAAGGACCCCAAGTGAGTTAACTTGCGAACAATGTTTCAGTCAAAATATTTTCATGAGGTGAGAGAATGGTGAGACCAGTGAAGTGGTACCAAATTAACAATTAGATTTTTATAATATTTGCTAGTTATAACTTATAAGGTGCAAAATGTGTTCGCATGTGATGAGCATAATATTTAATTGATAATTTCGCATGTGAGAAGATATGAAGACACAAAAAGAATTTCTCTTATTAACAATGAGAGAAACATACAAGGCCAATAGAACACTCGTGACGTAGAGATATGGCTGGAAATGAGTCGAGTCGAGCTTAAACTCATTTATTTAACAAGCTTATTTTTAACTCAAGTTTGACTCATTTGGTTCATGTGAAGATGTGAAAAACATCAGGAGGGGGTGGGGTTGAATTGTGTTTTTACAAGTTAAAACTTTTTCTTAAAAACTAGTTTACAACAAAAAGAAGATTAAAGTAAAATACAATCAAACAATGAAAACAAAGAAAGAGACACAAACAATTTTATACTGGTTCCTCCCACAAACGAGAGTAGTCCAGTCCTCTTGTATTTCCAAGAGATTTCACTATAATCACACAAGATTATACAGATGCTCAAGCACACAAGCAAGAGACTTCACAAAGTTGTTCTAGCACACAAGCAAGAGACTTCAAATCTTATACAAGATCAGATAGAATGAAAAAAATTTGCACCTTAGACTACAACTCTTTCAGACTAAGCAAATACAAAGTATTAGAATTTCTCAAAGGCAAGGCTTTCAGAGTAAGAGTCTTGTGCGTGTGTTTTTCGTTGATAGCATTGAATATCAGTTGTATGCAGTTCTGTGTAATTGTTGTAGTTCAGTTCAGTAGTAGTTCCAGTCAAAACACGTCTTGTATTTATAGGCAAATGAATTGTAGACGTTGAGGATGACCGTTGTAGAAGATAGAGATGTCAGCGCAATCTTTGCTGATATGGTAGTGGAGTTTTAACCTTATTCCAAAAGAGGTAAAGAGCTACCACCACTAACTTCTTGGCGACCACAATGTTCGCATAAAAGAAGTAAACCTTCACACCAATCTAGACGCTCCTTCTTCAGGCGCATTGACTTGAAATTTTGTCACATTTAAATTTGAATGTTGAGGAGTGCACTTCATGACAAGAGTAGATTGTAAGAGAATATATTTAACTTCCTGAAGCTTCCTGAAGCACTTCTGAGTGCCCACTCTAGGTGCCTTTGATAACACAGTTCTGGCCTCTGAGAGTCTTTGCGCTTCTGACTCCAGTCAGATCCTATGTTCTTCATGCTTCTGGATACTTATAACATGAAATTTTTAGTATTCCAATTGTGCATTAATACTTTGTTATCATCAAAATTTTATAAAGCTCTTGGGGTTTGTCTTAAGAATCATTCTTGTTCCAACATCATGAACCAAATTCAATGAGTTAACTATCGAATCGAATCAAGTCTCGAACTATTTTAGAGTTTTTTCAGTTCATTGTCAGCCCTAGTATAAACTTACTATCATATATGAAATAGTGGTTTGATACTAAATCAACCATGCTATAATCAATGCTTTCATTTTGTATGATAAAATTGTAGTATTATATTGTGTTTCATCCATATAATATTGGAATGTGAACTTGAATTTTCCACATATATTAATACATATGATACTCACCAATCACCATGAAAGTAACAAATACATTGTGTATATATATATATCACTATTTTTTATAAGAGCTTTTTATTGGTCTCATGTACAAAAAAAAGCTTACTATTATATATATCGAGTTGCTCATGAACCAAACGAGTCGAACTATATAGGTCAAGTTCAACTCATTTATTTAACGAGCTTAATTTTCAACTCAAGTTCGACTCATTTGGTTCATGAACCAAGTTCACCAAGTTAATTATTGAATTTCAGACTATTTTCGAGTTAGTTCATTGCCAGCCCTACGTAGAGACTTAAAACATTTTTAGTAAGAAAAGAGGCTTAAGAAAACACAAGACTTATAAAATAAAAGTAAATTAAAAATTATTAAATTTCACAAAGAGCAAAAAAATAAACATTGGCAAAGGAGTATAATAGACCTCGTTCTAAACAATTAAGCTAGACAAATATCTATAAACAATTTATCATATTAATGATAGGCTTAACAACACATTTCGTCCTTATATTTATTATAAGTTTAAATTTGGTTTCTTACGTTTAAAAGGTATCAACTTGGTCCCTTACGTTTTTATTAGGTTTCAATTTAGTTTTTTCCGTCAGTTTTGTCACATGTAACAGCCAATTTGAATATGTGGACAGACACATGGACAAACTAACACGTGTATATTTCAAACGGTGTTAGTGATAAAACTAACGGAAATGACTAAATTGAAACCTAATGAAAACGTAAGAGATCAAATTGATACATTTTAAATGTAAATGACCAAATTGAAACATAAAATAAACGTAAGGGACCCAATGTTTAGTTAAGCCTTCATTATATATTTATTACTAAAATGAAATTCTTGAGGCATTTTTATGACTCAATTTTTTTAGGCCTAAAATTTTTGTTCGGACTATTTAGTCCTCGGATCGACACCAGAAACATAACTAATTGGAGTCATTCACAACAATATATTATCAATTTGTTTCACCTATGCACATCATTCACATGTACTTTTTTCTTTTCAATGTTTTCTGCTCTTCCTTTTTATTGTTACTTTGTCTTTTGATGCAAATAACAACATTTACAAATCAAACATAATAAGATACCAACTTTATCTATAAATACAAGATATCATTAGAATTTAAATCACTACAAGAAAATGTGAGATTTGTTACAAAAGATTAGCAACAAACTGTGTTGGTGGTTAATCCCGGTAAAAAAACACTCCATTTAACTCTCAATTTTTAATTATTGTTATAAATATTATAAGTGAATGTCCATATAGTAATTGGGCCAAACTATTAGTTCATGTATACTATTGGGCTTGCTCCTTGTCTTTGGTGCTTGTTTTTCTTGTTCCTAGTCTTTGCTCCTAGTCTTTGGTGGATGTCACATCTCTTTATAAATAGAGCTCGCATGTAACCTAATTGCACATTACAAGAGAATAATAGTATACTTTTATCTCTTCCTCTCCTTCTCTTTTCTTGTTCTTATTTCCTTAGTTTTATAACACATATAGTGATATAGTCCCTGAAGAACTTAAAAAAAAAAACTTTAATATTGAAGCATCCTACGACAAATTGAGTTGCAGCACATGACGAGTGCCCATCTTTCCCGAAGCTCCACTTTCATAAACACCGGTATGTTAACAATTATTATTTTTTTGACCAAATTGTTTTTCAATTATTTTATTTTGACAGAATTTTCAATTACTTATTTACTTTTTTTTTTCTTTCATTCAATTCAGTCAATTACTTTTTTTTCCGTTCAATTCATATTCACCCAATCTTCATTTTTTTCGTTCAATTCACATTCACCCAATCTTCATTCTTCATAACTGATTCAAAATCGCTTTTTACGTTCGATTCACTCATAATTGATTCTCAGATGAAGATGTGGACAAACAATCACTTCTCACTCATAAACGACTCAGAATCGCTTCTCACTCCGAATCGAACACAAAATCGATCTCACATAGAATCGCTTCTCAATCAACTCGATCTCACAAATAATCGCTTCTCAATTAACCCAATCTCACACGAAATCGCTTCTCATAATTGCTTCGAAGGAATCGCATCTCTCATCATCTTTGCTTTGTCAGAGTTGCTTCCTCACATCATCTCAGAATTCTAATTCATAATGTAAGTCAACCGCTTCCGCTTTTGTGATTAATCAACTCAATTTTTGTTATCGCTTCCTCTTTTGTGATTAATCAACTCAATTTTTGTTTTGAATTTGATTTGATGCTTGTGTATGTAAGTAAATGGAATGTGATATATATTATGAGATAAAAAGTTTAGAATCATACATTGTGATTTGAAGCTTGTATGTGCATAGATGTAGATTGAGTAAGTACTTATGTATAAGCTTTTTTTTAAACAATAAGCTATTTTTCTTTGACAAGGCAAATTAGAGTCAATTTGCTTTCTTATAAAGTTATTTTCATAAGTTCTCAATAAGTTGCTTTTATTTATTTTTAAATATATATTTAATTTTGCTTCAAAAAAAAAATTTATTTAATTTTAAAATGTCACATAACCAATTTTTAATCAAAAAAGTCAACGGGGGCTAGCAAATGCAAAAAGGGATAAATTTGGGGGCTAAAATCGAGCAATTGAAACTTGGAGACTAAAATCGATCAATTGTGAAACTTAGCGGGGGTTAAAAACAAGCAATTGAAACTTGGGGGGTCAAAATCAAGCATTGTGAAACTTGGGAGGCCAAAACTGCATTTAAGCCTAAACTCAAATAAGGTCCAAACAAACACTAATTAGCAGATTTCTAGTAGTAATATTATTTCCTTTTAGACAAAGCTTTATCGATTCTTTTCTGGTTTGATTTAAGTGTTTAAATTAATTTCATTTGGTCACTGGTGAGCGTGTTAAATGTTGCGCGAGAGCACTTGTGTTGTGAGCGTATATATGCCGTATGCTGGCTTTTTTATGGAATTTAGGTTTACTCTATTTACTATCCCTCTATTTATTCTCCATTTAGAGAGATAGACACAAATAAAACTAGTGGGATCCATTAAAAATGGGTCCTGCTAATTAGTAGGTCCCACTAATTTTTATTTGTGTCTATCTTTCTCTAAATGGAAGACAAATGGAGGAATAATAAATTGAGGGAACCCAAACCCTTTTTTATGATGCTGAAGGAAAATATGCATATAGAGGAGCTCCATAAAAAATTAAATGATACTATTGTGTTAAGGCTTGTAAATACTTATCTTATTATGTTTCTCTATGAATGTTGCTTGTGCCAACCTTTTATCGATGTTGCTTGATTTTGGTCAATTTGCGATTTTGGTGCAACTATAACACTGAGTATACTCTACAATTCTTGTACATGTTATGTGAATATTTTCAGTATCAATACATCTGTCTGTTTATTACTTTAAGCCTTTGTATCAATACATGTTACGTGAATGTTTTCATTTATATGTTAATTTGTGAATTAATTAATCATTGAACTAGTGCTATTATTAGTAACTGTATTATGATTATTATAGCATTCTTGAATTTGCTAAAATATTAGGGAAAATATAACTCACAATAATATTTTAACTAATATAATTAGTTACTAAACTAATGACAAACAATTAACAAGTTGTAACACTTCCTTCAAACTATAATCATAAGACCTGATGGAAGTTGGATGATACCAAGATAGGATAAAAATGGTCAAGTAATTGAAGAATTTAAGAATGGTGAAAATAAAAGAGTAGTAGTATTGAATTATGAAAAGAAAAGAGACTTACATTATCAATCAAAGAGTGTTCATAAATATTATGCATCATTGTTTCAGTGGTCAGTGATGCAGAATTCCAATCTATGCAATTCAACAGTTTCGAAATGATAATATTTTTTTACTATACAACATAAGTGTTATAAATATGTAACAATCTTTTATATAGATTGCAACAGTATTGTGTTAATATTAAAAATTTGTTTGACTTTTCTCTAGTTTTTTTTTTTTTTTTGACTATCTTTATGAGTTTTTAAAATTATTACTTGTTTATCATTTTCCTTAATTTGTTTGATTTTTTTTTACCATTTAAAAAAAAAATTGACCAAAATTATTGCATGTTTATCCTTTTTCTTAATTTGTTTGGTTTATTTTTCGCTATTTTTAAATGGTTATAAAATTAAGTAGTAATAAATTGAAGGCATATTATTACATGTTTTAAGTACGTCTATAAAATGTCTCATAAATGTAGCTCAAATGGTAGCTACCAGGGACATTATTGGAGTGGTCGGGGTTCAAACCCCGGATTCCACGCTTCTCCACATTTAAAATGTGTGAGTCTTGCCATTTAGACTACTTGACCAAAAAAAAAAAAGTACGTCTATAAAATAAATAAAAAATGATATGTTTCTTCCAATTGAGTTATGATCATGTAAACAATTCAAGACCTTTTTATATACGGCAAATAAGTTAATTTTGACTGACAATTGACTAACACGTATTAATTGTTTTATCCGATGGATCTATTTGAAAAAGAAAATAGTTCAATAACTTTATTACAATTTTTTATTTTATAGACATACTTAAAACATGTAAAAATATTTCAATTTTTTACTACTTAATTTTATAACCATTTAAAAATAGGGAGAAATAGACCAAACAAATTAAGAAAAAGGATAAACATGTAATAATTTTGGTCAATTTTTTTTTTTAAATGGTCAAAAAATAGATCAAACAAATTAAAGAAAATGATAAACAAGTAATAATTTTAAAAACTCATAAAGATAGTCAAAAAGTAAAAAAAAGAAAATCACTAGAGAAAAGTCAAATAAAATTTAAATACTACCACAATAGTGTTGCAATCTATATAAAAAATTGTTACATATTGATAACACTTATGTTGTATCCTAAAAAAATATTACCATTTCAAAACTGTTGAATTGCATATATTGGAATTCTGCATCACTAACCACTAAAACAATGATGCATAATTCTTATGAACACTATTTGATTGATAATGTAAGTCTTTTTTCTTTTCATAATTCAATACTACTATTCTTTTCTCTAGTTTTGAATTCCAATACATCTCAGAAACCCTTGCGTGCATCAGAAAATGTTGGAATAAAGAGTACATTTGTGTTTGTATCATACTAGCTAGTATGTATTTTGGAAAAATAAATAAGTCCCACATAGGTAAAGTTATATATTTTATTTATTTATTTTCCAACACTATATATAAGTGTTAAGTCTTTTGAGATAAACCCTAATAATAAAAAAGAAGGAGCAACTCCACTTGAGAGTGGCAGCTAACAAACAACAGGAAATAAAGGGAAAATAAAATGAAAACGAGATACAGGTCTGTGTATGATTTTCATGGCTCTGAGAATCACTTGTTGAGTGGCAAAGGAATATCAATGCAACATGTTCCTGACACGACTCAATTCGAATAGGGATTACACTCCAGAATTTATAGGAAGAAACTAGAGAATAAAAGAGAGAAATTTGATTATATTTTTCATTAATTTCCATCATAATATTAGAAAGGTAAAAACAAAAATATTTTCATTGATTATCTTGATCCAATCAAATTACAAAGGATAGTATATATACAATAAAAGTGCAGCTGTCAATATTGGTGCAAATAAGTGTCCAACTGTCAAAATTAACTCTCTGATAAAAACTATTAAATAGATAATAACAAAGGAGTTTGACTTCTGATTTAAATCCTAACACCCCCTCAAGCTGGATATGTGAATGTTCATGACTCCCAGCTTGGATTGAAGATTAATAAAAGGTGTAGGTTCAAGAGCTTTGGTGAAAAAAATCAGCGAGTTGATTTGCAGAGCTGATAGGAAGTAGATGAAATAAACCAGCCTGAAGTTGTTGCCGTACAACATGACAATCAATATCAATATGTTTTGTTCTCTCATGAAAAGTAGGATTTAAAGCAATGTGCTGAGCAGACTGACTATCACAATAGAGAAGAGCCGGTTGAATGAAAGAGACCTGAAGATCTTTAAGTAGATAAGTGAGCCACTGAAGTTCACAAGTGGTTGATGTGAGTGCACGATATTCAGTTTCCGAAGAGGACCGTGAAACTGTGGTTTGCTTCTTAGAACGCCACGAGACTAAGGATGAACCAAGAAATATTCAAAATCCAGTAATGGAACGTCGTGTGGTTAAGCATGAAGCCCAATCAGAATCACTAAAGGCTTTGAGCTGAAGAGAGGATTCGCTTGGAAAAAATAATCCTTGTGCAGGAGCACTTTTAATGTATCTTAAGATTCGCATGACAGCTTCATAATGATGAATGGTGGGATGTTGCATAAATTGACTAAGTTGTTGAACAACAAAACTAATGTCAGGTCTTGTGTTTGTGAGATATAACAATTTTCCAATGATGTGACGATAAGCAGTGAAATCATGAGGTGGAGCCGAACTGTCATATAAAAACTTTGAATCACGAACCATAGGAGTAGAGCACTGTTTAGCAGCAAGCAATCCCGTCTCGGAAAGAATATCTAATGCATATTTCCGTTGACAAAAATGAATTAATTCCTTTGTGGGACCGTGACACGTCTAGTCCGAGAAAATATTTTAAATCTCCAAGGTCTTTTTTGTTATTAGAAAGGTAAAGACAAAAATGTTTTCATTGATTATCTTGATCCAATCAAATTACAAAGGATAGTATATATACAATAAAAGTGCAGCTGTCAATATTGGTGCAAATAAGTGCCCAGCTGTCAAAATTAACTCTATAATAAAAACTAGCTAATAACAAAAAAGTTTGACTTCTGATTTAAATCCTAACACATAAAGCAATACAATCTTATATTTACATACTCATAATAAAATAACCACTCAAACTATACAATAAAACTAATAACATACACCTGATAAAACCCTTTCAGAATATAAACTAATTAACATATTATTTTCTTATCTAAATAATCCTATCGGTTCCTCACTCATTCAAATATGACAATATCTACACCAAAAGCCTTCTAGAGTTTATCAACTCAATTCTTCCATCACAAATGTACAAGACTTAAGAGTCAAATTGGTCTCCTAGTTAGTGTTACTTGAAATCCTTTTCTTGTCAGTGATAACCGATACATACAACATATATGCCTTTCAATTTGCAATTCCAGCCCCTGTTTTTGTTGGGTATTCGATCCAAGTTTCTTTCCCTGGTTCTAGTTGAAATGTTATCTCTATTCATTTTTGTTTACATAATTCTTGTGGGTACAATTGCGAGTATATCCTTAAAAATATTGCTTCACAACTAAAACTATAAAAAATCATATGTTTATGTGAATTGTTTATTGTTGTGACAAGTGTGAGTGCCAAATCTCACATTGCTTAGAATAGTGAAGGTTGAATACTTTATAAGTAAGAGGACCCATAAACCTAATGCCTTAAGGTTTTGGGTTAAAGTGTGGTGTCCAACTCACTTGTAGAGTTATTCTTGAACCCAATGTGGATGATCTCCGGTTGCCCCCTCGTGACCCAACAGTGGTATTAGAACCGATGGTTCAACGAAGGGTTCGACCGGCTCCTTGTATCGAAAGTCTTCCTGACAAAGGTGGTCAGGCGGCTAACGCCTTAAGGTTTTGGCTTAAAGTGTGGTGTCCAACTCACTTGTAGAGTTATTCTTAAGCTCAATATGGATGATCCCTCTGACTGCCCCATCGTGACCCAACATTTATATGGGTATGCATGTATTTGATAGGTATTTACGGCTATAGCATATAAAAGAAATTTTGTGAACATCATTATAAATATAAAAGGAGCTAAGTCTCCAATTAACCCTAATTTGACCCTCATGTAATTAAAAATGTTAAAAAATATCATCACCAAGACTAGAACCCATGTCCTCTCACATTTACTTAGCTCAATTGCCACTACACCATTTGAATTTATTTGATATATTTTGCATACACCAATATATAACTACGTCTTTATATTCCTAATTATAATTATTCCTAACATATAATTATAATTATTTATATTTTTCAAATCATTGTGATTATTTTTTCCCAACACGTAATTATAATGATATTTTTTTTTTCAAATCTTTCTTTTTGCTTTGTTCTATTTTATATTTTCGTTTTTAATTTTATTTTCAAGATTTTTATATGAAACTATACAAGAAATACTAATTTTTATATGAAAGTATTGGACAAAGTACAAATTCTGACGTTGAAGAAAGAAAGAATTTTTCAGAGTGGATTTTGGGTATTGGTGATGGAAGTATTGGACAATCTAATGACGCTGATATCACAATACAGATACCACATGATCTTTTAATTCATAGCTTAGGTGATCCACTTTCATCTATTGTTCAGAGCACTTATCCAAATCTATTTTGCAACATGAATGATGCATCTTTTTTCCAAGATAGAGCTATATTAGCTCCTAAAAATACAATTGTTGATGTAGTCAATGATTACGCGTTGACTTTAATTCCCAGAGAAGAAACAATTTATTTGAGTTATGATTCACCGTGTCATGCCAAATCAAATGTTGACACACCAGATGGTATTCATACACCTGAATTCTTAAATACCATCAGTGCTTATGGAATTTCGAATCACAAGCTGAGATTAAAAGTTGGTGCACCGATAATGTTGCTCAGAAACGTTGAACA
This sequence comes from Trifolium subterraneum, assembly GCA_951799995.1. NCBI lineage: Eukaryota > Viridiplantae > Streptophyta > Magnoliopsida > Fabales > Fabaceae > Trifolium > Trifolium subterraneum. Next base: position 25,846,533 of record OX637462.1, read on the forward strand.
ATCTTTGGGGTTATGCAATGACACAATGTTGATAGTTACAAAATTGGGAACATATGTCATTGAAGGTAGAGTGATATCCGGCAACAATATTGGTGAAAAAGTTTTTATTCCTAGGTTATCATTAACTCCTTCAGATAAAAGAATCCCTTTTAAGTTTCAACGTAAACAATTTTCATTGGTTGTTTCATTTGCTATGACTATCAACAAGAGTCAGGTGTTATAAATAATATAAAACCATTGATGTAGCTCTGATACGATATTAGAATTTGAGAGGCCTATACTCAACCACTATATTATAAAGGCTATCTTTGTCATATCTCTAGCCAATGTGGGACTTCTAACACACCCCTCATGCCCAGCACTATTGGGCTTGGTGCGTGGAATCAACAACAATGGGTGGCCCAAATATGGGAGGTCTCCACAACAAACAACAAATGGATCTAGGATAGACTCTGATACCATATTAAATAACTGATTATCCCAAAAGCTTAAGCTGTTAGGATAAAGCTACATCAATGATTTTATATTATTTCTAACATCAGGGTCAATCACTTAAACATGTTGGTGTATATCTTCCACAATCAATTTTTTCCCATGGTCAACTCTATGTTGCAGCGTCAAGAGTAACATCAAGGAAAGACTTGAAGATATTGATAACCGACGAAAAAGGAGAAGATACAGATGAAACTGGAAATGTTGTTTATAAAGAAGTTTTTCGTAATGTTCAATAGTTCTTTTGTAACCTATTTACCTAAATATTTACCTAACTATAAATGTACTGAATATTATCATTTTTATCATCAATATCGTTTGAATTCTTTTTATTTCTGGAACTTTTATTTTGAATTTTTTGTTATGTTTCTTTTCATATCATATATGATAATCCACTCGCACGGGTCAGTGTCTAGTGTTGTCTAATTGAGGATCGTTCTGAGGAATTGATAAACTTGGGTTTATAAAAAATTATTATTATCTTTATAGTTGGAAAGTTACTTTGAGATTGTCATGCGATGCTAGTATCAGTATCTACTATTTAAGAGTGATCAAAAGTATCACTAGTTCCTTTAAGAATGGTCTTAGTATTATTATCCCATTGATTCGAGAATGGTTTTAGTTACCATATGAGAATGGTCTCAGTATCATTATTAATTGATATCGTAGTAGCAATGCGGGTGGTATCGTAGTACCATTGATTAATATGTTGATATCGTACGTAGTATCAATTCGAGTGGTATCGTAGTATCATTCACGAAGGTGTATTTTTTGTCCAATTTCTACAGTGCAGTAGCAAATCGGTATACAATTGTAACTGGGTTGTTTTATTCTGGGGACTTCGTGGTTGATAGTCTACTTACACCATTTTGGGCAGTGCTACAAAAAGTCTTAAAGAGAGCGACTTAGTCCGCGACTCTACTTGCACAATTTTGCACCATTTTGGGTGAAGGAAAACATAACTGTTTATCAAAGATAAAACGCAGCGGATTTTAAAATTTTATTTTCCTTCAAAGGATCCATGTGAAAGATCATGGTCAAGAATATATTATTACCTTTGAAGAACTGATGCTTTCTTTCGCGAACAAGGAGCTTTCGATCACGAACAGAAACTGCTTACGATCACGAACACGAACTGCCTTTCGATCACGAACAAGAAACACCGTATGATCACGAACAAGAACCTTCAATCGATCACGAGCACCACAATTGCAGCGCCTCCACTTAGTCCACACGAACAAGAACCTTCAACCTTCGGTGCTAGCCGTTCTTGGATGTAGAATGAGGGAACTTGAGCGGATTAGGGTTTAGAGAAATTCAGAATTTCTCAAATATGAATTAGGGTTTAGAGAAATTCAGAATTTCTCCAAAATGTGAGAGACTGAACTTCATAAGGCTCTATTTATAGAGTTTCTTATGTGGGCTTCAGTTCACACGAATTTGGACTTCTTAAGCCCAATATTCGTTTTTCACTAATTGCACCCCCGCAATAAGTCTTACTTATTTTTCCCGTTTTAACTGTCCTTATGTGTGTGACCCTGTAGGTTCTTATAACGTTGGCAATAATATTTATCTTAATATTATAAACAGTGAGCGGTATCTAGCAACACATCACTGTTACCCAAGTTATAGGAATGTCATGTGATCTGACTAACCTTTTTGTGATAAACATCTTGTGCATAATTACCCTTTTGTCCTCATGTCTATATTGAACACAAGGCATAGTATGTCATCCTTGTCTAGTTCAATATTGGGTCAATAGACATATCTCGCGTTATGTAGGAGGGACAAATCCCATCTAGGTCACTAATGTCCCTCAGCATGATTCGTGGGATACCCATCAACCAACTTTATAGTTATCCAGTTACGGATAACGTTTGAATGGCAACAAGGTATTACACTCCTACATCTAGGGTACACAGTGGTTTCAGGTCGAAGGATGGAATGCACCTTTTATCACTATGAGAATAACTTATGACATTTCATAACATTCTATGTAGTATTCTCATGGTGGGTCAATCCGATATAAAGTTACCCTTAACATTTATATCTATGTGAAGACTTGATAACTCATTATCTATGATCAGTGAGACGTGACCATCAGTCTACCAACATAATAGTCTCTATGCTTTAATGTTATCCCATTTCACAATAAAGCTTGACTACGGATACGTTTAAGAATAGTGTTCTTATATTTAATGGATTCTCACGTTTAAGTCACACTTAACGTTCCATTAACGAATCAACTATTCTAGGGACTTTTATTATTTTAACACATAAAGAAAAAGCCTTTTATTTGAAGAGTAAATTATTCAATTATTAATTGGCCTCTAGGGCTTACACCAACAATCTCCCACTAGCACTAGAGCCAATCAGGCATACTCCTAATACCTATGTTTCTAGTATGACCCTCATGCTTCGGCTGAGCAAGAGGTTTCGTAAGTGGGTCAGCGACATTGTCAAGTGTTGGTACTTTGCATATCTTCACTTCTCCTCTATCAATTATTTCTCGAATGAGATGAAAGCGCCTGAGTATATGTTTGGACTTTTGGTGAGATCTAGGTTCCTTAGCTTGTGCGATGGCACCATTGTTATCATAAAATAGATCAATGGGATCCACAATGCTAGGGAAAATGCCAAGTTCAGTGATGAACTTCTTTATCCAAACAGCTTCCTTTGCTGCACTTGATGCAGCAATGTACACAGCTTCGGTTGTAGAATCGGAAACTGTATCTTGCTTTGAACTTTTCCAGCTCACAGCGCCACCATTTATGCAAAAAAACATATCCGGACTGTGATCGAAAATCACCCCTATCTATCTGGAAGCTAGCATCAGTGTAACCAATTACATTTAGCTCTTCTTGACCTCCATAGATTAGGAATGAATCTTTGGTCCTTCTTAAGTATTTAAGAATGTTCTTGACGGCAACCCAATGAGCCTCACTAGGATCAGACTGGTATCGACTCGTTGCACTTAAGGCATATGATACATCTGGGCGAGTACATATCATGGCATACATGATGGATCCAATAGCTGATGCATATGGGATTTTATTCATGCGATCCCTCTCTTCTTTAGACGAGGGAGATTGTGTTTTTGAAAGACACAAGCCATGTTGCATAGGAATGAATCCTTTCTTGGAATCATGCATATTAAAGCGTCTCAGAACTTTGTCTATGTATGTACTCTGACTTAAGCCAAGCAGTTTCTGTGATCTATCTCTATAGATCTTAATCCCTAATATATAGGCTGCTTCACCCAGATCTTTCATAGAAAAACATTTCCCTAGCCAAGTTTTAACTTGTAACAAGGTAGGGATGTCGTTTCCTATAAGTAGTATGACATCTACATAACACTAGGAATACGACTATGCTCACACTAACCTTCTTGTAAACACAAGGTTCATCTTCATTTTTAATGAATCCAAACTATTTTACATTTTCATCAAAACGAAGATTCCAGCTTCTGGAAGCTTGCTTCAATCCGTAGATTGATCGCTGTAACTTGCATATCTTTTTAGCTTCATCTGGAATGCAAAAACCTTCAGGTTGTGTCATGTACACATCCTCAAGAAGACTTCCATTAAGGAAGGCAGTCTTCACATCCATCTACATATTTCATAATCATGATATTCAGCGATGGCAAGTAAGATCCGAATGGATTTAATCATTGCAACTGGCGAAAAGGTTTCATCATAGTCTACGCCATGAATTTGTTTGAAACCTTTAGCAACCAACCGTGCTTTATAGGTTTGCACCTTTCCATCCATGTCAGTCTTCTTTTTGAAGACCCACTTGCATCTGTCGTACCCCAAATTTTGACTTTCATTTTAGTGCTATACTATTTGTGATACAATCTCCTTGAAAGTATGTTTGTTAGCTCGTGTGGCAATATTGAGAGTGTACAAGTCCTCATGAGGACAAGGTTACACGTTCGAGTCCCACTTTTTGCTTTCTATCTTTTATTTCCTTTTTCACTTTATTTTTTTTATTAGTATCTCATTCAAAAAATCACAAAATTATAGTTTTTATTTTAATTTTCGTTTTTTAGTTTAGGCTTTTTTTTCAGAAAATTTTATTCATTGCTTTATGCACTTTTATTGAAAGAAAACCCAAAAAATCATTAAAAAAAATAATAAAAAAGTCAAACAAGAATAGAAAAGGAAAGGAATCATGAAGTCATGGCAAATCAACACAAAAGAAGAAAATCATCATTTGCCCATAAAGCTCCATAAAACTCATTCAACTCACATAACTCCATTCCAAATTGAATGCAATTAAGTTTGTAAACCTAAATCTATTTTCATATAAAAAGCTGAAGCAAAATTCAGAGAGGGGGAGGAGGTTTTGTGAGAGGCCGTAGAACAGAGGCAGAAAACACAAAAAAATCTCATGTAGTAACACATTGTTATTATAACCATAGCCATTGTTATTATAACGACCAAGCACTATAACATCACCGCCATTGCCACCTCCATACACCATATCAAATCAAAACCACTATAAACAACACTTCCATCACAAAATCATCACCACAAATCACCATAACCAGTACCCATCATCTTCATCCATCTAATAACAACAAATCATCACCACCTTCAGTTAATAACCATCAAATAGTCTTTTATCAAATCATCAAACATAAAACAGCAATAGAAAGCCACAAAGGATTAACATAGACAGAAACAGAAATAATAAGAAAGGAAGGAGATCTACGTAGCTACTTTGCCGCCGTTTACAGACTCGTCGCGGCGAATCCGAATCTGAGCGTCCCGCCATAACAACGCAATTCTGCTGCACCTTGAGGACATCAGCAATTGCGACTGATCCACTGGTGACGCCGTGAGTCATAAACCGACCACCGCCGCGGTATTTTCTTTTCTTCTTTTTTTCTACTTTTCACCGTTTTCTTTTTATCTGTGTTATGTGTTGTTGATTGTTCAAGACAGAGGAGAGATTATGTGGTGTTTGCGCGGATGAGTATGAGAGTGAGTGAGAGAGAGAGGGGGAGAGAAGGCCGAGGTTGAGGGAGAGATGAGTGAAAACGAGAGAGAACAGAAGAGGTGAAAGAGGGACGTGCATGCTCTCTGTAATGCAATTCCTCATATTTTTGTTTTGTTTTTTTATGTATATTGGTTTGTTTTTTTTTTTATTTATATTTTATTTATTTTGTTATTTAGGTGGTTGTTTATATTGGCTTTTAAGTTTTTTATTTTACACCCATTCTAATATACTCTTGCAATAACAATATAGCGTGTACAGTAAAAACAGTTGACTCAAAATTGTCCCTTTTATTTTATTTTATTTTTGTGCAAAAAAAACTATTTAAAATCATAATAAAACAATAAAAGTATCAATTCTAATTTTTTTCTCTTAAAAAAGCACTTAAACATCAAATAATTTTTTTATAATAAATTTGGGTTAAAAAGAGATTGGCGAATGTACATTCGTTTGTCTCTCGAACAATCGGGGGCTTAGCGTCACGCTTTTCGACAGGTTGTTCGTCTTCCACTCAAATATATTTTAATAAAAATCTTGGACTAAAGAGGAGATTGACGAATGTACATTCGTTGGTCTCTCGAATAATCGGGGGCTTAGCGTCACGCTTTGTCGACAGGTTGTTCGTCTTCCGCTCAAACACATTCTAATAAAAAATCTTGGATTAAAGAGGAGATTGACGAATGTACATTCGTTGATCTCTCGAACGATCGGGGGCTTCGCATTACGCTTTGTCGACAAGTTGTTCGTCTTCCACATCTAAAAATAACTCCAACGCATCAAATATTTTTAGCACAGTCAAAATATAAAAACGAAAATCTTTTCATAAATAAAATCAACCAACACACAAATATTTTCTACCAGAACTGCGTGTAGCTTTGAATTTCCCATTGCACCCGGGAATACGTAGGAGCGAGATTCGTACATCTCGTCAAGCACACTAATAAAAAACTAACTTTTTCCCCTGTCACATATAATAAATAATTAAAAGCATGCAAGAAAATTAAACACCCTTTTAACCCTAAAATTAACGAGAAGGTTCCCGTTGAGTACAACGGATGTGAGAGGTGCTAACACCTTCCCCTCACATAATTGACTCCCGAACCTGGAAATGGTTGTGATGACCATCTTTCCAATATTTTAAGGTTTTATCGATATTTTCCTTTTCTTCCGGGAATAAATAAAGTTCGGTGGCGACTTAATTGTCTAGCGAGCGACTTTCCGCTCGCGCATTTTTCCACCCGCTTCAGCTGGCGACTTCACTGGGGACTTTAGAGAGTCAAACCTATCCTTGTTAGTTTTAGGGTTGAATATATTTTGTTTGCTTGCATGCTTTCCTGTGTTCTTAAATGTCTCATCTTATTATTATCTTCTTGCTCTTGTATTTATTTTATATTTTGGTTATTTTTTCTGAATATATATCAATTGTGGGTTGAATTTATTATTTGAGAGAAGCTCTATACCCGAGCTTGAGTAAAACCCTAAGTTTAAGTAAGGAGTCAGTAGTATGGGCCTATGGGATGTACATCCCAATGGGTGATTTACAAAAACTCCGCCTAGAGTAGATCGGTTCAAAAGTTTTGTCAGGAATTGACTAGCCCATCCGCTTGGCGAAATTTTGAATTTGGTCCGTGACTCTAGGGACCTTGTTTAGAACCCATTAAACTCTACCTAAGGGAGACCCTTTGAGGTTTTTCCACAAATTGGCTAGTTCAATTTCGTGGGGAAGTTTCGAATGAGGGTCGTGACCTTGATTGTCGCCTTTGAACAAACAAAAACCCAAGAACCCACATGTGAAGGGTTTGGGTAGTAAATACTTAGAACTAGCCTCTCATAGGGAGCCCTCCATTTAGGTTGTGTTTTGTCAACTTCCAATGACCCTACAAATACATCCTTGGGGTCACACCCTGACCTTATTCAATCTCGTCACATCATAGCATGTCATAAAAACTTTTTAACATACCCTCTAACTTAAAAAAAAAATTCTTTTTGCATATCCATGCATTTTCATACATCTGCATACATACATCCCATACTCAAAAAACTCATATCATTTCCCTTCCTTTCCCTTTGAAGCTCATAAAACAGCCGGCCCGCAAACCTAAACCGCTATCCTACCGGCCTGCTCTCCGACACTCTCGCGGAACACGTGCTAATTGTAAGAGGATCATGGAAAATTTAGAACAGAATCATAAGACACTAAGGGAAGATGTTGACTCGGTAAAAGGAAAGATGGACAAGCTCCTTGAGATCTTCCAAGCTATGGCAAGTAAGGAGAACATTCCTCAAGTTGGAAATAGTTCACCCAATCACACTACTGAAGTTGTGGGATGTTCTATGCCACACCAAGCTACGCCCGTCAATGCCCACCAAGGTGTTGAATCTGCTCAAGTGTATCAAGCCTTGGAAGAAAGGTTGAAAGCTATAGAGGGTTTTGGCGCTTACGGATCCGACGCTTTGGACATGTGTTTAGTACCGGACGTAGTCGTCCCCCCAAAGTTCAAAGTGCCTGACTTCGAAAAGTACAAAGGGATTCACTGTCCAAGGAATCATTTGAAGATGTTTTGTAGGAAGATGGCTGCTTATGCTACCGATGAGAAGCTCATGATTCATGTCTTTCAAGACAGTTTGAGTGGGGCATCTTTGGATTGGGATATGCAACTGGAGAGAGCCCAAATCCAGACATGGAAGGACCTCGCTGATGCCTTCATGAAACAATACAAGTATAATCTGGACATGGCTCCCAACCGCATGCAATTGCAAAAGCTTGCTCAAAAGAGTGGTGAATCATTCAGAGATTACGCTCAAAGGTGGAGGGAATTGGCTGCTCGAGTGCAACCACCATTGTTGGAAAGATAATTGGTTGACACATTTATGAGCACTTTACAAGGGCCCTACTATGAGAAGATGATCGGGAGCATATCGTCGGGTTTTGCTGAAATAGTTCTGATCGGTGAACGAATAGAAGAGGGATGGAAGAGCGGAAAAATACAAGGTGACTCCAATAATCATGTGGGGGCAAAGAAGTCCTGTAACAATGACCCAAAGAAGAAAGATGGCGAGGCTAATGCTGTTGTGATAGGATCATCACAACCACCCTTCGTTCCTATGCCACACTATCAATATCCTCATGTGGTAGCCATAGCCCAAGGACAACGTCCACAACAGTTGCATCATACACCTTTGCCTCAACAGCCACTGGCGATACCTCAGCAGCAAATGAATCAACCTGGACCCAGGAATGACCATAAGAGGAGAAACATACGTTATGATCACATACCCATGCCATATGGTCAAATTCTACCATACTTGTTGCAAAAAGGGATGGTTGAACTAAAACCTCTCCCCCCCGTGGAACCACCATACCCACCGACCTTTGATGTGAATGCTAGCTGTGATTACCACGCCGGGGCACTCGGGCATAACATCGAGAACTGTCGGGGCTTCAAGCATAAGGTTCAGGAACTCATTGATCAAAAGTTGTTGTCTTTCAAGGAGTGATATTCTTCTCAAATGGTCGCCCATTACAAGTCAGAGAACGCCAAGGGGCATCTTCAAAGTCAATGGTCCAACAAGGAAACTCATTTATAGGATTACTAGGTTTCTCATTCTCAGTTGTAATTTCATTCCTGCTAAGTTTTGTTTGCTTTCTTAAAATTGTTATCTTTTGATCAAGTGTTTTAATGAAATTCGCATGCATGTTTTCAATCTATCCATTCATATTCACTCTCTTCTTATGTCATCTCTCTCTTTTTATTTGACTTCTCACATGTTAACAAACTTGGTGGGGAGGATGATGTAAACAAATGATGCAATTTGCTGATATATGCTTTTATAAGTAAAACCCGGTTGATGATGTAAGGCATTGTTTCAATTCCCAAACACTGGAGATATAAGGAGATAATCCGTAGTCAACCCCTTTGAGCCCGAAGTCGGTGTTCTTTCTATTTTGCTAAAAAACCTTAATCTTAACCAGGGGCAGGGTAGTTTTACAATTAACTCAATGATGCATTCCGATGCAAGAGAATCAATCCAGTTAATCACTTCAATAAGAGGTTTAAGCACATTATCTCCCTCGTGTACATCATCCAACATGGAGGGAATAACGAGAGGATAGAATACATAATCGTTGATGTGACAGCAATAACTTGATGAGCTAAAAGAAAAATCTCATGAGAGACGTTAAAAAAAAAAAAAAAAAAAAGGAGAGAGCCCGCTAAGTAAAAACTTAGGCAAAAATGGGGCATCCTGATGGACCGCATATTCAAAAGAACCGGTCCATGCAAAAATAGGGAGTAAAAATAAAAACAAGTCTGTCAACTAAAAGAAATAACTGTCACTCCAAGAATTTCATCAGTGTCTGACCACTGTACTTACCTTTGGTATCATAACTAGCAAAATTCTCTTGTCGACCAAAGACATTTGTTGAGTTAATTGAATTTAGGAATGAAGAACATCAAAGTAGATTGGGAGGGTTAAAATAATATTTTGAGTCTTATATCCTTTGTTTCTTAAACCGTGAACCAAGACACGTTATAACCCTCAAAAGACCTCATTGAAGCTAGGTTGACTATGAAAGCATATTCAGCAAAATTGGTAAACTGACTCCTCATGTTTGTGTATCATTAATAACAATCTTTCTATCATTTTTATCACTTTCAATTGTGCCGATCTTCTGGCGAAATATCATCCATTGTACATAGCTTAACAATTTTCAAATTCAAAACTTGCATGTACATTACATCGAAATTACTTTTCAAGAGAAACAATTTCACTCGCAAATTAATACTTAGCATCAAGGAAATGTCAACAAGGAATCTGATCAAAGGTGAATCATTTTAAGAAACTCCTAAAATGGGGCAAGTCAACTAGGGGTCCTACTAATCAAGAGCAAATCCCTATAACCGAGGGGCACATCATTTGGATATCTTATTGATTGGGGTCAAGATATTTCAAGAGTGGATCAAACCTTCAAAGCACCAATCAACCAAGGGCATGCTTTTCAAAGTTCAAGTGTTGGGGCAGTCCGAGTCAAAGATTTAATATTAAGCATACCTTTCAAGGATTCAAATACTGGGGCAACATGTGTTTATCCCCCCATGGATAGAGAGGAGTTCTCATTCCCAGTTTGATACGGCCAAAGATAAAATGCCCAAGAAAAAGAAATACAAAAAAAAAAAAATCAATGTCAAAAGCTCGCTAAGTCGAAAACCCAAAAGGGCGGCTTAGGCAATAGAGAGCGTCCCGGTGGATCGAAAACCTGAAAAGGCGATCAGGCAAAAATTAGGGGCACAAAAAAGGAAATACACTCCCGGTGGACCGAAAACTCGAAAGAGCGGTCTAGGCAAAAGTTAGGGATTTTCAAAAAAAAAAATATAAAGAAAAATGGGAAAAATTGGTTAAAGCAAGGGGCAAGCCCTCTCCATCCTTTCGAGTTGGTCAAGTAAATGTTGTCATACCTCAGCGACCGTTGAGTCCAACTAGGGTGTCGGGGAATCATGCTAGCAAAAAAAAAAAAAAGCCTTCTCACCCTTTCCATTGCCCATCACGAAGGACCTTTTGAGGAACATTCCAAATCATAGCCATGCATCCTGCATCAATTATATCTACAACACTCTAGCATCAAACCATGCATCGCATTGCATTCATCATAACATATCATTCATGTATCTTGCATTTTACTTGTGCTTTAAGATCCCCAAATCTTCCAATGAAATTGAAATTACTTTCACCGAAAAGCTTTCAAACCAAAAACATCCAAAGGCCAATATCCATTAACATTCCCTTAAGGCCCAATATCATTGGTATCCACAAAGCCCAACCTTTACCAGTATTTCATGCATCCATCATGCATCAATGCATCAAAAATTGTCATGCATAAACAAACATATAAAGCAAACATACATAGCATATGCAAAGATCTGGTGACTGTTCATAAAGGTCTAAATCAATTCCTGCTCCCCAGCAAACCCTTTTTCCATGTAACCTTTTTCTTGGAACAACCCCAGTTGACGTTCATTTTATACGTGGATGGGTGTCAACCTCTGATATCGCCTGCAAGTCTTCTTTGATCTTAGCAATGACGCTTGAGTCTACTTATCTTTCCAATATAAGCATGATGCTCGAATCTGCTTACCTTTTCAATTTAAGCAATGATACTCGAATCTGCTTGTCTGCATTTTCAATCTAAGCAAGGATGCTCGAATCCGCTGATCTATCTTTTCAATCCAAGCAAGGATGCTCGAATCTGCTTGTTTGCCTTTTCAATCTAAGCAAGGATGCTTGAATCTGCTGATCTATCTTTTCAATCCAAGCAAGGATACTCGAATCTGCTTGTTTGCCTTTTCAATCTAAGCAAGGATGCTCGAATCTGATGATCTATCTTTTTCAATCCAAGCAAGGATGCTAGAACCTGCTCGTCTGTCCTTTCAATCCAAGCAACGATGCTCGAATCTGCTTGTCTTTCCAATATAAGCAAGATGCTTGAGTCTGCTTATCCTTTCAATGTAAGTAATGATGCCCGAATCTGTTTACCTTTTCAATCTTAGCAATGATGCTCGAGTCTGCAAAGATCTACTCATCTTTCCCATGTAGACAATAATTCCCGAATTTGTTTACCCTTTCGATCTAAGCAATGACGCCCGAGTCTGCAAAGGTCTACCTATTTGTTCAGAGTCCCATTCTTATTTGGTATTTTCGGAGTCCCATCCATATTGTAAGAGTCCTATCTTATTTAGTAAATTAGAGCACCACCCTTGTTTGGCTAGCAATTTAGAGTCTCATTCGCGCTGGCAGTTTAGAATTCCATCTTTGTTTGACTAGCAATTTAGAGTCCCATTCGCGCTGGCAGTTAGAGTTCTACCTTATTTGGAAGTTTAGAGTTTCATTTTTGTTTGGCTGGCAATTTAGAGTCCCATTTGCGCTGGCATTTTAGAGTTCCATCTTTGTTTGGCTGGCAATTTAGAGTCCCATTCGCGTTGCCAGTTTAGAGTTACATCTTTGTTTTGGCTGGCAATTTAGAGTCTCATTCGCGCTGACAGTCTAGAGTCATATCCCTCTTTGGCTAGCAATCTAGAGTCTCATTCCAGCTGGCAGTTTAGAGTCTCATCTACTCGAACAAAATTTTGGGTCCTTTCGTATTTTATTATCTTCCACCACGAGTACATGAAGACAGCCGTCAATCATGTTCTCGAGTGAAAAAATAATTAAATAGGGGCAGCTGTCGTACCCCAATGTTTGTTAGCTCGTGTGGCAATATTGAGAGTGTACAAGTCCTCATGAGGACAAGGTTACACGTTCGAGTCCCACTTTTTGCTTTCTATCATTTATTTCCTTTTTCACTTTATTTTTTTATTAGTATCTCATTCAAAAAATTACAAAATTATAGTTTTTATTTTAATTTTCGTTTTTTAGTTTAGGCTTTTTTTTCAGAAAATTTTATTCATTGCTTTATGCACTTTTATTGAAAGAAAACCCAAAAAATCATTAAAAAAAATAATAAAAAAGTCAAACAAGAATAGAAAAGGAAAGGAATCATGAAGTCATGGCAAATCAACACAAAAGAAGAAAATCATCATTTGCCCATAAAACTCATTCAACTCACATAACTCCATTCCAAATTGAATGCAATTAAGTTTGTAAACCTAAATCTATTTTCATATAAAAAGCTGAAGCAAAATTCAGAGAGGGGGAGGAGGTTTTGTGAGAGGCCGTAGAACAGAGGCAGAAAATACAAAAAAATCTCATGTAGTAACACATTGTTATTATAACCATAGCCATTGTTATTATAACGACCAAGCACTATAACATCACCGCCATTGCCACCTCCATACACCATATCAAATCAAAACCACTATAAACAACACTTCCATCACAAAATCATCACCACAAATCACCATAACCAGTACCCATCATCTTCATCCATCTAATAACAACAAATCATCACCACCTTCAGTTAATAACCATCAAATAGTCTTTTATCAAATCATCAAACATAAAACAACAATAGAAAGCCAAAAAGGATTAACATAGACAGAAACAGAAATAATAAGAAAGGAAGGAGATCTACGTAGCTACTTTGCCGCCGTTTACAGACTCGTCGCGGCGAATCCGAATCTGAGCGTCCCGCCATAACAACGCAATTCTGCTGCACCTTGAGGACATCAGCAATTGCGACTGATCCACCGGCGACGCCGTGAGTCACAAACCGACCACCGCCGCGGTATTTTCTTTTCTTCTTTTTTTCTACTTTTCACCGTTTTCTTTTTATCTGTGTTATGTGTTGTTGATTGTTCAAGACAGAGGAGAGATTATGTGGTGTTTGCGCGGATGAGTATGAGAGTGAGTGAGAGAGAGAGAGGGAGAGAGAAGGCCGAGGTTGAGGGAGAGATGAGTGAAAACGAGAGAGAACAGGAGAGGTGAAAGAGGGACGTGCATGCTCTCTGTAATGCAATTCCTCATATTTTTGTTTTGTTTTTTTATGTATATTGGTTTGTTTTTTTTTTTTATTTATATTTATTTATTTTGTTATTTAGGTGGTTGTTTATATTGGCTTTTAAGTTTTTTATTTTACACCCATTCTAATATACTCTTGCAATAACAATATAGCGTGTACAGTAAAAACAGTTGACTCAAAATTGTCCCTTTTATTTTATTTTATTTTTGTGCAAAAAAAACTATTTAAAATCATAATAAAACAATAAAAGTATCAATTCTAATTTTTTCTCTTAAAAAAGCACTTAAACATCAAATAATTTTTTTATAATAAATTTGGATTAAAAAGAGATTGACGAATGTACATTCGTTTGTCTCTCGAACAATCGGGGGCTTAGCGTCACGCTTTGTCGACAGGTTGTTCGTCTTCCACTCAAATATACTTTAATAAAAATCTTGGACTAAAGAGGAGATTGGCGAATGTACATTCGTTGGTCTCTCGAATAATCGGGGGCTTAGCGTCACGCTTTGTCGACAGGTTGTTCGTCTTCCGCTCAAACACATTCTAATAAAAAATCTTGGATTAAAGAGGAGATTGACGAATGTACATTCGTTGATCTCTCGAACGATCGGGGGCTTCGCATTACGCTTGTCGACAAGTTGTTCGTCTTCCACATCTAAAAATAACTCCAACGCATCAAATATTTTTAGCACAGTCAAAATATAAAAACGAAAATCTTTTCATAAATAAAATCAACCAACACACAAATATTTTCTACCAGAACTGCGTGTAGCTTTGAATTTCCCATTGCACCCGGGAATACGTAGGAGCGAGATTCGTACATCTCGTCAAGCACACTAATAAAAAACTAACTTTTTCCCCTGTCACATATAATAAATAATTAAAAGCATGCAAGAAAATTAAACACCCTTTTAACCCTAAAATTAACGAGAAGGTTCCCGTTGAGTACAACGGATGTGAGAGGTGCTAACACCTTCCCCTCACATAATCGACTCCCGAACCTGGAAATGGTTGTGATGACCATCTTTCCAATATTTTAAGGTTTTATCGATATTTTCCTTTTCTTCCGGGAATAAATAAAGTTCGGTGGCGACTTTACTGTCTAGCGAGTGACTTTCCGCTCGCGCATTTTTCCACCCGCTTCAGCATCCTATGGGTTTGACCCCATCAGGAGCTTCTACCAAGTTCCAAACTTGGTTTGTGTACATGGAATCCATTTCAGATTTCATGGCTTCAAGCCACTTCTCAGATTCGGGGCCTGTTATGGCCTCTTGATAAGTCGCAGGCTCATCTTGATCCATGAGTAATACATCACCTTGTTCTGATATGAGATATCCATATCTTTCAGGTTCCAGATGTATCCTGCTAGACCTACGTGGTTCTTGTGTTACTTGAGTAGGATTCTCTGTCACAACATTTTGTGCGTCTTGCTCTTGTTCCTCCATTGGTGTATTATTACTTTGTGGATCATGAATTTCTTCAAGATCTACTTTCCTCCCACTGATTCCCTTGGACACAAAGTCCTTTTCTAGGAATACTCCAGTTCGAGCGACAAACACTTTGCCCTCAGAAGGATTGTAAAAGTAATATCCTTTTGTTTCTTTAGGATATCCCACAAAGAAACACTTGTCAGATTTGGGTTCAAGTTTAGTAGACATTTGACGTTTTACATAAATTTCACAACCCCAAATTTTCAAGTAAGACATAAGTGGTTTCTTACCACTCCATAATTCATATGGTGTCTTGTCAACCGTTTTAGAAGGAACGCGGTTAAGTGTGTATGCTGCTGTTAGTAGAGCATGACCCCAAAAGGAGTTTGGAAGATCAGCGTGACTCATCATAGACCGTACCATGTCTAACAAGGTTCGGTTTCTTCTTTCAGACACACCATTCCATTTTGGTGTTCCAGGAGGAGTGAGTTGGGATAGGATCCTACACTCTTTTAGATGGTCATCAAATTCTAGGCTTAAATACTCACCACCTCGATCGGGTCGAAGGGTTTTGATTTTATTCCCTAGTTGGTTTTGTACTTCATTTTTAAATTCTTTGAATTTTTCAAAGGATTCAGATTTGTGCTTCATTAGATACACATATCCATATCTACTGTAATCATCAGTAAATGTGATGAAGTATTGAAAACCTCCTCTAGCAGGTGTGTTCAGTGGTCCACATACATCAGTATGTATGAGAGCCAAAAGATCACTTGACCTTTCACCTTTACCAGTGAATGAGGTCTTTGTCATTTTTCCCAATAAACAAGACCTACATGTTTCAAATGATTCATAATCAAATGAATCCAAGAGTCCATCCTTATGCAGTTTGGAAATGCGTTTCTCATTTATATGGCCTAAACGACAGTGCCAAAGGTATGTAGGATTTAACTCATTAGGTTTCATCCTTTTAGTATCAATGTTATAAATTGGCATTTCAAGATCAAGAATATATAAACCATTACTCATTTGAGCATTGGCATAAAAGATATCATTTAAATAAATGGAGCAACAATTGTTCTTTATTAGAGATGAAAAGCCAAGTTTATCCAAACAAGAAACATAAATAATATTCCTGCTAATGGCAGGTACATAAAAACAGTTTTGTAACTGTATTATTAAACCAACAGGTAAAGTCAAATCATAAACTCCTATAGCTAATGCGGCAACTCTTGCTCCATTTCCCACTCGTAGGTCGACTTCACCTTTAGCCAATTCCCTACTCCTTTGCAGCCCCTGCACAATAGTACAAATGTGAGAACCACATCCGGTATCTAATACCCATGCAGAAGAAGTAGATAAATTAATTTCAATAACAAAGATACTTGCTAAGTTGGAACTCTCTATTCCATTCTTCTTGTCTTCCAGGTACTTTGGGCAGTTCCTCTTCCAATGTCCAGTCTTGTTACAGTGGAAGCACTTACCCTCCTTTGCAATGCCACCAGTGGGCTTCAAAGCTAGAGTGGCAGGTTTGGGTTTGACAACTTCCTTGCCCTTCCCTTTGCTTGCCTTTGCTTTGTTGCCTTTCTTATGATTTCCATTGCCGATCATTAAGACATGATTCGACTTAACCTTTTGATCGCATGTTTTGTTCTGCTTGTCTTAACATGCCCAATAGTTGTGGCAGAGTTTTCTCCATGTCTGACATGGTGAAGTTAAGAACAAACTGGTTAAAACTCTCCGGCAACGATTGCAGGATCAGATCAGTTGCAAGCTCATTCCCAAGTGGAAATCCCAATCTTGCTAAGTTCCCCACGTACCCAATCATCTTGAGTACATGTGGACTTACAGGAGATCCCTCAGATAGCTTAGCTTGGAAAAGGTCTGGAAACATCAAATCTCTCAATTCTAACTTTCTCTTGGTAGAGCGTTTTCAGATGTTCGATCATATCGAACGCATTCATTTCCTCATGTTGCTTCTGAAGCTCAGAGGTCATGGTAGCTAGCATGAGACATTTTGCATCTAAGGCATCATCGACACGCTTCTGATAAGCATCTCTTTGAGCCTTAGGAGCATTGACAGCAGGTTCCTCCTCAGGGTCAGGGTGAGGTTCCTCTATAGCATACAACTTTTTCTCGTGCATGAGGACAATCCTCAAGTTACGATGCCAATCAAAAAAATTTGTCCCAGACAATTTTTCTTTGTCAAGAATGCTTCTCATAATACTGTTTGAGGTGTTATTGTTTGTCATGGTGATCTACATTATAAAAGTGAAGATATAAGTATTAAATAATTTCAAGACATATTTAATTAGGTCTTTAATTAAACATGTGCTCCCAATTTTACTCAAAACAAATGACCCTCGACATTTGATTCGGAAAATCCCGTTGGAAGATTTTCTAGTGAGAATGAGATCCGTATTTCACTTTGTTTTAAGTCAGCGTTGGGCTGATTACACAAAACTTAGTTTATTTAGGTAGGAAACTCCTTTCCAATTGTATCTCATACAACTCTCATATAATTTCCGTTGGGTAAATAATACTTATTTTTAATCCATCATATGGAATAACCCAACGCTTGCTTCTAAAATCATATAATCATATTATATTTATTTAGTTAAGTTAACCAGAAGAATAGCCCTCAGATAAACTGGTTATCTCACTGCAACTTATCAATATAGACAATGCACTTTACGTTGGCAAAACCTACATTAATCGATATTGATCTTGAAGGGTGCTATTCTTTGGAAAGCATAAAACTTAATATGTTCTTTTGAGGGGTTTTGTTAATTTATTAGATCTCACCTTACCACGGCTTACATGCAATAACGTCACTTCAATCATAACATGCATCATACATACACAATATAATAAAGTGACATGGTTATGGCCCCTAGCGTAATTGCTCCCTCAAAACAATGAGAGAACCTATGCTATAACTAAGAACGACCTATACTTCTCCAAGTCTAGATCTTCATGGCTATCCTTCTTTTCTTGTTTATTTCTCATATATTACATGACTACAAGAATACTCGCATTACATACGAGTGAATTACATTATGAGATGATATAAGAGAGGCACGACACGCAGGCCATATTTCAAAACCAAAACAAAAATTAAAAGACTAAGGCCATAACCATGCATCATACAAATACAATAACAATAAACACATAATCATTATTATTATTAAATTAGCCCAATTAATAAAATACCATGATTGATCACCTTACGCAGAGTCGGTCGGGGGACATGGGTCAAGGGGACAGCGTCCCCTGCGGGGCCTCCGGGGCAGCGCCCCGGAAGCTAAATCGTAATGAACGGTTCATTAACGAAACCCTAATTGTATCAACGTTTGACACAATTTTGAAACCCTAACCGATTCTGTTTCCATAATAATACAACACTTGTATTTTTATGAATCTTAATACAACAATCATTCATCAAAACATTTCAAGATTGTTGTTCATTATAGATGATTGACTCATGAATGCTTCACCTGTATCGGATTCCGAAGCACATGCTCACAATCACCCATTATTCACGCCAATCACAAAATATTCTGATGAACAATATAATCGGTATATCACATATACCAACGTCGTATTAGAATTATATATCACATATATAAATTAAGATTAATCAATCACATCTTATTAATTCTTGTTCTTATTATTATTAATATAGATTCATAATCATATCATATTAATAAACGGTAACAAACATCAAAACCGATCCATGGTTTCACAAGTGGCTCTGATACCACTGAAGGAAAACATAACTGTTTATCAAAGATAAAACACAGCGGATTTTAAAATTTTATTTTCCTTCAATGGATCCATGTGAAAGATCATGGTCAAGAATATATTATTGCCTTTGAAGAACTGATGCTTTCTTTCGCGAACAAGGAGCTTTCGATCACGAACAGAAACTGCTTACGATCACGAACACGAACTGCCTTTCGACCACGAACAAGAAACACCGTATGATCACGAACAAGAATCTTCAATCAGTTCACGAGCACCACAATTGCAGCGCCTCCACTTAGTCCACACGAACAGGAACCTTCAACCTTCGGTGCTAGCCGTTCTTGGATGAAGAATGAGGGAACTTGAGCGGATTAGGGTTTAGAGAAATTCAGAATTTCTCAAATACGAATTAGGGTTTAGAGAAATTCAGAATTTCTCCAAAAGTGTGAGAGACTGAACTTCATAAGGCTCTATTTATAGAGTTTCTTATGTGGGCTTCAGTTCACACGGATTTGGACTTCTTAAGCCCAATATTCGTTTTTCACTAATTGCACCCCCGCAATAAGTCTTACTTATTTTTCCCGTTTTAACTGTCCTTATGTGTGTGACCCTGTAGGTTCTTATAACGTTGGCAATAATATTTATCTTAATATTATAAACAGTGAGCGGTATCTAGCAACACATCACTGTTACCCAAGTTATAGGAATGTCATGTGATCTGACTAACCTTTCTGTGATAAACATCTTGTGCATAATTACCCTTTTGTCCTCATGTCTATATTGAACACAAGGCATAGTATGTCATCTTTGTCTAGTTCAATATTGGGCCCAGAGACATATCTCCCGTTATGTAGGAGGGACAAATCCCATCTAGGTCACTCATGTCCCTCAGCATGATTCGTGTCCATCAACCAACTTTATAGTTATCCAGTTACGGATAACGTTTGAATGACAACAAGGTATTACACTCCTACATCTAGGGTACACAGTGGTTTTAGGTCGAAGGATGGAATGTACCTTTTATCACTATGAGAATAACTTATGACATTTCATAACATTCTATGTAGTATTCTCATGGTGGATCAATCCGATATAAAGTTACCCTTAACATTTATATCCATGTGAAGACTTGATAACTCATTATCTATGATCAGTGAGACGTGATCATCAGTCTACCAACATAATAGTCTCTATGCTTTAATGTTATCTCATTTCACAATAAAGTTTGACTACGGATACGTTTAAGAATAGTGTTCTTATATTTAATGGATTCTCACGTTTAAGTCACACTTAACGTTCCATTAACGAATCAACTATTCTAGGGACTTTTATTATTTTAACACATAAAGAAAATGCCTTTTATTTGATGAGTAAATTATTCAATAATTAATTGGCCTCTAGGGTTTACATCAACATTGGGCAGTGGCTGAAAAATTATTTTTTAAACGGTTTTTAAATCTCGTAACAACAATAACAGTTTTAAGACATTTCTTTCTGCCATGACTACAGAAGAAATTACTGGCTAATTAGATTATAATGACGCTGACTATGACAAATAATTTCGGTTTGAAAGGAATCACTGCAAACATTAGCAACAAAAAGATTGTATTTTTAAAACAACAAAAAATGTATCAACGTGTTGAGAAGGATATTGCAGTTGTACTCGATACAATTGAACAAGTTTAAAAGGATAAAAAGTCTAAAGTATATACCCTGAAAGTCTGGTAACTTGTCTTATTTTAAAAGAAAAAAATTGTAAAGCAAAATAAGAAAGTGCTTGTTGTCTTGAACAACAACACTAGAAACTCACAAGTGATAGTCTAGAGCCAACCGACAGACCTTTACCGTGTGTTTGGATATGTGGAAAGATTGCTAGAAGGAAAGAAAGCTAGTGGAAAGTGGTTCTTTCCACAATTTGGTTGCACTACGAAATAAGAAGGAAAAAAAGTTTTACATGGGGCCCACATCAAAATCCTTTGCACCCATATATGGACGGAAACCTACAGAAACATTCATATTCTTATTGTAAAGTCAACAAATCCCTTATTTTTGTTTGTTTTTTTACTACGTACTACTAGTATTCACAAATACATATTTTTTTTAAAAATTCACCACTATTTTTTTCCTATTCACTTCCTCATGACATACAATTGCTCCAGCACCTGGACACACAATTATTTTTCCATTGAAAACTATGTAGACCGTATTTTTTTAATTTTTTATAGAATAATCCATATTATTTTTAAACAAGGGTATTTTTGTCAATTACAAAATATATATCTTTCTTTCCACTTACTTTCTACCATGCTTTCTCTTCAACCAAACAACCATAACAATTTCCACAATTTCTACTATCTTTCTTTCCTTACACAATTTTTCTTTTCTCTTTCTTTCCTTCGACTTTCACTCTTCAACCAAACAAAGTGTTAAAGTATTAAAATCACTTTGTGAATTGGAACGATCTCCCCGAGTTCAAAAGTTGAATTCCTAACTATGGGATGAATTATGTAAATTATGTCATTGCTGATGTTAGACTCACTTTTAATGTCATATCCAATTCCACTTGTTGGAGCTGGGTTTTACAAGTAAGAATAAATGTGAGTATAAACCGCGGCCAATGGGCTTGACTTAGATTATACATATATATATAATTTAAAGATAATTAGAATCATTGCAGTTGTTATTATAATTCATTGTCTTGTGATTATTATATATGGTATATAATAATCACAAGAACAAAATTTCTAGTTATGAAATTTTGAAGAAAAAGACAATCTAACTTGTCTTATTTTAGAACTTGGGTCTTGGGGTTGTCTGGCCTATGCTCAGATTCCTGACTTCAAGAGAGTTAAACTCACTAGTAGAACCTATGAATACAACAAAGTTTATAGGTTGTATGCCTAAATGCTAAAATGATCATAGAATCAAAAGATATTGATCTCTATGAAATTGAATTTCTCTTTAAAATTGAGAAATAGTGGGGCACTAGTGGGGCATTGTAACTGGTCACACTCTAGTGATCAGAACCAGTGATGAGAACATCGAAGATGTAATAGAACCTCAAAGAGGTAAGATAGCAAGAGTTGCTAAAAAACATAAACCTGATTACATGGTTTATAGATTAGAAGAGGATCCAATGAACCTCCAAGAAACTGTCTTTCTTTGATTTTGATTTATGGTGGTGGCCATAAATGATGAGATGTATTCTCTCTAGTCTAATAATAATAAGACTTGATATTTAATAGACTTGCCTCATAACTGCAAACTGAATGGATGCAAATAAATTTTTAGAATGGAAAAAATATAGATTTTTTCAACATTTTTTCTGTAATCACAAGAATAATATTCATAAAGCCAAATAGATGTTAAAACTACTTTTCTAAATAGTGAACTAGAAGAAAAAAAATTATGGAACTACCTAAAGATTTTGCAACTCATGGGCCAGAAAATTAAAGTAGATAAGTTAGATAAGACTTTGTAGGGTTTTAAACAAGCCATAAGAAATGGCATGAAAAGTTTGACAATTATTTTTAGTCATAATAAAAAATGTGCACCTTGCTAATTTAGCAAACCATATATATATATATATATTAATTAATTTATTATATGTATGTGTTTCTTTAACAACGCCGGAGATTTGTGTAAAAACAAAAATGAACAGAGATTTAATAAAATAAAAATGGAACAAATTAGTGTTTTTTTATTTATTTAAAAATTGGTTTTTAAGTTTGAATTTGCGAAATACAATTTTGAAATGAGAAATAATCCGATTTAATATTGAATTTAGAAAATGCCCAATTTTTTTTCCAAAGTAATCTACTTATTAGAAATTCACCTTTGAGATGAATAAGTGCGACATTCCGAGGTTAAACCCCGACCCTATATATAAAATGCAATATCTTGAGTTTATGCTCAAAGGGCATAAATGATCAATTTCAAACCGAATATAATAAATAACTAATTTAAAATCGAATTTATAAATTTAACTAATTATTTAATCATAACCAAATTTATAACCGATTATAAATTAAAAGTAGATTTGGTTATGTATCCTAATCCAAATAAATAGTTTATAAATATTCCTGATCAATCGACCTTTTAAATAAGGGTCGACAGGACAGCACTGGCCAAGCCACAACTCGAAAGGTAGCTTAGCCTTTAACCAAATCGCCTTCAGCAGTAAGACTGTAGACGACTTAGTGTGGTTAAGTTTACCAAGAAGCCTATAACCAATACCATACAATCGACATAGAGTGGAAAACCTCTGTATCTTATAGAGATGACAAAGGGAATACAGTCCATGTATTGTATGGGAATTAGCCTGGTTTCGAAGAGAGGGGATAAATCCACTGTTAAATTCTTACACCTAAACTTCTTAGCAAAGTCAGCGCCACCCACATCTGAGACTAAAGACTTAGGAAGTGATATAGTCACGCCCTCGCCTCAACCAGCAGGTGTATATCAGTTATCTGTCAGAGATTTGTTACACGAAAATTATAAAGCGTGGAATATAGTTAAGGTTCGAAACTTGTTTTCAAATGATGTAGCGGAGAAGATTCTGGAAACACCACTTGTTAGCTCGGTCCGTGAGGATAAAGTGGTCTGGGAGGAGGAAAGAAATGGGTGTTATTCAGTGAAATCCGGGTATAAGTTAGCTATGCGTTACATAATAGGTAGCGACAAATATCATGTTATGGGCAATTGGAATGGTATTTGGAAAGCTCAAGCTCCGCACAAGGCACGTCATTTACTTTGGCGCTTATGTAGAGGATGTCTCCCGACTCGCTCTCGATTGTTGGAAAGGCGAGTGGATTGTGCAATAGCCCGGGATAGTTGGAGTGCAGCTGGTCTGTCGTCTGTTTTACATAATGCTACGTACCAACAAACTAATGCTATGGATCGTATTTTCGCTATTTGCAGCAATGAAAGTAGTGATACTGTTGGTAGAGTGGCTATGTTACTCTGGTGCATTTGGCACAATCGTAATGATAAGCTTTGGAATGATAATGTCCAAATGCCACGTCAAATCGAAAGACATGCTTTTGATGCTTGGAATGATTGGTACTCAGTACATAAGTTACAGAGTAATAATGTGAGCGGGAATACAGAAGCAGACTTGGTAAGATGGGAGAAACCAACTCTAGATTGGGTAAAATGTAACGTTGATGTTGCCTTTGTGTCTGGATCTGGAAGGACCTCGATGGGGATTGTGTTTTCGCGATAATAGTGGTCACTTCATGGCTGGTATGACACAATGGCAGCTAACTGTGATCTCATCTGTAGAAGGAGAAGCATGGGCTTTACTTTTAGCAATGGAAGAAGAAAGATATAGAGGACTGGATCGAGTTCAATTCGAAAGTGATTCAAAAGTTTTGATAGAGGCCATTCATATGAAGCGTAGAGGCAACTCTGAGTTTTTGTCAATTGTTCATGATATCCTTATTCTTATGTCATCTTTTATAAACTTTGAGGTTAAGTTTGTTAGGAGGCAAGCGAATTTGGTTGCTCATACTCTTGCTAGGGCGGCCAATTCTTGGGCTAGCTTCCATAGATTTGAGAATATTCCCTTTTGTATTGAACGTTTAGATTTTAATGAAATGCAGTAAGTTTGTTTGATTCAAAAAAATAAAATAAAATAAGTATGATTTGATTTTGGAGAAAAATCGACGATGAACACCCGTAGATGAAGCCATAAGGTTGACTACCAAAGTAATGATTCATTACTCTGATTTTGCTGATTCATTACTCTGATTTTGCTTAGGATCTGAGACTTCGCAAGAATCGATAAAATGGAATTAGATTAGAGAGTGTGACCCTAGCACTCTTCTCAGAGTTTTATTCAAACTTTATTCTTGTAACATACAAACAAAACAAGGAGTATTAAACAACACTATAACATTTTAACCATGAAATACACATGAGCACACCCACAACTTCAATTTCATTATTATACAACATAACTCCACTCTAATAAAATCATACTACTAGTATATAAGTTGAGATGCTTCATTTGTTTCCTAATTCTTGTAGTTGTCCATAACATTCACATCATTGAGAATTAATTAATCACTCTGCAATTCTTCCTAATCTCTCCCTCAGAACCAATAAGTGGATTAATATTCCCCATCTTAATCATAGCATATGCAAATTCCATAAAAAAATATCTTTCATTATCACTATAAGATGTGACCAATTGTTTAGTAGTTGAAGTGGTTTCCTCATCACTTGAAAAAAGAATTTGATCAGAGCTAAGAAGACCTTTTCCATTTAGTAAATTTTTGAAGTAATTGTTATCAAATTGATCCATTGAGTTTTGGTCTAGAACAGTAGTTGTGTTTCCATCTCCATCTTGTGGACATAAATTTTGTAATTGAGAAAGCATTTCATATTCTATAGTATTGTCTGGTTCTTCTGTGCCAGAAAAGTTGAATAATCTGTTGCTAAAAAATGTGCACCTTGCTCGTCCAATTGTGTGGGCACCTAAAGAAAATTATTAAAATACATAAACAAATATTGGTAATATATTCAATTTGGAGTTATAGAATTCACCTATGCTTGTTATCGGTGGATGTTATGTCACAATTACACACGTAGCCAATCAAATTATCCATGTGTCAGCACACTTTAATTGCAGAGGATACTTTTTCTACTACTAAGAAGTTTGCTGCTTAAAATATGAACTAGGGCCGGCTTAATTAAAAGACGCAAGTAAGGGTTTTAGGTCCCAAAATTTTGGGAAAAAGATTTTATTTGGTTATAAATATATAATATGGCAATGAAATTTCAATTAATATTTAGATTTTTTATTTATTTTTCATAAAATTGTATTACCTCCATCCCTAATTATAAGATCTATTTTGAGCATTGCACGTAAGTCAATGCACAATTTTAATCAATAATATCTTTAATTATCTATTAGTAAAAATTATATAAACTTAATATTTTGAAAATACTCATCAAAACAAATTGAACAAGATCTTATATGCTAGTATTTATATTTATATATATATATGCCAGAACTGACCCCCAAACCAGATTAACTGGTAGTGACAAAAAAAATATGGTTAAAACAAGGTAAATGAATAGTATATTTTTGTCAAAAATGGTGTTATAATTAAGGACGGATATAAAATGCAATATATTTTGTTTTATAAGGCCTCATAATAAAAACTGTTTTAGACCTCTATGGCGGGTCGACCCTGACGTGAACTAACTCAATTCGCAGTATAGGTAGCAAACTGTTTTTCATAGTTTTTATAATTTTACACATTCGCTATTTAATGAGAAAAATAAAATTGAAAACTCGGGGGCCCGAAAAGTCATTGTATTATACCTGATAAAGTAACAACGTCTTTGACATTAAGTCCAACAGTTTCAAACTTAGAAATGATAGTATCTAATGTATCAAATGGAGAAGGAATTGCAAGATTTGCAAGTGTTTTATTTGACACGAATCCATCTCTGCGTCCTTGTTGAACATACCAAAAAGGACCCCCACTCTACAAAATGTGATCACAATTAATTAAAATAAATTACAATTTTAAATAATTAATTGTTTGCTAATTTAATGATTGAATTGAACTTACTAGGAAAACAGAATCTCTTGCAGCTATGGCTAATATATCAGCACAGGATACAACTCCACTGCATGAATGCTCCAATGAAGTTTTGATTCTATCTATCACTTCAAATCCTCTTGCAGAATTTAAGTTAGGTGTAGCAAATTTCTCACTATCTTGGTCTCCATCAAGTAGAATCGAACCATCACAACCCTGATCAGAGCCAAATATGTTGAATAAACAATATTTTTTTGACATACATAAGAATTATGGATGACAAAGCGGACTGACATACTCCTCTTTCAATCTATCTAAAATAGGGCGGATTAGATCAACTTAAGTAGTTGAGTTCAAAATGTCACCCTGCTTTGTTTTTTGGTGGGTTGGCCGACCGACCAATACAAAATTTTATTTTATTTTTTAATTTACATTAATCTTAAAAATTCATAGTTTGTAGCTATTACTACCCAGAAAATATATTTTTTGAGTTATCCACATATTTGTTGTTAATTTCTATTATTACAAAAAATATCCAACAAAAAAATTAATAATAGTGAATCAATGATTTGGTGTTGTAATTTAGATGATTATTTAATAAAATCAATAAAAATGACTTCTATAAAAAAAATACAAATGACTATTTTCTAAAATTAACTCGTATGATGGCCCGTCACACTTTTTAGCGAGTTAAATGGGATGGATCAACTTAAGAGGCCGTGTTTCAAAACATCAACTCAATCCGTCTAAAATAGATGGTTAAACTGGCTAGTTTGGCGGGTTCAATCCATTTGACCACCCTTAATAGAAATTTGATGATATATCTCTAAAAACATGAAATACTACCACTTGAGTCTACTTCAAATAATTGGTGCGCAATGTGTGGAAGTGTTGTAAATCCTGAACTCTAAGTTCTATTGAAATAGTTAAATAAGATTTGACTATTTTGTAAGAAAATTTAATTTAGATATTGGTGTAGGTTTTTTTTTTTTTTTTGAGCAAGATATTGGTGTAGTTATTAATCTAACTAAGTATATATATTGTCATATATAAAAAGTAAAAATAAACTACTACTACTACCTCTAACTTACATTTACAAAGCAATCATGAAAATGAAGGCGAAGCAATGAAGCAGCCATTCGAATTTCTTCATTCATTGCATTAAGAACCTCTGTCCTAACTATTGTCCAAAGATCAGGACACGTTGTCCCGTAAAAATCTGTAGTCAGTTGGGGCTTCATAGGTACAGCCAAACTCAAAATAAAGAAACTCATAAGCCAAAAACATGCAATAGCTCTGCATGATTTATTCATTTTCATTTTGTTGTTATAATTAATAATCACAAAGTATTTGGCAAATATACCTAACAATGTTTGTATTTATATTGCCTTAAAGTTTGATAAAGTTAGTGACCATAAATTTTAAAGTAATATTAAAAAAATAATGTCACTAACTAAATTAATTAATATGATCAATTTATTTGAGGATGGTGTCATCCTACTTATCAAATTATGCTTAATGTAAATCTCCTATTTCAGTTTGTGAATACAGACAAAATAAAAGGGTTAAATATGTTTTTTGTCCTATAGTATTTCAGATTTTGTTTTTAGTCCTTGAAGATGTTTTTCGCACTTTTTAGTCTCTGAAATTTTTTCCGTCGGTTTTTTTAGTTCCTACTTTGACATTTTTGAATGGTTTTTTTGTATTCATATTTATAATACTATAAGAACATCTCTGTCACGCCCGTTATTTGATTATTTATTTATTTATTTATTTATTGATTTGGTGTTATTTTATTTAATTGTCATGTGTGATTTATTTTATTAGAATAAGTGGCATTAGAGGTGAGGGTATGTTTAGTAGAGTAGTGAATTGATGAGGTGTAAATATTAGATTGGGCTTCATGAGAATGGGTTGAGATAGAAATTAACCTAGGTATATAAGGTTAAGTTGGAGAGAGAGAATTCATGTTGTCACAAATTTGGTGGAGGAAGAAAAGAGAAAAAATAGAGAAAGAAAGGGGAAAAGAGAAGAAAAGGCAAGTTAGAGGGGAAGATTGAAGAGGGAAAGCTAGAAAGTTCTTCAATCAAGGTAAGAGTGTAGATTTATATAATCCATGAGTGATCAAGAGGGGGGAAAATTACATTTTTCTTTGCCCAAACCCTCTCACTCATTTTATTTTGAAAAGATGATATTTTTATGAACTTGCATGAATCAAAATGATAACTTTTGTGTTGATTTCGTTTTATACATGTCTTATGATACTAAAAGTACAAGTTGATGATTTTGAAAATGAGAAATCATAGATGTTTGAATGAATTTATGTGTTCTTTGAGTTTTTAATAAAAAACATGATAAATCTTTGATTTTTGATTATTTGGATGTTTTTATGTGTTATAAGTTGTACTTTTATGTGTGTTAGTATGATTATAACTTAAATGAAACACCTTTTTAGAACTGGAACTCGTTTTGATGAATTTTGGGGGATTTTCATATGAACCCGAAAACAGAGTATGCTGTTCTGGGTAATTTCGCCTGGCGAGAGTGGGCGAGAGTGGTGAGAGTGCTCGCCAGTTCTCGCGGGAAAGCCTAAAACTTTCTGTTTCATTTTAGCTGGATCTCGCCCGGCGAGAGTGGGCGAGTGCTCCTGATCCAGATTTTATTAAATGATGTTTTCGATGATTAATGATGGTTTAATACATGTGTTAATGATACCCTAATTGATTGGTGATGATTATTGAAGAATAAATGCTTGTGAATAAGCTTAGAGATAATCTTATATGGTTAATGATAATGTTGTTGGAGTATTATATATGTATGTATGTATGTGTTATATATGTATATGATGATGATTAATGATAATAATGATTGTTGATGATAATGATGGACGATGATAATGATTGTTGATGATAATGATTGGTGATGATAATAATTGATGATAGATGATGATAATAATGATGGTGATGTTGTTGATTTATATATATGTATAAATGTGCTATATATATGTATTGGTGAATTTAATGATGATGATGTTATGATTTACATATATGTTATGTAAAGTTGATTTATAATGGATGGTGAATTGAAATAAATATATGTGAATGTGTGTTTGTATGTGTGCAAACAAATGGATGGTGAGTTGGTGTAGTCATGTAATATTACATGCAATGTCGGTGATGTTTTATATATGTATATGTAGATGTTGTTGGAGATACTTCATTCATTCATATGTCGTGTCTAATGGATGGTGAAATGGATGGTGAACGGATTCCTGTATCCGAATTGGATGGTGAACTTGGTACCACATGTAGTTGTGTCTAGGACAAAATATTGAAGGTGACATTAGTTGCATTAGGAAGGTGAACATCTAATTGTATTATGTGGTTGATGTTTGGTGAATAGATATATGTGCATTTACTTGAGAAACGTTCTTATCTCGTTGTTGATACTTGGTGAATAGATATATGTGCATTTAATTGAGCAATGTCTTTATCTTGTTATTAATGTTGATGTATGACGTACGTGGAGCAATTGAGTAGGGTATATTTATATATATGAATATATGTTGGATTATTTATGAGGTATGTAGAGTAATTGAGTATGATATATTTATATGTTGATTTACGATGTTGTTGAGACAAATGTTAGTGAATTGCTTACATTTATCATTTGTCGGTTATATAAATCTAACTCTCTGTTTTGTGTGTTTGCGGATCGTTGGGCAATCCAGATCCTCAGGTGTTGTGTTATGTTCGAGTTTGTCGGTGAAGCTCCGCTTTGATTAGGACACGGGAAGGGTTCACGTATATCGAGTCTTTTATGCCTTTATGTTGTATTAAATGAGTGCTTTCTTGTATAAACCTGTGATTACTAGTTTATTTACTTAGTAATTGATTGAAAGAGTGTAACATCTCAAACTAGTGCTTATATCTTGGTTTGTGATTTTTTAAATAATAAAATCTTATTATCCGCTGCGATTTTTTGAAAAGAATTTTTCTTAAAGTTAGAATTTTCTGTAAATTCGGGTTTGGGTGTTACAATCTCCGATAAAAATTTAGAATTTTTTAACAAAAGATGAATTATTTATGAATTTTTATGTGCAAAAAACTAAAAAATTCATATTTAATTCATCTCTTGTTAAAAAATTTAAACTTTTGTAAGAGATTTATATAATATGTATTAAACATGACCGCAGAAAAAAAATTAAAATTTTGGATGATATACACAAGTTGAATGAAAAGTATGGACTAAAAACACTGACGTAAAAACTTCAGAATTAAAAAGTGCGGAAAAATCTTTAAAAACTAAAAACGAAATTCTACAAAACTATAAAACCAAAAATATTTTTAACACTAACCAGCAATACCACTCTCTCCCTTGATTTCTTTTTAAGATAAGAAAATGATGAAGACAATATTTGGAGCACTGTGTAGTTGTGTATGCATTGAGAATTTAAAAATTGTTATTTATTTCTATATGCATTCTGACTTCAAAACCACAAAGGGCGCCGCCAAGGCTAAATAATTTTTTATTGTTCGAAGATGAAATGATAAATGATAAATACCCTATGCTATTCATACATATTAATGGAAGATTCATACTTACAAATGCAATATCAAATCATTTTTTCATGAGTGGTGTGGTGGGATTAATGTCCAATTATAGAATGGTAATAACCACCGGCTATCGTGGCTGATTGGGCAGATGTGTATTTTATTGGTAAGATATGAAAAATGTATATCCACTCTCTTGTTAATGAAAAATGTATATATGTAATCCTCGGCTTAATTGGTAGTGGGAATGAATTGAATATGTACTTAAATTCTAGTGTATGTGGTTCGATTTTTACGAAAGGTAAAAACTCTATAGAGAGGAAAGTAGAGAAGATTGTGATGTGCAGTGTTCGGGATGTCGACTATATAAGAGAAGGGGTCCGGAATGTTACAGTATTCACGCTCTTGTTAAAAATCTTTAGTTTAAATGTGATAGGCTGAGTGTGTTGTACAGAAGAATATATGAAAGCGTTTAAATTAATTTTTTTTTGTGAAATATGAACAATTAAATTATCTGACACAGTCAACACCAACAATAATAGCTATAAAGGAGTAAAAACTGTAAACAATGACACTTCAATATTTACGAGGAAAACACTCAATGTCATGAAAGTACAAAACTGCGATAAATAGGAACTGACAAAGCGTAAAACAAGTACCAACTATGGTGAAGAGAGCAATCTTTTCAGGGTCATAAATATGTTAACTTTGACCAGAAGAGAAGGACATGGTCCATGAGATGACAGTCAATATGTCGCTTCCGAGAAATATCAAGTGGACACTAAAGAAATTGCAAAATCGTCACAATAAGTTATATATTTAAATATTCTCTTCAATATAGATTTGAATTTAAAGAGATATGTAAGTGGTGATTAAATGTAATAACTATTTTATTTTTCTTTCTTTCCATGTAATATACATTAATCAAAGATGGAGCTGTAGAGCTAATTGTGCTAGGGAACTTTCCAATAGGGTGTAGTGCCTCCCTTTTGGCTGTGGTGAAAGGTTAGACAGAAAACTACAATGAGTTTACTGTCATACAGAGTATTTCAATGACAAACTATTTTGGGGGGTTTTTGAGGGTTTCCTTGTTGGAACCTGAAACAAAGTTTTTGTTTTCTGGTGTGCTCGTATATCGAAGGATGAAGCTTCGCTTAGCGACAGACGATGTTCTTGAAATTCATTAAGAAATGAACGAATGCTCGCTTAGCGAGCAATGTTCTCCGCTAAGCGAGAGAACATTGTTTCTATAAGCTACAAATAAGCTATTTATAAAAACAGGGTTATGATGATTGTATTTGTAATTGGTTGGAGTGTTGACCCCTTGTATATATTCCCATTAATATACTTTTTCTTATCTAAAAAATAATCCCCTTTTAATTTATTTATTTTCACTTCTTAAGGTGTGATATATATAACTAACCACATGATCAATCTAACGACACAAATTTGAAGAGGTCCAAATTTAAGCCATATATAATGTACAATTGTGGCATAAAAGATTAACGAAATTAAAAATAGTTTGTGGTGGGAATAAGATTTCTTCCATAGTTCTATGTTAAAAAATAAATACAACATTTTATTTTAGTATATGGATCTTGTTATAGTGGATTATGTGAGAGTAATAATAGTCATACAACAACAAAAACAATTGTAGCAAAATATTGTTAAATTTAACAAACAAGTATTTAAAGAATCGTATGTGTTAGAAAATATTAGTTAATGTATAAGATCAACCCTTTATATAATTCAAAGTTGTCAAAACAATTTCAGATTAGAATTGAAATTCTGGCGTAGCAATGGGGTATCGGATGTTCCTACCTTTGCAACTACAATGCTCGCAACGAAGTAAATAATATGCAGAATAATAAACAACTGGAAATTGAATGTACGCAGGAGTTTGTTAACCCAGTTCGGCGTATAACACGGCCTACTATGGGGGACACCAATCCAGGAGTGAATCCACTAAGATAAAACTAGTTAGAAGTTTCCAGCAAACGACCCGTTTACACTTCGTCACCTAGTTTCTACCCGTGCTTCCTTCAACCTAGGACCACCTAGATTAGAGACACCTATCTCTCCTCCTCTTAACCACACAACCAGTGTGATTGATCTAACCTTGAGAACAGTGAAGTCACACTTCAAACAATAACCTATCTCCGTGCTTAAAAGCTTAGGAGTAGACTAAAACCCTTACAACACAAGAACACAGTCCTAAGCAAGTATCAAAGAGATACAAGATAGGCTCACAATAAAAACACGAGACACAGCTAAAACCCTAGACACAAATATTATATTTCTTCACAAGAGTTTCAGTAACCTTCAAACGTCTAAGTTCTTCAATATATATAGCTCGTGAAATATAAAAGTAGTTCCTTGATTTTTGGTCTTCAAATTATTATAAAATCGCAACATATCTGATACCAGCTTGTGAGCTAAGCAAATCCAACAAGATCCTAAAATATAGGAATATATTTTAAGTTTGATACACTATCGGATATTTACAAGAAATAGGCGAGTTCCAAGTCTTGAGGAAAAAACAACACGCTAGCATATGATAAACGGATAAGCTTGAAGGAAAGCGCGCGCAGATAGCCTTGTAACAAACTCTTCGTTAATTCGTACTTCCGAATGTTGTTCCAAATGTAGACACATCTAACACTACATCTGACTTAATGTTGTTTTTGTAAAATACTGCCAATTTCAAAAACCTAACAAACTCCCCCTTTGGCAAATTTTGACTAAAAACAATATTAGGCAGATTTTCACAGGATGTGGATAGAACACATTAATAAGACTATACCATCTACACTTAAAAGGAATTAACCTTATAACAAATATCAGAGCTTGGCACAGCGGAATAAGTTCTGCAAAACATAACGTAATCACATATGGAATAACTTCTTCAAAATGGATTCACAAACTTGATCAGGCATCAATATTCTCATAGTAAAGTCTTCAACAACACATATATATATATATCACATCAGAAGACAAACAGAAACATCAGTCAAATAGAGAAAAATAAATTCTCCATTCAGAAACATCAGGAATAATTTGGATGGTATCCAGGGAGAGGCAACATTACCAGCAACATCTTATTTACTCCCCCTCAAATCATACATACTATATTTTTCTCCCCCTTACGGTATGCATATATAACTCACACACACAGATGCAACTTCAACCAAGCATAACTAACATTTCTACCACATGCATAACACACAGCAACGGTCATCAAAATTATCAAGACTTACTCCCCCTTTTCAGTCATGAAATTTGGCAAAGATAAGCAGGAGAGAATCATCAGAGTAGTAGAGTGTAGATATTACAGGCCAAAAGCACACATAGGTGCATCAGAAATCCAGGGCATAGCCCATAAAGCAAAAGAAAAGAAAAGAAAAAACGTTGGAGTAAAACATCAGCTAGTAACACAGCAGCGGTAACACAATCAGAACCCAAGACTTTCGTCAGAGTCTTGTACAACAGCATCCATAATTGGGGCTTGTGAGGTATGAGCAGCAGTGCTCTTTTCTTCAAGCATCAAGGCCTCAATAACCTTATCCACCTTCAGCTTTTTGTCACCCAGGACTTTACTGACGTGCTGCAAATCTGCAATCATTTGCTTTCTTGACATGGGTACACCGGATGGGGTGGCAGATGGGACAGCTATGTCCACCTCATGGGGTCCTTCGAGCAGCCTACAGTCAAATGTCAAAGGGGCCTCTCTTTTACAGAGGACATCAGAGCTCCTAATGATATTTGGATGTTGAGAAAGCATGATTCCACAGAGAACAGTAGGAAAAACTATTGGTAACCTAGTAGCAGTAGACTTTGCATGCAACAGTGTTTGCTCAAAAATATAGGAACCAAAGTTAAAAGGGGTTTTAGTGCCCACAGCATAAATGATCTTACCTAATCCAGTAGCCACGGAGTAGTTATGAGAAGTAGGAACCCAATTAGCAGAAGCAATTTTGTTCAGGAGTGGATACTTGACAGTGAGATTGGTTGTAGAAAGCTTTACTTTCCTTGGCCACTGTAAAACTCTATTCCCTGTGATAGTTCTACAAACCTCATTCTCAGTCACCTCCAGATCAGGAACAGCATCATCACTTCTTTCCAGAAATTGGTTGATGATGGAAGGGGAAAAATCAATACACAACCCTCGAACAAACACCTTTTGATATTCAGCACTGAAGGGATCATCACAATCTAGTCCTATGTTGACCAAAAATTCCTTGACCAAAAGCTCATAACACTTACCAAGATCACAAACAGTCTTTTCCAACCCAGCAAACCGAATGAGATCCATCAGTTCAGCACAATCCAGCATGTCTTTGTGTAAACTTCTTTCTAAGGCCAACCTCCTATTATACACATAGTTCCACTGAGAGACATTTCTGATGTTGTGAAATGAAATGTTGTCAAGAGGAGCATCTAGATCCGAATCCTGAATTCTTCCTCTCCTTGCCTTCTTTCTTGATGTGCCAACAGACGGGGCTACATTCTCTTCCACCTCATAGTCAGATTCACTTGCACTTACCTCCTTTCTTTTCTGACTCAGCTTTTTCTTTTCAGCAGGACGAGAACCTTTGCTCCTGGTCCTTGGGGGATCAAGCAAAACAGGTTTACGGCCAGATCTCTGCCTAGTTCTTCCAGCAACACCATGATCAGGGGTAGAATGCACAATCTTCTCATTGGTGATAATCAAGTCTTCTTCAACATCAACATCTTGAATTTCTTCAACTCTAGCACCAGAGACATCTTTTTCCACAGGAGTAGTGGGGTCTTCATTCACATCAGAATCATTATCTGTCCAGGATCCTCCATCAACAGTGACAGTGGTGTTGTTGGGTAACACACCAGATGGTCCTGCCAAGGTTCCAACATCTTCAGCCACATGAGCCCTTGGTGGAGATTTTTCTAATTCTTCATCAGCAGTTTCCAAGATTACATTTTCTTGATTCACATCATCAGCTACAATACCTAGCTTCACACAATCATTCACAGGAGGTGTTTCGTCTTCCTTGTCTGGATTAGGGTTTTCGGAAACAGACACAACAGTAGATTGGGGGTTCTTCAAAGTTGCTTCATTCAAATTCGGAATTACAGAAACATCAATGGCAACCGGAGACTCACCAGACTTATCCATGTTGGAGGAATCATCGGGATTGAATGGATTTGGTGTGAGATATAAATCAGTCATTGAGAACGAGCGATTTGTTTCATGTTTTCTTCCGGATTTCTTCTTCTTACTCTTCTTTTCTTTGATCAATCCAGACGAATGCAAGGACTTCTTCTTTTTGTGTTTCTTGGGCTTCGATTAACTGGAAGAAGCAGAGGATTTCTTTCGTTTCAGAACTTTTTCCTTCTTCACCGAAAGCAAGTCATCGTTTTGTTGTTGATGAATCGGGGAGGAAGCTTCACATGCAACGAGTTCTGGAGTCATGGAGTGATCAGAATCTTGTTCGTTTGGAGGGCTTTGAGAGTTCGCAGACATGATTGGAACAGATAGATGAAAAATTTTCAGAAAGATTGGAATATAGATGGTTGCAGAACCTGTGAACTTGAATAGTGGGACAGAGTACTGAAGTAAGTCAAAATAACAGAAGTGAAACAGTTTTGCGTGTGGAAGGTGAATAGATAGTGGAGTCTTTAAACTTTCCTTTTCTTGATCAGCGTGCACAAAATATGAAGAGTTGAGCTTCTTTGCACGCGCACAAAACACTGATTGCTACAAACTTTCAAATAGGCAAATTCCTAGCTTGCCCCTGAGTTTTTCAAACTGATTAAGATCTAGCGCCTTTGTAAAAATATCAGCCAGTTGTTCACCTGTGGTAACATGTTCTAACATCACTATTTTATCTTCAACTAGTTCTCTGATAAAATGGTGTCTGATATCAATATGCTTGGTTCTGCTGTGCTGGATTGGATTCTTGGAGATATTAATAGCACTCATATTGTCACAAAATAATTTCATAGTTTCCTGATGAATACCATATTCACTGAGCATTTGTTTCATCCAAACTAACTGAGAACAACTACTACCGGCTGCAATATACTCAGCTTCAGCTGTAGATAGTGAGACACAGTTTTGTTTCTTACTAAACCAGGATATTAAGTTATTTCCTAAGAAGAAACATCCTCCAGATGTACTTTTTCTGTCATCTGCACTCCCAGCCCAATCAGCATCACAATTTCCAATTAACATTGCACTATCACCATGTGTATATAACATTCCATAATCACTAGTACCACTCACATATTTCAAAATTCTTTTAACTTGAGTGAGGTGACTTACCTTGGGTTCAGCCTGGTATCTTGCACATACTCCAACTGCAAATGTGATATCTGGTCTACTTGCAGTGAGATATAACAAGCTTCCAATCATGCTCCTATAGAGACTTTGATCAACTTTTACTCCCTTCTCATCTTTAGATAGTTTCAAATGCGTAGGAGCAGGAGTTCTCTTGTGACTTGCACTTTCCATACCAAACTTCTTCACAATGTTCTTAGCATACTTGCTTTGAGAGATGAAAATAGTGTCTTCCATCTGTTTTACTTGTAGTCCAAGAAAGAATGTCAGCTCACCAACCATACTCATTTCAAATTCAGATTGCATTTGTTGTACGAAATGTTGCACCATCCTGTCAGACATTCCACCAAATACAATATCATCTACATAAATCTGAGCTATCATCAGCTCTTTTTCTTCTGCCTTAACAAACAGGGTTTTATCCTTACCTCCCTTCCTGTAACCTTGTTTTATTAAGTATTCTGTCAGCCTCTCATACCAAGCCCTAGGTGCTTGCTTGAGACCGTACAATGCCTTTTTTAACTTGTACACATAATCAGGGTGATTTGGATCAACAAACCCTTTTGGCTGCTCAACATATACATCTTCATTCAAGTACCCATTTAGAAAGGCGCTTTTCACATCCATTTGGTAAAGCTTGAATTTTAAAATGCATGCCACACCAAGAAGTA
Source organism: Trifolium subterraneum (assembly GCA_951799995.1). NCBI lineage: Eukaryota > Viridiplantae > Streptophyta > Magnoliopsida > Fabales > Fabaceae > Trifolium > Trifolium subterraneum. Next base: position 25,884,751 of record OX637462.1, read on the forward strand.
GCCTTATAGATTCTAAGCGAGCTACCGGTGCAAATGTCTCTTCAAAGTCAACACCTTCTATCTGAGTATATCCCTGAGCCACTAGCCTGGCTTTATTTCTTGTAACCACTCCTTGTGAATCAGATTTGTTTTTATACACCCACTTGGTACCAATTATGTTAGTGTCTATAGGTCTTGGTACTAGATCCCATACTTCACATCTCTTAAATTGATTCAATTCTTCTTGCATTGCTTCAATCCAAAACTCATCAGTCAATGCTTCTTTAACATTCTTGGGCTCAATCTTAGACACAAAGCATGCATTTGACACAACATCCTGTGATCTTCTAGCAGTAATGCCTTGATCAGGATCACCAATTATCAGATCTGTGGGGTGATTCTTTTGAACTCTAACTGAAGGACCTTTGTTCACTGGAGCATTGTACAAATCAGTCTCTCTTCCAGACTTTTCAACTTTATCTATGTGAATTTCTTCTTCCAGACCATCAGATGGGGCAGGAGTAGAGTCAGCATGAGGATCAGCATCTGTTTCTTTGACAGAGGAGGTGTCTTCAACCACGACATTAATAGATTCCATTACCGTGCTAGTTCTTGAGTTAAATACTCTAAAAGCTCTACTGGTTGTAGAATATCCTAAAAAGATTCCTTCTTCACTTTTAGGATCCAATTTTCTTCTAGGTTCTCTATCTGCAAGAATGTAACATTTACTTCCAAAGATGTGAAAGTATTTTACAGTAGGCTTCCTCCCTTTCCATAGTTCATATAGAGTATTAGACGTTCCAGTTCTCAATGTGACTCTGTTGTGAATATAACACGCAGTACTCATAGCTTCAGCCCAGAAATGGTAAGGTAGTTTCTTAGCATGCAGCATTACTCTGGCACATTCCTGCAAAGTCCTGTTTTTCCTTTCCACAACCCCATTCTGTTGAGGTGTAATGGGGGACGAGAACTCATGCCCAATACCTTCTGAAGCACAGAAATCAGCAAAACTAGAGTTTTCGAACTCCCTTCCGTGATCACTTCTGATTCTTATAATACCTTCATCTTTTTCTCTTTGTAGTTGTACACACAAGTCTTTAAACACACAAAAAGTATCAGATTTTTCTCTAAGAAAGCTAATCCACGTATATCTTGAGTAATCATCCACTACAACAAAGGCATATTTCTTTCCTCCTAGACTTTCCACTTGCATAGGGCCCATCAAGTCCATGTGTAGTAGTTCAAGGACTCTGGATGTGGTTAAATGGGGCACTGTAGGGTGCGACATCTTCAATTTGGGCATTTCTCTAACAGCTTCTTCAGTGATAATCTTCTTCATGCTCTTAAGATTGAGATGACCAAGTTTCCTGTGCCATACATTAACCTCATCTTCTTTAGTTATCAAACAAGAAGATAAGTTAGTTTCATCTGGAGCTACCCACAAATAACAGTTATCCTTTGACCTTACTCCTTTCATTATCACTTCACCTTCTTCATTAGTTACTAGACATTCACCTTTGGTAAAGTTAACCTTCATTCCTTGATCACAGAGTTGACTTATGCTGATTAGATTGGCAGTTAATCCTTTCACGAGAAGAACATCATCAAGATCAGGTTGTCCAACATTTGCTAGTCTTCCAATACCTTTAATCTCACCTTTTGCACCATCACCGAACGTAACATAACTAGTGGAGTAAGATTTAAGATCCACCAGAAACTTTTCTATACCAGTGATATGTCTGGAGCAACCGCTGTCGAAGTATTAGTCTTCTCTAGAGGTAGCTCTAAGAGATGTGTGAGCAATTAGGCCAGCAACATTACCTTTAGGCTTCCACTCTTTTGCTTGATTAATCTCTTCTTTCTCAGGAAATTCCCTCTGACTTCTCTTTGGAAACCCATATAATCTATAGCAAAATGGTCTTATATGTCCTCTTCTTCCACAGTAATGACAAATCCAGGATTGTGGTCTCATATTTCTAAATCCCAGATGGGGTTGAAAATGGGGCAGCCTCTGTTTTAGCATTGGAAATTTTTTGTTTCTCCCAGATGGCAAAAACTTCACCTCGGGATCATACTACTTGGGTTTATTCAGATCCTCATATTCATACCCAATACCTTTTACCCAGTTTCCTTCTTCCTGCGATTTAATTAGTTTTTCTAGAACGACAGTACTATTGTTCATAGAAACTTCTTTTTTAAGCTTTTCAAGTGTGGAATTTAGTTGCGTTACCTCATTATTCAGTTCAGAGATCTGAGCCAGGTGCTTGTTCTTTTCAGACTGTAGTTCCAAAATAAGCCTTTTTTTATTTTCTTGACTTCTACAAACCTCTTCACTTGTCTTGCACAGAGCTCTATAGGATTCAGCTAACTCTTCATAAGATACATCCCCATGATTAGATTCAGTGTCAGAACTGCACAGTCTAGTTAAGGCAGTGATATGCTTTGCAGTTTCACCAGATGTGTCATCATCTGAGTCTTCATCCTCTGACCATGTTGCAGTCATTCCCTTTTGTTGCTTCTTCAAGTAATTAGGGCATTCATACCTGATATGTCCATATCCACTACATTCATGACACTGTATTCCTCTCACTTGACTCACTTTTTCTTCAACTTTAGGTTTCTTTTGAAAACTAGAATTCTTGTTGATGTTGAGTGAAATGGGGGACACATTCGGCTTTACATTCTGTTTACCTCTCCTATCCATTCTTCTTAGTACTTTATTGAATTGTCTTCCTAGGAGAGCCATAGCTTCAGATAAGCTTTCATCAGTATCTGCCTCATCTTGTGCATCATCAGTATCAGCATTTGAGACAAAAGCTATGTTTTTGTTTTTGTTTTTGCTTCCAGATCGTTCATTAGCAGAAAGTTCATAGGTTTGTAGAGACCTAACCAGATCATCCAGCCTTATTTCAGATAAGTCCCTAAATTCTTCTATGCATGTAACCTTCATGTCAAACCTTTTGGGTAAAGACCTCAGCATTTTTCTCACCATCTTTTCTTCTGAAAGCTTTTCACCTAGAGAGTCAAATGTGTTAGCAAAATCTAAAACAGTCATATAGAAGTCATGTACCGTCTCATCCTCTTTCATTTTGAGGTTCTCAAATTTGGTAGTCAGCATCTGAAGTCTGGAGTTCTTGACTTTTGATGTCCCTTCCTGAGTAGTTTTCAAGATCTCCCAAGCTTCTTTAGCCTGAGTGCACCTCTTTATTAGCCTAAACATGTTCTTATCAACACCATTGTATAAGGCGTTCAAAGCTTTGTGATTTCCAAGAGCAAGTTCATCTTCAGGCTTTGACCAATCTCCCTCAGGTTTCAAGGAAACAACATTATCCTTATCTATAACCGTAGGATGTTCCCAGCCATTAATCACGGACTTCCATGTCTTGCTGTCCATAGACCTCAAGAAAGCTTCCATGCGTGATTTCCAGTAGTCATAATTAGTACCATCCAATAAAGGTGGCCTACTCACAGCTCCTCCTTCCTTTTCCATAGCAACCAGAATCGTTCCCTGAAGCTCACCCTAATAGCAGAACAGGGTGCCTGCTCTGATGCCAATTGAAATTCTGGCGTAGCAATGGGGTACCGGATGTTCCTACCTTTGCAACTACAATGCTCGCAATGAAGTAAATAATATGCAGAATAATAAACAACTGGAAATTGAATATACGCAGGAGTTTGTTAACCCAGTTCGGCGTATAACACGACCTACTCTGGGGGATACCAATCCAGGAGTGAATCCACTATGATAAAACTAGTTAGAAGTTTCCAGCAAACGACCCGTTTACACTTCGTCACCTAGTTTCTACCCGTGCTTCCTTCAACCTAGGACCACCTAGATTAGAGACACCTATCTCTCCTCCTCTTAACCACACAACCAGTGTGATTGATCTAACCTTAAGAACAGTTAAGTCACACTTCAAACAATAACCTATCTCCGTGCTTAAAAGCTTAGGAGTAGACTAAAACCCTTACAACACAAGAACACAGTCCTAAGCAAGTATCAAAGAGATACAAGATATGCTCACAATAAAAACACGAGACACAGCTAAAACCCTAGACACAAATATTATATTTCTTCACAAGAGTTTCAGTAACCTTCAAACGTCTAAGTTCTTCAATATATATAGCTCGTGAAATATAAAAGTAGTTCCTTGATTTTTGGTCTTCAGATTATTATAAAATCGCAACATATCCGATACCAGCTTGTGAGCTAAGCAAATCCAACAAGATCCTAAAATATAGGAATATATTTTAAGTTTGATACACTATCGGATATTTACAAGAAATAGGCGAGTTCCAAGTCTTGAGGAAAAAACAACACGCTAGCATATGATAAACGGATAAGCTTGAAGGAAAGCGCGCGCAGATAGCCTTGTAACAAACTCTTCGTTAATTCGTACTTCCGAATGTTGTTCCAAATGTAGACACATCTAACACTACATCTGACTTAATGTTGTTTTTGTAAAATACTGCCAATTTCAAAAACCTAACAAGAATGTTTGGTGTATGACAAGATAAGTGGTTGGTGAGACAATATATATAAATCTAATCTACCTTCATCACATACATCAACATTGATAAACTCATGGCTTACAATAATACCATGAAGTTCTTAATCCTCTTTAGTGTCACCTTATAAGTTCTCTTTCCTCTTAACTCAGTTTTCAATTCCGTTTGTCCCTATAATTAGCTAACGAAATTCCAGTCATCTGTGTGTCAAATTTGTGAATTGGGGAGCTGTAATGAATTCGGGAGAGCAGTTTGAAGTAGAGGATCTGATATGGAAATTATGCAGAAAATTCTGCTATATGTTTAAAGTATTTCGCTGCAAGTTCGGATTCTTGACAAGCTCCAAAGATGCCGTAACACTGTGTTTGGATCTTCTAAGTGTAGTCTCAATTCAGGTGGGATTCCATTAAGCAAACACTTAATTAATAGTTAGATTCATTAGTTTATCCCCAAAAATACAAGTATGCATGTTAACTTAGGTTTTAGGATTAATTAGGGAAAACTCTTAAATTAACTTAATTAATTATTTAGACTATGCCTTACATGTTAGAATGTTGTTAATTTGTGGGATTTAGCATAAAATGAATGTTTTATAAACTATTTGAGTTATGATATTTTTTGCTAGATGCTGCAGGATGTGCTTGAACCGATTCAAACAGCTATGAATTGATGCATGCATTTTCCAGGACTTAGAAAATGTGTTGTCTGGGTGCTATGCACCGATGCAAGAAATGCTTGAACCTGTTCATAACAGCCAGGATGTATTTTGGAAAAATTGGAGAATGGTTGCATTGATGCATACCCTGCATGAGTTGGCTCAAGCAGCGCCTGGACAAGGTTCAAAACAATGCATAAACTTCATGAATCGGTTCATAGGACCCAAAATCCTTATTTTTGAAACAATTGGGTTTTATGAGATGATGCATGGGTTTTGAGTCGGTGTAAACTGAGATAATTATGTTTTTAAAATAAAACCTTTTAATTATGGATGGAGGCTATGTCGACTAATTTATTTTCAACTAAAAACCCTCCGTCATGATTAATATTTTATAAAAACAATAAGTGTCTAAATTCCACAATTACGAACTTTCAACATGTTTAAAATCAGTACACTTAGGAATTAAATCAGGATATTCAGGATTAGTTAGATATGCACCGCGAAGGGAATTCATGGTCAGGATAACAATAAGGATAGTTAAGTTAAGTTAGAAAGTCATTCAATTATGTGTGGTTACTTTTGCACCACGTTATGGGATTCTTTTAGAATTCATTCATGTTATGATTGTGAGCTTCAGCCGTGTCGATGTACATTATTGTCGCAGACGGATATGTCGGGCCTCTGAGATCAGCTTACCTCAGATTGCCTTTGTTATGTATAAAATGAAAAGGATAATTAACTGTTTTACACCTTTATATTATGTTATGCAATTATGTTATGAAATCATGTTTAACAATTGACTATTAGGATTAGAAACTATTAGTTTCAGTTGCCCCGATGTAATCACCATAGTAATTGGGTAGTCGGAATCCACTGGGACAAAGTGACTGTCTCATCCCCCACTTATTTGATTTGAGACAAAGCAGGTTGTTCGATGTGTCGTGGCCTTGTAGCATGAAGAATCAGATACGTGGATTAGAGGATTGAGCTGGCGTCATGTTTATCTTCTATTTGTATAAGATTTATGTTAGATTATGTTTTGGTTGTTAGCTCAAATCTGTACTCATTTATTGGATTATTGGAATCCTATTATGTATTTGAACGGAATGCAATATAATTTAATGTTTCCCGATTCAGTTATGTACACTTCCGTCGATATTCTAGACAAATCGATACGAGGTGTTATATCTATATCAGTATATATTTAATGGATGATATAGAAAAGAAAAATTATTCAAAATATAAAATAGAGTGAAGACCCATTTGGGTCCCTCACAAAAACTACAGAACCCAAATTAGTCTCCGACAAAAAAAAAAGACCATATTTAATCCCTAACAAAATTAACCGAGCCATGATAGTTCTTCGTTATTATTTCTCTTAATTTGATCTTTTTTTTCCTACTTTTGAACCGTGACTGGACTGTCGTGTCTATTATTTTAATAATTCTTAAGAGACAAGTTAGTCCATCATTTGAAAAATAACAAAAAAAATAAAAATAGTTGAATTAACCGTACATGTTTTTCTCTTTCACAAAATACAAAGAGATAATATTAGGGTTTTCTAGTCTCACGCTTTCAGTCCTTGGTTTTTCTCTTTCCACACGGCCACACCATTTCCTTTCCAACAAGATCAAATTTGATGGTGATATTGATAACAAATAATTCAACCGGAGAATATGACATACAGGGTACCGGAGACGGACACAAAGATAAGTTTCATTGTTATTATAATCATAACATCAACAATACTGTAGAATGGTGTAATGAATTTTTCAAACCAAACCATATCAAAATCAATCAAATATTGTTGTTCAGAGGAAACAATTTTTAGTTCCATATTATATCAGTAACCAAACATATGATTTTTTATTTTTAATATTCTCCTTCTGTAGCGATATTGTCTAATTTTCATTTTATTTTTTTTAAAATTATGGGGATCAAATTGTCCCGAAATAAAATAATGTAGGGACCTAAATGTCTCTTATGTTTGTAACTAGTACACGTGGCATAAATAATACATATGGAAGTCCAATCACGGTTCAAAAATAGGAAAAAAAGACCAGATTAAGAAAAGTAATAACGAAGGACTAACATGACCCGATTTAATTTTGTAAGGGATTAAATAGGGTCTTTTTTTTTTGGGACTAATTTGGATTCTGTAGTTTTTGTGAGGGACCAAAATGGGTTTCACTCTATAAAATAACAACAAAATCCTAGTTTATTCTTTGGTGGGAACTTGGCTACCCATTCCTTAAGAATGGGTCAGACTATCCATCCTAGGTGTTTCAAAAATAGTGGTCCACTAAAATATCATTAAAATATAATTAATTTTCAATTGTGACAACACAATTTTACAAAATTGTAAATAAACCCATATTCCACTTCATGTTTTCTAATTCCGTCAAAAAAAAAATTCATGTTTTCTAATTTTTCCATCATTCTATTTCAGATTTTTTTTTGTGAATCTTTCATCCATTCTCTTCCATCTTCTTCCTCTTGATATGCACCATTAGTATTCTCAAAATTCTCTTTTTACTTATTCTTCTTCTCTAAATGCATCTCTTTCTTTTTACCCAAATTCTCCTTTTGCATCATGGTAACATGGTTTAGGTATCAAATCTGAGTATTTTCTTCAACAAATATGAGTAGTTCTTTAACAAATCTGGGTATTTGTTATTCATATATATTTTGTTTGATTTTTATTTTAGCATTTGATTCAACACATTTTTAATTGAAATTAAAATCAGAAATACATGAGATAAAAAAAATCAGAAATATATTAAAAATGATTTGTATGATGTTTCTGAATTATTAATTGTGCTTTTTTATGTTAAAATTGGACAGCATCGCACGAGATCTATTCGGCGGCGGATCAGAATTCGGGTCAGAGTGACCCGCTAGAGGTTGAAGATGAACTCTCTTTTTTTTTTTAAACTAGTTTATGTAAAATGCACGGGTCTTTAAACTAGTTTATGTATTAAAAAAAAATGAATAAATCTAATAATTAGTTTTTTTTTATGAACTTAAATCTAATAATTAGTTATTAAAATAGAAATTAATAAGCCTTTACCATAACTAGTTTATGTAAAAAAAAATGAACAGAAAAAAAGTAGCCACAAAAAAACCCTTTACCAAGGCTTAAACCCACAACCTGTCAGTGAGATTAAATGAGTATATCAGTTGAAGTGGAAGAAATAGTCACAAGAAAGGGGGGGTTTGAATTGTGACCCTTTTAAAAATTAATCCTGCACTCTACAAAATTGATCTCAAGTATATACTTGGATAAATGTTAGTAAATAAAAAATCAGATTGTTGTAAGAACAATCTCTGCTGCGTGAAAATTTAAAGTAAATGTAAATGAATGGTTTGTGTGATGTGTGTTTGCTGAAATTAAAGAGTTAAAGGTAAGAGAGATTCACACACACAAATTATACTGGTTCACCCAAATCCTGGGCTAGTCCAGTCCCCACGCCTGTGAGTTTTCCACTATGATCTTGAGATACTACCGATCTCAAATACAATTCTTCTTCTTTGATCTAGACCAAGATCAAAACCTCAAGCCCTACAAGCTTAACCTACCTTAGTCTTACAGACTTTACAAGGTAACACTTAATCAATAGTTACGTATTGACTTGAGCAATCTTCTTTTACAAAAGAGTTTGTTCTGGATCTAAGCTTATACAAAAATTCAAAACTAGTTTGAGAAGCTTATAAAATACACTCATACACTCAATAAAATTTTGATCCAAGAGGTTGAAAGAGAGCTGGAGTGTGAGTGGTAAAATTGAGAGACAATGATACAATCACTTAAAAGTGGGTTATGTTGAAAAGTGGTCTCTTAAGATATTTGCTTGTAGAAACTCAAAGGGTGATTTGAGAAGCAAATAGAAACACTCAGCAAACTCATAAGTATGATGAGAATGAAGAGCTTGAGTGTGAATGATGAAGAAGAGTTTTATGACTTGTAGACAAAAACAAGTGATTAATGATTTGTAGCTTGAACTCTTGCTCTTCTTGTGCAACCAACCATGCTATTTATAGTTGTAGATGACCCTCTGTAGTTTGAACATCAGATATATCCGTTGTGTTGCAGAATACAACTGTTTGTGCACTTAAAATGACAGCTCACAATAAGTTGCAGCAGAAAATAAATCTGCCAGAATGTTCTCAAAACGTTCTCCAGACAGTTTCTTCATGGAGTGAGAGAGATGACTTGTAATGAGTTGTAATATGATGTTGCAAGCTTGCTACCTATGATAGGTATCTGAATATAGCTGTTTGATGCTGCAGAAAAGTACTTATGACTGTTATGGTGGTTTTGCAAAAACTGTGTGCAGCAACAGTCTTGAAACATTCTTGAAACATTCTGCAAAATACTTAAAGAAGCAAATACGAATTCTTCTTGTCTTTTTGTGAAGTGTAGCTGTTAGTAGGCTTAAGGACAAGTCTCAAATAGCCTTAGCATTGATAAGAAAACAGCTGGAGTGGTACATTAAGCTATAAAGTATGTTGTACTTTTATGACAAGCTTATGGGAGAATGTTCCACCAATGTCCTTTGCTAAGTACATTACAACTCAGAGATCAGAAGCATGTTGTTGTGTTTTCATTGGTCTAAAATACATCTCCAGTTGTTCATTGGTAGAGGCTTTGAAATCTTAGGCAACATTCTTCCATGATAAGTTCATGACATTCCTTAAACATGACCAAAGAAGAATGTTCTTCCGCAACTATTCCATTCTTGCCTTTAATGACTTATGCACTATTATAATTCTGTGAAATATCATCCATGGAAAGTGCATTCTTGTCTTTTAACCAGTTGACTTAAAATGGAAAGCACTTATTCTCAAAATGTGCTTTTTGTGTAGATATTCAATCTGTCTGTTAAGAATGTTCTCAGATCATTCTTGAAACAGTATTTCCAGATTTTCTTAAAGAGTGATCTTCATGTTGCTGCAAAACTTTTTACACTTTCTCTTGATGTTTTGCACACATTGTTGCTTGTTCATTGAGTACTTTGAGATGCTTTTAGTGGAGGTGTGAGTGTACTCATCATGAGGATTATCATTTTCTAGTTTAGAGAATGATTAAAACTTTTAAGCCTTATGTATAAGCTCCTTTGTAAATTCATGGAAAATCATTCTCAACCTTTCTCATCTTGAGAAACTTTGGTAAGATAAAACTTTGAGTAGGTTTTGAAGATCTTCATCATATGCATCATTTCCATTGATGTTAATTTGTAATAGTAAATCTTCAAAGCATGTAACAAAACTCAAGAGTTTTGACATAATAACATCAAATAAATTCTTGTGTAGCTTATGATGCAAGTTTTTCCATCATGATTCTTCAATTATGTTCTTCATATTCTTCCTTGAACCTTTAATACTCATTTTGAACTTTGTGGTGATGAGGAAGACAATTAACCATAAAACTCAGTTTCTTGCTTGAATCTTCCAACAAAAACTTTAAAAATCATAATGAAGCTTGTGATGCTATTGTTGTAATCATCTGATGCTACTCCAATTCTTTCATTGTTTGAGTATATGAAATGCACTTGTTGATGTGAGTGGTCTCTAGCTCGTCCACTTTTGTATATCTATCTTTCAACAAAAACTCAAGTGCAAACATCAGTAGATCAACATTCATAAAACTTAACATTTATTCTGTAATATCCCGACTTTAATTAATGGAAGAATGGCAGACTCGTAATTATTGTTTATTTGGAGGGGACAATGTGAACAGAAAATACAATTGTGGCTTAATAAATAGAACCAAAGGACCAACCATTCTTCATTTTTCCTAATTTCACTCCCTGATATTGAAAAGTCAGCAAAGCAAACCTCTTCTTCTTTCTCTCTCTCACGCCTACATCTCTTCTCTCTCACCCAAAGAGATTGCCTTACCACAATAAAAAATCAGAAGCTCTCTTCTCTCCACCAAACCCTTACCATATCAGCCCCATCATCACCAATTCTATTCCTTTTTCACATGCAAACTCATATTTAGAAACCTCATAGCATAAGCTTCAAGAATAGAGTGATTTGGTTACAATCCTCCATTCCTACTCTCAAATATCATGTCATCCAATAGCTTTAGATTTCCATTTCTATTTCTCTTCTCTTCCAAACCGTGTTGCTCTTCTTCAAGTGTGGAAAGGAAATTCTGTTTGGGCTTAGAAATTAATGTATGCAGAGGAATCAAACACAAGTATAGAAATTGTTGATGATTAATGAGTGAAATCCAAGGAAACAAACTCAAGAAAAGGTAAGAACTATCACAACCATCCTTTCCATTCTTCAAATTCGTGCCCCTCTCAATAATCTAAAGTTCAATTTCTGGTGTTTCCATGTTGCATGAGAGTTTTAAGGATCAAAGAACCCATGGGTTGATCGTTGGAGCAATTTGGAATTTAATTGTGAAAACCCGTATTATGGACAGGGTCTCACTAAAAAGTTAAAATTCTCACTCCTTGTAACTCCGTTTTCAATTTCGTTTCATCCTGTAGTTAGCTAATGCATTTCCGGTCAGTTTGGCACCTGTTTCATAATGTTTCGACAAGAATTGAGGTATGGGCGAATTTTTGAGCATCCAATACCAATGATCTGTGCCTATAATGCGTTGCTAGATCTCTGCTCTAGAAAGCAATCCAGGCAACAACAAAGGCGGTTTGCCCCGGGGCTTCCCTTTCTTTCATTAAAGGTTCAACACAGGATTTCTGCAGAATTTATGTTGGACAGTGCTACACTAAAATGGTATGAACTCTCTCGCTATAACTTCAAATTGAACGAGGTTTGTTTAATTGGAAAGCTAACTCAATTCTCGATTTCGTGGTTTTGGTTTCGTGGAAATTGGATGAGAAATGAGGTCGCTAGGATTTTCTGAAGTTGGACATATGATGCAAAATTATGCAGAAAAATCGGATTATGAGTTCAAGGCATTTCTATTGCAATTATGCTTATCGGCGAACTCTGGAATTGGCGATGGTATTGTTCAAGCGTCTATTTCAGGTGGGTTCTTAGGAATTAGTTAGATAGAAATTCCCCAAATTGAAATTGCATGATAACATAGGATTAGGGATTGAATTGTGTATAAGAGGAGTTTAATACCCAAAGCTCTTCTCCATTGTAATTGTTATTATACTTATAATGCTAATGGCTGGATTGGATAATGAATTTGGATTTGAAGTTCTTGGCTTTTCACTGATTCTGCAAAACAGGGCAGAAATCCTGTGATGCTCGCTAAGCGAGCTTTGGCGAACGTGCAACCATGAGTTGCAGGTTTTGGTTGCTGGCTGACCAAAACCTTCTGACTTAGGTCGCTGGTAGTCGCTAGCCCTCGCTAAGCGACCATGACAGAACTTTAGCCATCTGTTTTAGTTTTGAAACTCAATAATTGTTTTTAAATTTGTTATCCTTCCAGGTTTATCTCCCATTGACATTATGAGGTAATAATAATCGGAATGTTAATTGCACGTGTAGGAATATTATGAACTTAACTTAGGTTATGTACTAGGTTAGTCCCCCGGGATTGGGATATATTGGTAGTATGTTAACACAATAGAATTATGTGCAGTTTCAGTTAAGAGAGAGTGGTTGCTATGCACCACCGAATGGATTCGAGGAATTCATAGCGATAATACGTTAATAATAATAATTGTGATGCCTAGAGACTCCCTACCATAGTGCATATGATCACGAAGATTGGTGCGGAGTAGAGTAAGGCTCTCTGAGACCGGCTCACCTCAGAGTGTCCTTGCACAGTGAAAACGAACTCAGATTTATTGCATGTTACACCTTTTATTTAAAATATTTTATTGCGCAAGAGAATGTTCAGGACTGATTATATGTTTCCCCATGGTGTAGTCACCACTAGGCGGTTAGTAGAATCCACAAAACTTAGTAGTCTTACCCCACCCCCCCCCCCCCCCCCCCCCCCCCCCCAAATTCTTCATCCTTTTAGATAACAGGTTCGCAAGTGTAGCGGAGCTGAAGCGTAAAGATTCGGATACAAGGATTACATCAAGGAGCTAACATCTAGATTATTCTTACAGTAGTATAAGATTTCAGTTATGTTATGTATAGTAGTTAGCTCTTTTATGTATTCTCTTAGGGGATTTTGTACCCTATGTATGTACTGGATCTTTATGTAATGAAATTTTAATGTGTCCCGATTCAGTTATGTACACTCCTATTGATATTCTAGATAAATTGATATGGGGTGTTATAATTGGTATCAGAGCAGGTCGATTCAGTATCGGACCTTGCCGCGGATAATTAAAATTCAATCCAAGTAGTACGGACCCTTTGGAGTCTGGATTGTTTACACTGAAATCCCCGCGTACTGAGTCTGATCAACTCAGTGTCGTGTGTGATAGGCAGAGTATTACAGTTGAGAACCGAAGTGGACCAAGGAGGTCAGGTGGTAAAGGAAGTTGAGGCGCAAACTTGGACGGAAGTATGAGTGAAGACCGTTGGAAGCAGACATTGGAAATGCTGTAGTCAACGCCATAAGAGGAAGTGACGCCAACATAGGACGCGTGGAAGTTGGAATAGTATGTGGCGAGCTACCAGTAATAAGGAGCAAGTCAGGACATGCACGAAACGAATGCGCTCAACTGACGGTAGCATGTTTAAGGATGCGAAGAATTTTGGGAATGGAAAACCCAGTATAAAAGTATGCGTTGATTGGAGTAGAGCCGAGACTGGTTATTGAGGTGCGATAACCAGACAGTGGTAGTAAGTCTGCAGAGTGCAGTATAGGATGGAGTATAGTACACCAGTGGACACTCACTCTTGTGAACCAGGTTACCAGAAGTGCGGTAACTAAGATAAGACCTAGCAGAAGTCAGTAAATCAAACCTTTCCGAATTTGTCAAACTTTTAGTTCAACCTATTAGTTGACCCTAGTGACATAAGTCAATCAGCTACACTACTAGAAAACAAAAACTAGACTCCATACATTTCTCAAAATTCCGAATACCAGCTTGTTGTACCGTTAGTGTAGAACCAAATACTAAATGTTCCTTCAAGATAAATTCAGCCTCTCAGTTCAAACACGTATCCTAGCCAGACCAATAGCAGCCAGGTTCTGGCTAGAGTAGCCCAATTCTGTAACTATATCAACAAACCGACAAATAATTTTCAGTATTCGAACCTTTCAGCCAATAACCTAACATTCTGGTTAAACCTTTGTGAGAGTTTATCTGCCAAGTTCTAAGAGGAGCAAGTCGTTCCGACCCCGAGGAATAGACAGTTAGGAGAAATCGTGAGATGTCAGCCTAGTGCAATAGAACTAAGATCTTCAATTACCTACCGTTTTGTGCAAACTTAAATTCAGCCAAAAACATCGACTCATTGTGATACATGACTCATAACTAGTAAGCCTTGTTAAGTTGTGACCATACATTCCCTGTATCTACCTAAGTCTAGTAATGAGATAAATTCTTCGGTACTAAGAGACATATCACTTACGTATAGAGTAAGAATCCAATTAAGTTGAGAACCTTCCAAATTCCTCACTGTTAGTGAAATCAACTCACTAGGAGAGTGTCATCCCTATGTAACCCTAACAAAATGTCTTCTACTTTTCAGCTTTGTTAACCGTAAGCAACTCGTGCATACGAAAATGTGAACTTCTTGTTAAGAGTAATAATCCATGTCTCCTTAAAGACTAACAATTATTCATGTCTACCTTTAGAGCAAAACCCTTACGTTTACTACCAAGAAATTCTTCGAACTTTTAGTTTCTTTACCAATGACCGATTCAAAATCACCTAAGCCTATCTAGCCAATAAAGGTCACGAGTAGTTTCAGTTTAAGTTCTTCCGAACCTTGTTAGCCTATCAAACAACGTCGTAAAGTACCTCAAATGTTAGAAACGTTAATTCAATCAATTCAGTTTCATTCTCTGTAACCATGTTAGACCGGTGTTAACTCTAAGTATCTCTTCCATAATGGTCCAACTCTGTAATTTATTACCGATAACCAGTTCAACTCAGCTTAAGTTGGAATTACTAGCGTAGAGTAATGATTTGCCGTCATTTGGAAATTATTTCTCGTCCTATTCAATCCGTAACTGACCCACCAATCATCCAAACATCAAGCAACTCAGTTCAGTCTTAAAATAAGAAGTTCAAAACCTCATGTTTTCGACTAGCCAAATTCTATCATATTAGCTTACCATTTAAAGTTCAAACAAGTCAAACCCTTACCCTTACGAGAAAATTCAAAACCCAAGTTCATCTGCATGTTGATTGTATAACTCGTTCGTTGTGTTGTACTAGGATGGATTGAAATGGTAGGTGGAAATCTACCTAAAGGACTATGGATTCGTTTGCAGATGAGTTTAACTTATTAGAAAAAGAATATGTAGTACTTAGGCAATCTTCCACTCGTTTTATATTTCAATCGATCCTAGAGTATTTAAACAACGTATGTGTTATGAAGTAGTATGTATGACATGTTGGGAGAATGAAGATCCTTGGAACTATCAGTATTAACGCTCAAGCTTATACCCTTCAGATAACCTTGTAACCCCAACCAGTGTCCCGTGTTACGAAGTGTAACCAACCAGGCCAGATACCGACTTGATGAGACCTGTTGAGTAGTGGAACAATTGTCTGTGAAATAAAGAAAGCAGACACTAAAAAGGATTAAATGCAGTTGAGATCGGTGAAGTGACAAGTTAAGTCGAAACCGGATTTGAAGGGTAAGAAGAGATGTATGTTAGGAGTGAAACCGGATAAGGTGAGATGATGCGTGTTAGCTTTTGCGAAATTGAAAATCAAATTTGTAGTGACGCGATCTAAAGAAATAGTAAGTAGTTGATATCAGAGTGCGCAGCCGAAATTGAGTAAGAATGTAGTTAACAGATTGGTTTGAAGATCAACAACTCTTTGAGAGAGGAAAATATTAATCCAAGGGATTGAATGCGGTATACGATGGAATGATTAAAAGAACGTATGATGATTAAGTTATGTATATATTAATATTCGAGTCGGTGGTTGTTAGTTAGGAAATATCTTTAAGAGTAGAAGATACGATTGGAGAACATATCAGCTTAGGAGTTTGACACAATGAACTAGTAAGACTGAGTACACATCAGTGTTGGATCGAAGGGTGCAAAGGGAGAAGAGATTATGCCATAAGTGTTTGAGTTGAAGGAAGTTGGTATTATGGGCTGAGGTTAGGAGTTCAGTGTCATGAAATGAACGAGCAGAATTACAAAAGTAACATAAGGAACTCATAACACAGCGAAGAGTAGTGATTAGTAAACCGTTGAATGACAAATCATGATCGGCTAAGAACGAAGTATGGAATATGGACGAAGATTTAGACAATTTACTTTGGTGATGAAGGAAGAAGTTTCTGAATTTCGAGGACGAAATTCTTTTAAGGGGGGTAGATTGTCATATCCCGACTTTAATTAATGGAAGAATGACAGACTAGTAATTATTGTTTATTTGGAGGGGACAATGTGAACAGAAAATACAATCGTGGCTTAATAAATATAAAATTCTGGTATAGCAGAACCAGATGTTCTATAGGATGTTGAATCATCTGGTCTGTCAAGAACAACACGTCAGGGCATATAACATTAAAAACATATACTGAAAAATATAAACAACACACCGAAATTGTTAACCCAGTTCGGAGCAACTATCATACTCTGGGGGCATACCAAGCCAGGAAGGAAATCCACTATTAGTAGTAATAATTCAGAGCTAAACTCCCCCGTTTACAACTCCTCACTTAATCCCCACCCAATGCAACTTCTACCTAGGAACTCCTAGATATGAGATCCCATCTCACTTCCCTACAACCAACACAGATAGTGTTGTTCTTACAATGTTGAATATGATGTTGGAACATAATACGAGACACTAGTTACTCTTGCTTAAAAGCTTCGAGTAAGGCACATACAGTTACTCCGTACTTCACAGCTTAGGAGTAACCTTACAATTAACACATAGAACAAATTCAGTCCTTAGATTGTGTTATAGAATCCACAAGAAAGGCTCACAATGACATGAAACCCTAAATATTATATCTATGATGAACAATGGCTTCGGCATAATACACAAACTTGGAGTTGCTTACAAGCTTCCTCCAATGACAATAGTGACCAACTCACAACCCGAGTGGTTCACTTTTACACCGACTCTCCTAGAGAGTGGCTACACGACAAAGCCCTTAGATTTCTACATTTTGGACTTGTTACAAAACTAGGTTACAAAGCTTCTATTTATAACCTATACCCAACTGGATTTGGGCCTTCAAACACACAACTGGTCCAAGGAATATCCAGGACACATATTCTTGAAACAAATACAATATTTCCTTAAATATATTGTTTCCTTAAAAATATTGATACTGAAAATCAGCTTGCTAACATTTTTACAAAACCATTGGTTGAGGATCGTTTTAATTTTATCAAAGGAAAATTGAAAATCATCAAAAATCTCAATCCTACTTGATGTTTGTTTATTTGTGTATCTGAGAGACCGTTCAGAGAACGATCTCTGAATACTGCGCTGAAGTATGACAAAACAAATAACGGTCTTTTGCTTTAAATGGGCCTATGAACATGGCTTTTATGGCAAAACGAATTTGGGCTCTTCTCTCTCCTCCCTCATTGGTGAACGGTTATGTTTTCCTTCTCTTTCCCATACCTTTTTGCCAAAACCAAAGTACAATCTCACTATTCATCTCTCCCATCAAAGTACACCTAGCCTATACTCTCCCTCTTCCCCAAGTTTCTGATTTTTTCTTTTTATAATCTCTCAAACTCTCTCAACTTCAAGTAAACAAATTCAAGTTCAAATCTTCATCAATGGCTCGTACCAAAAATGCTGGTGGAAGAAAGGTTTCTAGAACCAAAAACCCCTCAACTTCATCTTCACCACCACGATCTTCATCACCCCCAAAACCACCTACTCCAAAATCATCATCATCATCATCCTATGAAACTGCTTCTGAGTATTACAAATCCATCTCAGAACGTGAAACCACTCCAGAAATCCAATCAACACCTATCACCACACACATGCAAACCACTGTTGAAAATCCCCCAAATCATCAAACTTCACCAAACACTGTTTTTCAACCCTCACAATCTGAATCTCCAGAAAATTCCCCCATCAATCTCACTCAAAATCAATCACCATGTTCATCACCTACTGATTCACCAAAACAATCCCCAAAACCAACAAATGAGGATGATTCTCCATCTCCAACGGCTACAATACAAAGTCCAAAGGACTCTCCAACCATTTTGGTTAAAATGAAAAAATCTAAGTCTTTTGATTCCTCCAAAATTAGAAGGTCATCAAGAATTATGTTTGGTACTGGCAAGAAACCTGTGGTGGATACCACAGTTCATGTTCTAGATCAATCTGACTCTGAGATTGATCTCTTGGATAAGGAGATTGATGACTTTGAACTTGATCCAGTTACATCTACAAAGTCTGAACCTGTCAAGCCAAAGAAATCTCCAACTCCAAAGAAGAAGGAGGTTGAGACTGCTGTCAAGGCTCCAAGAACAAAGAAGAAGGTCAATTTGAAGAAATCAAAGGCGAAGTTGTTGCCTGCTCCTCTCATACAACCTGAAGATGAAGAGATTTTTGATAAGTATTGGAAAACAAAACCTGTAGCAGTGTCAAGGCTATATAATTTTGCTGAGTTATCCATTGGAGGAGTTGATCTAGTCAAGTTTGCGGAACCCTTTGAATGGAAGAGTTTCTTTCACATCAAGGAAACAGTTTACCCCTCTCTTGGTCCAAGCCTTCTACTTCAACGCCCAAGTTTTTCTAGAAAAAGACATGATCACATCTAACATCAAGGATGTTGAACTTGTGGTAGATCCCTATGTCATTGGAAGCCTGATTGGAATCAAAAGTGAAGGGCTGGAAGTGTATGGAAATGATTGGTATGACAAAAGTAAAAATTAGTAAGGAAGAGTTGAAGAAAAAGATGTTTACTGAAGAAGGAGCCAAGAAGAATGCACCTTCATCCTCAATGTTGAAGACTGAGTACAAACTTCTCCACAACATGTGTCAACATTCATTTTTTCCACGCACTTGAAGCAAAGACAAGGTAACTGATCTTGACCTACTCATGATGTATCACATGGCCAAAGGAGTTAAGCTAAACCTCCCATATATTATCCTTCACCACATGATTCATGTTGCCACCTCTGGTTTTAAGAAAATAGCCCTACCATATGCCATGCTTTTAACTAGGGTGTTTAGGCTTTACTATGCTGATATGGATAACACACCCTCTGAAAACCATTATTACACTTTTAGTTTGAAAAATGTGAGTCATATGAAGAAAGTTGTTGAAACCCCTGCTGCTGATGTTGGGGTTAAGAGAAAAAGAGATGTTTTTGAGAAAACCAGTTTAAATGTACTTGCTGATGCTTCTGGAGACTGTTTGGATAACGATCTCCAGACTGATGGACATACTCAAATCAGTGGTGATGTTGATCCCACCACTGAAAGTGATAAACTTGTAACCATTGTTGCTGCTACTCTTCAAAGTTTTAAGCCTGTACCTATTCCACAAAATACCACCATGTTTTCACCACTAATGACCTCAAGCCAAGGAAGTCTTTCTTTCTTTTGCACTTCTGAGTTTATAAGGAACATTGTCACCTCTGATACTCCTGAAATTTCCACCATGCCTATTCCAAATCCTACTGATAGCACACTGCCATCTATACCATCATCATTTGCTACATTTGATTCCTTTTGTTCTTCTGTCAATGCTGCTAATGCTGGAACAAAACAATTAGTGTTTGAGGGAAATATCAATGTTGATTTTCCTGGCCCTTCAAGGCCTGCCAAACGATCAAGACTTGAAACTGACATGGAACAAATGAGGAAGGACTTGGATAGTGTATGGTTGTTCAATACTCAATGATGGATTATTTAATTTTGGAATCCAAGACCTTGAGAACTTGGTTTACCACTGTTGTGTGTCCTCAACTCCACATTCCTCCACCTCCTGAAATTGAAACTCCACAGTTTGATACCTTTCCTGCTCAGAATGAAAAATTTGATGATGATGAAGATCCTACCACTTCACCTGCTCCTGATGGAGCAAATGATTGATAAACTTTGCTTTTGTCTTGCTCCTAGAACACCCCTTTTCAATGATGACAAAGGAGGAGAATGAATTGATAAATCAAGGGGGAGCCCAATGATGTTTTGAAGCTTGTCTAGCTGTTGTTCTGGATATTTGATAATCTTGTTTTAATTTCATGAACTCTGTTTTAATGGTCCTGTTTAGTAATTAGATATTTTGGGAAGTGTCTTTTGATATCATATGAACTTCTCCTACTATGTACTTGTGGTCTAAAACAGGATTTGTTTGTTTAATTTGCTTTTGATGCATGTTTGAATCATTTTGTATTAATCATGGGTTGTGAACTGTGTTTGGATGCTCACTTATGTGAGACTAATGATTAATGAATGTTGCTTGATTCAAATTATACTCATGATACTCAATTCTTTTAAAAATCATAAGCGTGATCATTTGAAAATTGAATGCTTGAATTGAGGGGGAGCTTACAAATTAAAAACACTAGACATTTTATTTCAAGCACTTTTGAATTTTGATTAAAATTAGAATTCCATCTCAAAACATAATTCAAGAAGTTTGTCATCATCAAAAAGGGGGAGATTGTTGAGGCAAAATCCTTAATTAATGTTTTAAAGATAACAAACCTCTTAATTATTTTTAAGTGTAATTCTAATCTTTTTGGTATCTAACAAGTGCTCTTGAGTGTTTTAATTAAGCTAGGAACAATTGAGCTATTTAGATCAAATATCATGTTTTTATTTTGATAAAAACAAAAGCTAGGAGAACGGTCTCAGATTGATCTCTGAAACCTGCGCAACATCATTTTCACACAATCAATGCAAAAGGACTTATGAATAAGTCAACTATGTACAAGACAAATGATCACTTTTATCTTGGGCTTCACTCACGAAATCTCTCCAAGTCCAAGAGATCATTTAAGGCAAAGGTTTCTCTCATGAATAGAGAACTTACTATTTTTACCAAGTTCTATGTTTGAACATGTGAAGATTGAGCATATGACATAAGGATATTTTTTCTCAATTAAAGGAACTGATCTTGTATGGACCATAGAAAATTAGACAACACAACCTAGTCTTGGAATTCACTTGTACTTTAAAGGAATAAAGAAAGAACATTCTCCAATGTTGTTTCTCTTTCTCTATGACACTTGTACTTGCAACAAGGACATTATGGAACATCAAGTACAATCTCCAGCTGCTGTTGTTATCCATAACAGCTGGCCTTTTCTTGCTCTAGCCTCTTTGCTTCAAAAGGAAGAAATTCATTCACGCTAGAATTTGGAGAACGGTCTCAGACCAATGCTGGAAAGAGAAAATCTTCACTTGGAGTGACACCAGCTTGCATACAGCTGTTCAAAGTTTATCCAAAAGTTGCACAACGGCTATACTTGTTTGTTAAGCAACATACAGCAATATTACAGCTCAACAACAGCTATACATACGCTCCTCTATCTTAAGTCAGAAGAAGAAACTTTGGAGATCGATCTCAGACTGATCTGTTTTCTTCAAAATACATGAGCTGTCATTATGCAGAGCTACTAGCCGTTATTTTCAAGCTTCAAACGGATATACTTCGTGGCCAAGACTCCCTGATCATCACTCATCTATATATAGAGGTCCTTGGCAACTTTGAAGAGCAAGAGTTTCCACTACAACTTCAACACTTGTTTTGTAATACAAGTTTTTATCACGAGCTCTTCTTTTCTCTCTCACTCAGATTTGTAATTCATATATATAGGATCAGAATATCCAGTGAGTGTTTTTGAGAGTTTATCCAACCATTTTCAAAGCTTCTCATAGTGTATTGAGTGAATAGGATTTGATTACCAAATCCCTCATCATTGTAACCATTGGCTCAAGTTAGTACGTAACTACTAATTGAGTGACACCTTCATAGTCAGTGTGACTGAGGTAGATTAAGCTTGTAGGGCTTAGAAGATTATTTGGTCTTGGATCTAGATCAAAGGAAGTGTAACTTGAGATCATTAACATCTCTTAGTGGACAATCTCACAAGGAGTGTGGGGACTGGACTAGCCCAAGCATTTTGGGTGAACCAGGATAAATTGTTGTGTGCATTCTCTTCTCTTACTCTGATTTAATTCGTGCAATCACTAATCACACAGATCACAATTTAATAGTTATATTGATACTGTCAGAGAGTGTTGGGAGAACGTTCTCCAGACTGCAACACTTTTGAATATTTGTTTTAACTAACAATCTAATTATATTCTTCAAGTATATTGTGTTTGATAATTTTTATAGGGAATATTTTAAAGGTTCACAATTCAAACCCCCCTTTCTTGTGAAAAACTTTGCTACTTCAGTCTTTACAAGAAGAAGTCGATATTTAAATTATCCATTGGTATCATAATTTCTTTAGTTCTTGAAGGGATTAGTTGTGGTTATTGTTAAAGAACAAAAGTAAGTATAATTTTATATCGTTCCACAGGGACTAGTGTGATGTCAAATATCATTCAACAATTACCATGATTTTAAGTTAGAGTTTCAAAGATGATTTGTAATTTAAACTTGCTTGCGAAATTATAAAACAGTAAAGATGATTAGAGTCCAGAGAGTAGATTGTTGGGATTAGACTTTACTCATTCGTTCATGTATATTCTTCTAAAGTTGAGATAACTATTATACTTATTAACCTCTGATGTCTCGAATCGTCAAACGATACAATAGTTTTAAGATTCATTACTCTAAGTGAATATTAAACCTATATCTATATCTAGAATTTAGAGTTTAACAAGTGATTATCCTAGTTCTTTGATTCAATAGCTGGTATATGTCTATAGCAATTCAAATCATAAGATAAAACATGAAAATTAAGGATAAGACACTACAAGAAACTTGACATATAGCTATGACAAACTTCCGTATAATTTATCTCCTTGTACCCACGGAAATTTTCCGACGTTATACCCACGGTCAATGATATATCTCCTATAGCTACAGTAATTTTAGTTGTTGGACAAAATCTCAAGGCTATACCCACAGTCAATGATATATCTACCGAATTGTTTTACCAACCACGTTTACCGTTGGTATAGGTATGTCAACAATTTTTTTTGCTACTCCTTTTTTTACTCAAACAACTTTTTCGATAATAAAATTTAATTTTTTCAATATTTCTTGCACATACTCACGGTAATTATGAAGCAAAATAAATGAAAATTCAAATTATATTGAATAAATATCGAGTCTCACAAACATGTCAAAATCAATGTTTTGAAAATCAGACCGGACCAGCCGATTCGATTGGTTCAACCGTGAACCAGACCATGTACGGGTCCCGGCAACCTTGCAGAACTGGCAGTCCGTGAAACCGGTAAAAAATCGGTTAAAATCAGAGTGAACCGGTGTAAACCAGATAAACCAGTGAACCGGTCCCGGTTTCAACTAACAGGGCGGTCCAATTTAAAACAAAAAAAAAAACTGAATTTTTTCCAGTTTACGGACAGACAAGTTAAAAAACAAGTTTTTTTTATTGTTTATTTTAAAAAACTTGCAATTTTAATCTGTAAATCATTTTTCTCTACTGTGTTTTTCGACAACATTGTTCCTCTACTGTGTTTTTTCTACCAAAACAAAAAAAAAACACGTATAAAAGTGGAGCTTAAAGAAGAATACACAGACAATCAATTCCTAGTTTTAGTATTAAATCTATGATTTGATGTATCATGCAGAAAGGCACCTAAAGTAGAACAAAGTGTGTTATATGAAATTAAGAAAAAGAAGAGAGAAGTGTACTGTAGAAGAAGTGAGAAAGAAAGATGTTGTGCGGCTGCTGCTGTCAAATGAATTGGAATTAGGGTTACATTGAACATATGCAAGTGCTATTGAGAATTGGGCTTTAAAAGTATTGAGAGAAAAAAAAAGAGCATTGGGCCTGCAAAAATATTGGCAAAATAATATATATTGGGCTGAAGTGTAAATTTTTACTCTTATATACTTAAAATATATACATTTATATATTTATTTATTAATTATCCGGTTCAATCGGTTTAACTACAGTTCAACCGGTTGAACTGATTGAACCATGAACCAGAGGTCTCACCGGTTCGATCTCCAGTCCGGTTTTTAAAACATTGGTCAAAATAATGACAAAGTACATTAAAATACTAAAACAATATAACCTATCCAATTTTTCCAAAATTTAAACTGCACCAAATAACTTAACTTAGAGCAGAACAAACTGGTATAAACTTGAAAGCAATATTAAAGTCATTGCTTGCTTCTAATATCCACCCCCAAAATTATAAATCAATAAACTTCAACAAAACATACATGTGCATCACCTCCCTAGCTACCAGTCAATAAGCTGCAGTCCAACTAGATAGCAGCCACTAATCTGCATCTCCTCGATAAGACCGCAATACTGAAGCTTGACAGACCTAAGGTTGTCGAAGGTTGAAGCAATTTCACCATTAGATACGAGAGGCAGACACTCATTACCATAAAAGAAAAAATAAATTAGTTAATGGAATTTGGAGGCATAATAGCCAATGAATAATGGTAATTTAGGAACCAAAATTGCAAGGAAAAAAAACAACAAAAAAACAAAAAACAAAAAAAAAAATGCTTACCTTCTATAGATAACATACTAATCAGTACATTCTATATTTCTATTCCATATGTTAGTCAAGTATAACTAAGTAGTTGAAAAATAAACCTGGTCACTTTTTTATATGCTGCAACCATCAGTTAAAAAAAAAAAGTGCATAAACTTACTAATGAGTAGTAATAACATTTGCTCAGGTTACAGTTTCATTTGTGATTGTGAGCACATATAAATATAAATATTGTATAACAAATCACTAAAGAGTATATAAATTATCATATCCCTACAAATACAAGATATCAGAGTCAACATCTAATATATCATTCACCATAATGTAGGTGGAAAAGGTACTTTTTTGGCCTCAGCGTCCTTGATTTTCTTTGGTGGGAGAAGGTTCCAATCAGTGTAGAGACTACCGGTTTGCTTCTCGACATTATCAATCAAGATGCTGTAGGTTGCATCTGGACGGCTGATGAATGTGTAAACATGAGTAAGCCGGCCAGTCTCGCAAGGAACATCCTTCTTTATCAACTGGTTTGTGTCATTGTAGGTAAGAATAACATGTACTTTCTTGGTACTGTAACCACAGATCCAAAACATGATACTACAAAATAACAAAAAATGTAATAAAACCAGTTATTTTCTTTCCCATATACCATAGACATAATTAGCCATGAAAGAAAAATAAAACAGAAGTGATATTAAAAATCACCTGTAAGGAGTATCAACGCCAAATTTCTTCGGATCAACATCGCCGCTAAGCAACTTCATGTAACCACCACCGCAGTCAAGCTTCTGTTCATGCTTAACAGAAAATTGGAACACTAGGGTGTGATCCTTGTTACTGAATTCAGGGAACCCGGCAGAGATAGTATAGAATCTATAATCTTCACTTGTTTGAATACCTACAGAGAAATAAAACATTCAACAAAACCAACCTTAATATCATTTTTCACTTAAAAGTAAACACCCGCTGCAACAATAATATAAGGGTTTTTCAAAGTAGCAATTTAGTTTACCTTTGTCATTAGCGTCTCCATTCCATTGACCAGGAGGTGTAGTTCCATTCCCCGGCCAGGTTCTCATCTTTCTTCCAATCAGATTTTACCCACCGACTTTCCCATCTTTAGGATCATTCACCATAATGTAAGATATATCATTTGTGAATGTGAGCACATATAAATATAAATACTGTATAACAAATCACTAAGATATGACACATTTCAATGCATCCACTTCCTTTTCCATCACCAGCTCAGGCCAGCCACGTCCAAGCAATATGCTACTGTCATTAACAGTCTGAGATAACACATACAAGGATATCGTGTAATTATCTCTCAACCTCATCAAGAACATTGTGGCTGACATGAACTTTTGTGCACGTCTGCCCCATTGCAATACCAAAAAACTTAATCAAATTAAACTGCGATACTTATTTTAAAACGGAAAAAGTAATGTTTCTGATTTTATTTTATTTTATTTTTGGAAAACAATTGACCTTTTGGAGGAGACACAATACTTTTGATTCAACTTCTCTATGAATCGATTACATCTGTAATACACCCACTCAAAAGTTCCATTACCACAAAGATATAGATAATACAAGTTATAGTCAGCAACAATATGTTACTGAGCAATTCAAATAATGCTTTTTTAGGAGACTTGGTCACAAATAAAAGTTATTAACAATATTGCTAAAGTTAACAGCCAGGCACCACATGACAAGTATCTAAGCACAGGGAGAATCTCAAACTACTCGATGTAAGACTCGAACACCCCCATAATACCCAACTCCCTTTCATATAACTACCAGAAAATTAACGGTTTTACGTCAACATTTAGGAGATACACACAAGGTGCAACATTTATGCAGTTCCTTTTAACCTGGTAGCAATTGGAAGGGTGGTTTTTACGGAGATTTTTGTTTCTAATCATAAAAAGCTATCACTTGAATGGAAAGCAAACATATTCCTTTCCTAATAATGAAGTCTACTAAAAATCAAAAGTAGATGCTGATAAATCCAATGTGAAAACAGTAAATTAACCAATAAAATATTATTTAGATAGACATCAACACCTCATAAACCTTGAATTGGATTAAATATGGTTAAACAATAAAACAGATAGTCACCAACATTCATGAACATTGAGCAACAAAACATATCCGGCCGGCTAAACAGAAACAATATAGTAAGAATTGTAGGCAAGTTCTTCCAACTTATAAAATAAATCAAAAAGGAAACTGAAGCATTAGAGTGTAAATAACAACTGCATAATTTTGCAATTTTTGCAATTTAAGTATATTAGCAGAAAGTCACCAAAAAGATATGCTTTCGCACAGACCCTCCGATAATATGTTAAATTGCCAATGTTTTAAAGGAACAATAAAAAATGGTGTTCAGTTGAAACAACAAACTATTATTAAAAACAAATGAATGGTTTTTCCAAAATGCATAACAAAACCAAAACTGAAGAAAAACATATCAGGCTACAAGAGCACAAGACCAATTTCAGATGGTTTCAAGGCATCAAGAATCCTATAATTGTACAACTAGCAGTGAAGCTGTCCATCTACGGGTCCAAACTTGAGCTCTTTAAGGAAACCCTCATTATGCATTACATCCAAGGCATTGATAAAATCAAAATCCTTCTAATTTGCCACAATCAGCGCATCATTCATCAAATGAGGCATTGGAATTTTAGTCGCCACAACATTAAACTTCCAAAAACATGTGTAATTTTTTAGAAATGTGGGAGGCCGAAAAAGTTAGACTTGCTTGTTATTACTATTCAAGATCTTTTTTTTTAAGAGGATAATAACATAGAACTCGTCACAGAAAATTTCTCATCCAAATGTTTTGGTTACAAAACAAAGTTATTACTATACAACATTGCTAAAGTAGGCAGCAGAAAACCTGCTGCATTGCCCTATGAACTATACTTACTACTAGGAATTCAAACAGTTTTACATCAGTATTTAGAAGGAGATCCTCACTAGGTACAACCTTTATGCAGTTCCTTTCTGGAGTGCCCGACATACTTATAAACCAAAGGCTCAGTTTGTGAGTTTGGAGGGGAGGGTTTTGGGAGGAGGAGAGTAGAGTGGAATAGATCTTTTACATTTTTTGAGAGTTTTTTGTAGATAATGATAAATGATTGCTTATTAATAAAATACCCATTATTATTTCCTGGGAAAGTTATTCGTGGGACTAGGAGTGAAATTCTCAATCATGAAACAGACGCCCCCCTAAAGCAAATATTAATGTGAGGTTTGAAGTAAAATGAACTTTACAATAAAAATAAGAAGGAAAACATTAAAAACAAAAGAATATAAAACCACTAGGATTCAAATCTACACCCTTTAATTAAAATTGAAGACCGTAGCCATTATGCCAGAGGTTTTTTTCAACTTAGACTACCCAATACTGCCCATCTATATTAAGCTTAAAAAAAAAAGCCTTGGCCAGTTGGCACCTTAATGAAAAGGTATCCCTTGCATAGAGAGCTACCTTATCCCTTTCCTAAAGATGAAGTCTACTAAAAACAAAAGTACAAGCTGATAAATCCAATGTCAAAACACTAAATTAACCAGTAAAACTCTATTTAGATAGAAACTAATGCCTCCTAAACCACAGAAATACAGAATTAGATAAAATGTAATTAAATAAGCAGACAGCCCCCAACACTCATGAGCAACAAAACATATGCAGCCAAACAGAAACATAAGAGAAATAGTTTTGTAAGAATGTAGGCAAGATCTCCCATTTCCAACTTATAAGAGCAATAATTCATAAATAAATATGAGAAGAAAATAAAGCAAAAAGAAACAGAAGACTAGAACAACTTCATAACTTTGCAATGTAAGCATATTAGCATAAGAAAGTCACTACCGAAAGATAAGGTCTCTCACATACGCTGTAACAGTATCTTAAATTGCCAATATTTCAAAGGAACAATAAATGGTGTTCAGTTGAAGCAACAAACTGATAAAACAAAACAAATGAATGGTTTTTCCAAATTGCAATAACAAAACCAAAACTGAGAAAAACATATCTGGCTACAAGAGAACAAGACCAAGTTCAGATGGTTTCAAGGCTTTACGAATCCTATAATTGTACAAGTAGTAGTGAAGTTGTCCATCTCCAGGTCCAAACTTGAGATCTTTAAGGAAACCTTCATTATGCATTACATCCAAGGCATTGAAAACATCGAAATCCTTCTGCTTTGCCATAATCAGCGCATCGTTCATCAACTGAGCCAGTGGAGTTTTCGTAGCCACATTATAATAAGAATAAGCAGCTTTCAAAGTTGAGTAACTCTGATTTCCAAGGATTGAAGAAGGTAATGTGTAAAAGCTACAAAAATCAGTGATCTCATGGTTTTCAGGACTCTCAACCAAGTAACTATTGACAACATCCTCATGCGGAAGAAGCCAATGTTCAACATCATTTTCATCTAAATCAGGCGCAACAACAAACTTTTCCAAGTAATTCCTAAGCAACCGCGTAACCGCCGGAACATCCCTCAACTCCATTTTTCTAAACCCACTAGTAAACGTCGAATCAGGCAACTTATAAAGCTTAATAGTCCGACTCATAGTCATCCTAGCACCAAGCCTCGAAAACCCAACATCAATAAGCTTCTTTGGGTTCAACGACCTATGCCAATACTGACAAGTAGCAACCGGGGTTGGAATAACAACCCCGGCAGTATAAGCCGCTTGCCAAATATTTTCCAAATGAACCCTCCTAGTAACTTCCTTAATCATAACCGGTGCAAGTCTTTTCGATCTAAGTTTCTTATGAACGCATAAAAAATTAATCTCAGCCATTTTCACAACATTATCATTAACCCTAATCCTAGCAGGAATACCAGTTATAAAAGCAACTAATTTCTTCGAACCTTTCGCTCGAACCCCAATATGCCAATTCTTATAATAACCAGGAACACATAAAGCCCATGTAAGAAATTCCTTAGAATAATTAAACCTAAACATATTTTCATCATCTTCAACATAATTATTCTTCAAAAGAAGATAAACCTCATCACATGTTTCTCCAAAACTCATGTCACATGTTGTCCATTCATAAGCTGCTGGTAAATTATAAGGTTCTTGTTTCACTTCTGATAAAGGTGTTGGTGGTTCAATTGGTCCTTCTGGTAAAGATGTGTCACCAACATCTTTGTATTGACCAACTGGTTGTGTTTCCCAGAATTTGTGTTGTTTTGTTACAGACATTGAATCTTGGAAACTCCGAACAATTGTTTCCAACGAGGTATCATTGTTGTTGTTGGAATTGGAAATTTCTGTGTTTAAATCGATTAGATCTGGTTTTGATTTTGGAGAATCAGATTGAGAATTGTTTTCTTCCATAATCGATTAGGTTACAAAATTCCCAATTCGATTAGGTTAAAAAAATTCCAATGCTGATGAAAAATCAAAAGACAAACAAACAAATATATAAATAAATAAAAAAATTGATTTGAATTGAATTGAAATTGAAGAAGAGGAGAGAGAAAAACCTTGATGTAAACGATGAAACAATGTGGTTTGGTAATGTTGTAATAGCTGCAAGAATGAAGATGAAAAATAATGAGAAAGTGAAATTTATGAGTAATTAATTAATCGATTTTTATATGAGAGATTGGGTTACTTGGCTACACAAGAGAGTGTGCCGTACAAGAATGATAGATCAAGTTTCAAGTTAAGTATTGTTGGGATTCTCTAAAAACTAGCAATCATCCCCGTAAGTTTAGGTCAGTTGGTAGTTGGTAGGAACATCGCACTAATTCGAATATTTTACTTATTCATTTTAATGTGGATTTTCTAGCCAATAGATTATTTGACAATAAGAAAATGAGTAAAATGTCAAATACTCCTGAAATTTCAAAATTCTTCAAATACCCCTTGAAATTTAGAAATAGACAAATATTCCCTGAAATTGTAAAATATCAATCAATTTGTCCCTGCTCCGTTTACTCTATTTTGAGTCTTCAAAAGCACATTGGTTGATCATTCAACCTCATTGCAACCAAGTGAATAACAAGGAACCAAAACAGCAAAACTATCATCATCAGAATCATCTTCATCATTATTATCATTGCTTTTAAAATCATAACCAAGAGCTTCTAACCACCCAATAGACCAATTTGAGTCATCAGATTTGGAACCAGACAAGAAACATTCATCACCAACATCATACTTTTTATCAATTCTTGTCTCATCCATCTTTTTCACTCTTTTCCTCATTAAAATAGACGGAGTAAACGGAGTAGATGGCAATTTGATTGACGTATTACAATTTAAGGGGATATTTGCCTATTTTCAAATTTCAGGGGGGTATTTGAGGAATTTTGATATTTCAGGGGAGTATTTGTGATTTCACTCAAAAAATATGAGAAAGGTAATTAAATTTCAATTAAAAATAGTTTCTCCTAGAATTTGGGTTCTTTAACCGGTTTATTTTAGGAAAAATTTATTAATCATTCGAGTCTAATATTTTATTTAAAATATTTATTTTGATTTTATAATTTTTTATGATAAAATTCAGTCTGTTACAAAAATAAAATCTAATTGGTTTTGATATTTCAATAAGTCATGCACCATATGCACCACTTGTGCACGTTAGAATTGGCCCAAATCCTTGAACTGTAGGGTAGTTCAAATTCAACCGATCTAAAAGAAAATCACAAAATAATCTATAAAAAATTTAAAAAAATTATGTGTTTTGGATGCTTTTGGATTTCGGATAACTTTTTCAAAATCAATTCAAACCGAATCAAATTAAACTGCTTGCATCCATACATTTTTTATATTTTGTTTATCACAAAAATTTTATATATATATTCCTAAAATAATATAATATATATGAGAAGGATCAAATTACACCAGTTACATGAGTACTCCGTTTTAGATAGAGTATCGGTATCAGGTACGTATTGGGTACCGGTACGCGTATGGTACTCCCCTGGTACGCACCAACGCCGTACCTAGATTTCTTTTTTGTTTTTTGTAATGGGTACACGAGTGGTACATCTGTGGTACGCACGTGGTACACCAATCCAAAAAAACACTATTTTTTTTCTTCTTCTTTTTCTTTAATTTGTTTTTTTATATAAATATTTAGGTTTTTTATTTTTGTATAATATAAAAGTAGCACCTACTGCTAAAAAACAATAAAAAAAAGCAGCCATTGGAATTATTCACTCATTCATTAAAAATGAATAGACTAAATTCAAAGAGAATTGAAGATCTAGTTTTTTATTCATACAAATCTTCGTATTCTCTCGAGAAAGAGAAATAGTAATACTTATAATGAAAGAGCAACAAAAATGTGGAATATTCGTAGAGATGAATGAAATTTATTTGATAAATAATTGATATTTTTGAAATTGCTAGTCTTTCTCACGATAAACCTAAACTAGAGGCCGCTATTTTTAGTGATGATGTAGGTGAAAACAATTGACTCTTTTTGAACTAATTGCTTTTTAATTTCATATTTTGATATTTTTGAACAATTTGAATTACTTTTAAATTGTGGTGTGATATTTTTTATGTTTAATTATTTATGTTAACAATATAATTCTATTATTTGATTTATATAATTATATTTTAAAAAAAAAAATTATAGGGACGTATCCGTATCTTAGTTTTTCTAAAAATGACGTACCCCGTACCGGTACCGTACCCGCACCCGGGCAACATAGCACCAGTGTAACATTTGAGTAATGTTACACCGCTCAATAACGCTTTAACGAATACAAATTTTACAAAATTCACCGTTATATTGAAAGCTTATATTGTGTAGATCATTCAT